>CM074724.1:381597950-381827950 GCA_037306005.1 Rhinophrynus dorsalis
TTGAATATTTGGCAAGATAACCCTTTTGGCGCAAACCTGGTGCTCTGGAAAAGATATATTGACGATGTGTTTTTTATTTGGGATGCGCACTTATGATTTGTTATCACAATTTATAAATTATTTGAATAATAATAGTTTTAATTTGGGTTTTCACTGTTAACTCGAGTACAGTATCAGTGGAATTTTTGGATCTATGTGTTTATATAGAAAATGATGAAATTAAAACAAAAAATTTTTTTAAAACGGTGGATTGTAACAGTTATATAGCATTAAATAGTTGTCATTTACCTCTATGGTTGAATAATATTCCAAAAGGTGAATTTTTAAGATTAAAAAGAAATTGTACAGAAGAATTAGTATTTCAGGAACAGGCTAAGAATCTACAAGACAGATTTATAGAAAAAAATTATGCGAAAGAGAATTTAGAAAAAATTTTAGAAGATATAAAGAATGTAGAGAGACAGGATCTGTTAGTAGAAAAAGTTAAGGAGGATAAGAAATTACAGAGAATTCCAATTATAATTCCGTTCAGTACAGGTTATAAACAATTTAAGAAAATAATAAATAAACATTGGCAAATATTAAAAAACGATAAAATATTATGTAATATTTACCTGAGAAACCAGATGTTATTTTTTCTAAGGCCCCAAATTTGGGTATTAAAATAGCTCCTAGTATTAAAAGAGAAAATAGAAAAGAAACAGGTAATTGGTTGAAAACACAGAAAGGATTTTTTAAATGTGGGATGTGTGTGGGATGTAAACCTGTTGTAACAATAAGAATAGAAAATTTTTTTAGTTCAAATAAAACAAAAGAACAATTTGAGATTAAGGCATTTATAACATGTAATACAAAGGGGGTGATTTATGGTATACAATGTAAATGTGGAAAACAGTATATCGGAAGAACAAAGAGGTATTTGAAGGAGAGGATTAGGGAACATATATATAATATTAAAAAATGTTTTAAGAAAACATAGTCTATCGGCTCATGCCATGGAGTGTCCTCTCTTTAAATTAGAGGAGATGACCTTCTATGGCATAGAGATGGTAAGAAGAAATTGGAGAGGAGGAGACTATATAAAAGAAATGTCTAGAAAAGAATCAAAATGGATTTATGATATGCAAACATTGCAACCATGGGGGACTTAATGCAGAATTGGAGATCTTTGGTTTTCTGTAGAAGAATGTATTTTCTTTTCCTTTTGTATGGCATCGTATAGATGGGTTTATGCAACTGTGCCTTTAAGTTTTATTAGGTTTATGCAACTGTGGCCTTTAATTTTAGTTTGTATATTTTAGGTTAACCGGTGGTTTTTTTACCATGTTAGTACGAGTTATACTGAATGCTACTGCACCTGTGGGGTGATGGTAGAAGAGAGTAGGGAGGAGTCAAGTTAGGTATATAAGTAGATTTTACTCTAGGTAGAAGTTATTGTTTCTCCCTGATGAAGAAATCGGTAGATTTTGAAACGCGTTGGAGGAAGACACGACAAGGGACAAGGAGAGATTTTTGGATGAATTATCCATAACCTTGAATACGATATTGGCATTATTGGACCAATCTTTAAGGCGTGAGGTGGAGAGAGAGAGAGAAACGCCTAAGAGCGCTTTATCCGGAAGGTGAAAGTCTAACGTTGGATAAACAGCAGTGGCGCGAAGTTGAAATAAAGGAAGGACGCCGAGACTGTGTTATCCTAACGGGATAAAGAGGTCAGATTTGAAGCGGGCATAAGAGTTAAGGTCTGGTAACGGAGTATTGGATATAACAGTGGAGTCTGGTAACGGAGTATTGGATATAAGCGGATACAAGCGGTGAGATCGTTTTATATATTTTTTGCTTATATTGAAGGTTTCTGATCGAATACCAACTAAGGGATTCAGTTGCAAATATATCTCTATCATTTGAGAGATTTTGGTATAACATACTCTAGATTTATTCTTTAGACCAGTGAAGATATATTCACTTCCTTGTACCAGTGAAGACATATGCTATATGGAGACTCATTGAGACCTATTGAGATCTATTGAAAATAAGAACGAATGTGTACATTCAGTACAGAGTCCAAATAATAATGGGAGTAATGAGACATCTTTCAATTGTAACCATTTGGTGGATACATTGTGACTATTCTAGAGTGGAGCCAATATAGTTATGTATTAGTATTGGAGTTTAAAGTTACAGCAAGATCCACAATACTGTGGAAACGTTGTGAATACAGTGTTGGAAACTAAGTTATGATTGGATCTATAACATTGGAAGAACTCTAAGGATATATGCTCCTGTCTCCTTGAATGTCTTAGATAGATTTTTTATACGATCGATCGTCTAGGTAGAGTTTTTTAGAGTTTTATATTTTTTCTTGTGGTGGGTTATATTGCTTCCACTCCCAAGGCAACAGATATTTCTGGTGTTTCACTTACATGGAGAAGATAGCTGTAGATGTATCGAATTGATTTTCTCTGATTATCTGGTCTGTCTCTTGGTTTGAGATATTGTACCGGTTTGGATTGAATGGATTTTTCTGATCATCTGGGCGGTCCCCTTGTTTGAGATATCGTACCGTTTGTCTGAGGAGCTGGGAGTATTATGCGATATACCTCTCATAGGTTTTTTTTTTTGTTTTTTATAAGGTACAGTTGCATATAGGGTTAATTTGATTTTATCACATATATATATAGAATATTGATTGGGAGAAGTTTACTACTTTCTGTCTGGAGTGGTAGACTGGAAGATTGCAAACTATTATTCCCACCATTGTTTATAATTTTATTGTATTTGATCTCTTTTGGAAGATATATTGAGAATTCTGTGAATTTTTTAATAAATATATCGAGTATTGTGATCAATATTGTGATTAGTGAGTATATTGATATAGTCCAGCATACATTCACACAATATCTGTCTGAAGCGCCGATTTATTCGGTTATATGTTTATTAGGATAGCATTAAGCACAGGCTTCTAATCTTAGGCTGCTAGACCGATTTTTTGTCCTGACCTTACATACTAGCGCGACGTTAGTTGATATTGTTTGGTATTTAAGGTGTGCTTTTAAGTCAGCAGCAGTATGGAAGGTTGAGGACAATAGTGAGAATGTTTGTGGATTCACTAAAGATAGAAGAGACAAAGTAAATGCAGTTTTTGGTAATATTAGGCAAAATAAAGGTACTTCAAATACTAGTGATATGGAAGTTGTATTTAAAGATTTGGAAAGATTGTGATCAAAGAAACTAAATGTTTCTGGGATTATATTACATTGGAAAAGTATTTGGAAAATAACTTGATACCATTAGGATTACAGATTCATAAAGCACCAGCCTATGATTTGAAATCTATGGATTTCACCAGTCAGGTGGGATAACACTCTGAGAGAGTGTTCGATTGGGCTGGTGAAATTAATTATTAAGTATAGACAACAACAGTTATTGGATTTGAGAAAGAGAGTAAAAGTATGTGGGAGAAGGTTGAAAATATATAAACAGACAGATAGATACAATTTCTTAAAAGGATGAATGTTGAATACAATTGGAATTTTAGAAAAGAAAATAATGGAGAGAAAACAACATAAATTTAGAAGAGATGTAGAAAATAAAGAAATGGATAATGTAAAAGAGGATAATGAATGGCAAGTAATATCTACAGGTAAACGAAAAAATAAAAGGAAACATATGATAGAGAAAATTCAGATAAAAAGATTCTGTTCATATAATAAATATGCCTGTTTAGAAGAGGATGTCAGCTTAGAATAAGGATGAACAATCAGGTAATTCTGAGGTATATGAGGATAATAAGGAACAGGCAGGAAAGGAGGATATGGAAAATTTGAACGTAGAACAATTGAATATCTCCAAAGGAAATAAATGTGATAAAGATCAGGAACAACCAAGTACCTCTAAAGAATATGAATGTAGGAAGGAACAGAAAGTAAAGGAAGTTAGGATGATGTCTAAGGAGGTTCCATTATGGAATCGTTCTTCTTTTTTGGGGGTCAGGCGGAATGCCAATTGGAAATACAAGGAATTGGGCAGATTGGAAACCCCGGTACAAATTTCGAAATGGAACAGAAGGAATTGAATCATCAACAATACAGTTGGAAAGATATGAATATGAGGCGGAGGGAGTACAAAATATATTCCGCAAAAACAGGCAGAGAGGGTTCCAATTGAACAGACAACGGGAGGATATTGGGGAAATTGGAAACAGCAAGATCGGAGGATAGGGTATTCAAGAGACGTCAGATACAAAGAGGGACGAGAGGAGGAAGAGGAAAATCTCAGGTTTCGACACTACAACAGATAGATATGGAGGGTATATATAATTTAAGCACATATGTTTTGAAGCAGGAAGAAATTGGAGTTTTGAAAAAAGGCTTAAAATTCTCTCCAAATATAAAATTGAATAAATTTGATGCATATATAGGGATACAGAAGTTTATAAGAAATTTGAGTTTAAAAAAATATTTTAGTAAAGATATTATAGAAAATTCCAGAAATGTTAGTACAACTGAAAGATTTACTCATTCAAATTTAAAAACCACGGTCTACTTTTTTCCCACAAACAGAAATTAGTGAAGAAATGATTACTTTTTCAACATTGGTTGAACAAGATATTAGGAGAATAAAAGAGGACAGATATCCTCGTATAATTTAAATAAAAAAGAACATAATGCTATAAAGAGTTTACAGAATAATAAAGATATATCTATTAGGCCTGCAGATAAGGGGGGGGGGATTGTAATTTTATCTATGACTCAATATAATGAGGAAGCCAATAGAATATTATCTGATACAAATACATATAAAAGATTGGAAAGAAATCCAACTGTGGGAATATATGGAAGAATTAAGAATTGTATTGTTAAGAGGTTTAGAAAAGGAGATTATATATAAAAAAGAATTTGATTATCTTTGGAATTTGAATCCCAAACTTCCTGTATTTTATTTCTTGCCTAAGATCCATAAAAGTAAAGAGAAACCTCCAGGTAGACCAATAATATCTGGGATTGACTCTTTAACTGCTAATATTAGTAGATACATAGATACTTTTCTGCAAGGATATGTAGTGGAGTTACCAGCATATTTAAAAATACAACTCACATAATTAATGTTTTACAAACAGTAAAATGGAATCAAACGTATATTTTAGTAACTGCGGATGTTTCTTCACTTTATACAGTCATTGATCACGATTTGGGAATTGAAGCCACAAAGTATTTTTTGGAGAATAGGAACACGCTCACATCTGAGCAAATAGATTTTTTATGCACTTTAATTAGATTTATACTCACCCATAACTATTTTTGGTTTAATGATGAGATTTATTTACAATTGAAGGGATCTGCAATGGGCACCAGGTTTGCGCCAAGTTACGCAAATCTGTATATGGGATTATGGGAACATCTGAATATTTGGCAAGATAACCCTTTTGGCGCAAACCTGGTGCTCTGGAAAAGATATATTGACGATGTGTTTTTTATTTGGGATGGCACTTATGATTTGTTATCACAATTTATAAATTATTTGAATAATAATAGTTTTAATTTGGTTTTCACTGTTAACTCGAGTACAGTATCAGTGGTATTTTTGGATCTATGTGTTTATATAGAAAATGATGAAATTAAAACAAAAAATTTTTTTAAAACGGTGGATTGTAACAGTTATATAGCATTAAATAGCTGTCATTTACCTCTATGGTTGAATAATATTCCAAAAGGTGAATTTTTAAGATTAAAAAGAAATTGTACAGAAGAATTAGTATTTCAGGAACAGGCTAAGAATCTACAAGACAGATTTATAGAAAAAAATTATGCGAAAGAGAATTTAGAAAAAATTTTAGAAGATATAAAGAATGTAGAGAGACAGGATCTGTTAGTAGAAAAAGTTAAGGAGGATAAGAAATTACAGAGAATTCCAATTATAATTCCGTTCAGTACAGGTTATAAACAATTTAAGAAAATAATAAATAAACATTGGCAAATATTAAAAAACGATAAAATATTATGTAATATTTTACCTGAGAAACCAGATGTTATTTTTTCTAAGGCCCCAAATTTGGGTATTAAAATAGCTCCTAGTATTAAAAGAGAAAATAGAAAAGAAACAGGTAATTGGTTGAAAACACAGAAAGGATTTTTTAAATGTGGGATGTGTGTGGGATGTAAAACCTGTTGTAACAATAAGAATAGAAATTTTTTTAGTTCAAATAAAACAAAAGAACAATTTGAGATTAAGGCATTTATAACATGTAATACAAAGGGGGTGATTTATGGTATACAATGTAAATGTGGAAAACAGTATATCGGAAGAACAAAGAGGTATTTGAAGGAGAGGATTAGGGAACATATATATAATATTAAAAAATGTTTTAAGAAACATAGTCTATCGGCTCATGCCATGGAGTGTCCTCTCTTTAAATTAGAGGAGATGACCTTCTATGGCATAGAGATGGTAAGAAGAAATTGGAGAGGAGGAGACTATATAAAAGAAATGTCTAGAAAAGAATCAAAATGGATTTATGATATGCAAACATTGCAACCATGGGGACTTAATGCAGAATTGGAGATCTTTGGTTTTCTGTAGAAGAATGTATTTTCTTTTCCTTTTGTATGGCATCGTATAGATGGGTTTATGCAACTGTGCCTTTAAGTTTTATTAGGTTTATGCAACTGTGCCTTTAATTTTTAGTTTGTATATTTTATGGGTTTTTTACCTTTAAGAGTTATACTGAATGCTACTGCACCTGTGGGGTGATGGTAGAAGAGAGTAGGGAGGAGTCAAGTTAGGTATATAAGTAGATTTTACTCTAGGTAGAAGTTATTGTTTCTCCCTGATGAAGAAATCGGTAGATTTTGAAACGCGTTGGAGGAAGACACGACAAGGGACAAGGAGAGATTTTTGGATGAATTATCCATAACTTGAATACGATATTGGCATTATTGGACCAATCTTTAAGGCGTGAGGTGGAGAGAGAGAGAGAAACGCCTAAGAGCGCTTTATCCGGAAGGTGAAAGTCTAACGTTGGATAAACAGCAGTGGCGCGAAGTTGAAATAAAGGAAGGACGCCGAGACTGTGTTATCCTAACGGGATAAAGAGGTCAGATTTGAAGCGGGCATAAGAGTTAAGTCTGGTAACGGAGTATTGGATATAACAGTGGAGTCTGGTAACGGAGTATTGGATATAAGCGGATACAAGCGGTGAGATCGTTTTATATATTTTTTGCTTATATTGAAGGTTTCTGAATCGAATACCAACTAAGGGATTCAGTTGCAAATATATCTCTATCATTTGAGAGATTTTGGTATAACATACTCTAGATTTATTCTTTAGACCAGTGAAGATATATTCACTCCTTGTACCAGTGAAGACATATGCTATATGGAGACTCATTGAGACCTATTGAGATCTATTGAAAATAAGAACGAATGTGTACATTCAGTACAGAGTCCAAATAATAATGGAGTAATGAGACATCTTTCAATTGTAACCATTTGGTGGATACATTGTGACTATTCTAGAGTGGAGCCAATATAGTTATGTATTAGTATTGGAGTTTAAAGTTACAGCAAGATCCACAATACTGTGGAAACGTTGTGAATACAGTGTTGGAAACTAAGTTATGATTGGATCTATAACATTGGAAGAACTCTAAGGATATATGCTCCTGTCTCCTTGAATGTCTTAGATAGATTTTTTATACGATCGATCGTCTAGGTAGAGTTTTTTAGAGTTTTATATTTTTTTCTTGTGGTGGGTTATATTGCTTCCACTCCCAAGCAACAGATATTTCTGGTGTTTCACTTACATGGGAAGATAGCTGTAGATGTATCGAATTGATTTTCTCTGATTATCTGGTCTGTCTCTTGGTTTGAGATATTGTACCGGTTTGGATTGAATGGATTTTTTCTGATCATCTGGGCGGTCCCCTTGTTTGAGATATCGTACCGGTTTGTCTGAGGAGCTGGGAGTATTATGCGATATACCTCTCATAGGTTTTTTTTTTTGTTTTTTATAAGGTACAGTTGCATATAGGGTTAATTTGATTTTATCACATATATATATAGAATATTGATTGGGAGAAGTTTACTACTTTCTGTCTGGAGTGGTAGACTGGAAGATTGCAAACTATTATTCCCACCATTGTTTATAATTTTATTGTATTTGATCTCTTTTGGAAGATATATTGAGAATTCTGTGAATTTTTTAATAAATATATCGAGTATTGTGATCAATATTGTGATTAGTGAGTATATTGATATAGTCCAGCATACATTCACACAATATCTGTCTGAAGCGCCGATTTATTCGGTTATATGTTTATTAGGATAGCATTAAGCACAGGCTTCTAATCTTAGGCTGCTAGACCGATTTTTTGTCCTGACCTTACATACTAGCGCGACTTTAGTTGGTATTGTTTGGTATTTAAGGTGTGCTTTTAAGTCAGCAGCAGTATGGAAGGTGAGGACAATAGTGAGAATGTTTGTGGATTCACTAAAGATAGAAGAGACAAAGTAAATGCAGTTTTTGGTAATATTAGGCAAAATAAAGGTACTTCAAATACTAGTGATATGGAAGTTGTATTTAAAGATTTGGAAAAGATTGTGATCAAAGAAACTAAATGTTTCTGGGATTATATTACATTGGAAAAGTATTTGGAAAATAACTTGATACCATTAGGATTACAGATTCATAAAGCACCAGCCTATGATTTGAAATCTATGGATTTCACCAGTCAGTGGGATAACACTCTGAGAGAGTGTTCGATTGGGCTGGTGAAATTAATTATTAAGTATAGACAACAACAGTTATTGGATTTTGAGAAAGAGAGTAAAAGTATGTGGGAGAAGGTTGAAATATATAAACAGACAGATAGATACAATTTCTTAAAAGGAAGAATGTTGAATACAATTGGAATTTTAGAAAAGAAAATAATGGAGAGAAAACAACATAAATTTAGAAGAGATGTAGAAAATAAAGAAATGGATAATGTAAAAGAGGATAATGAATGGCAAGTAATATCTACAGGTAAACGAAAAAATAAAAGGAAACATATGATAGAAGAAAATTCAGATAAAAAGATTTGTTCATATAATAAATATGCCTGTTTAGAAGAGGATGTCAGCTTAGATAAGGATGAACAATCAGGTAATTCTGAGGTATATGAGGATAATAAGGAACAGGCAGGAAAGGAGGATATGGAAAATTTGAACGTAGAACAATTGAATATCTCCAAAGGAAATAAATGTGATAAAGATCAGGAACAACCAAGTACCTCTAAAGAATATGAATGTAGGAAGGAACAGAAAGTAAAGGAAGTTAGGATGATGTCTAAGGAGGTTCCATTATGGAATCGTTCTTCTTTTTTGGGGGTCAGGCGGAATGCCAATTGGAAATACAAGGAATTGGGCAGATTGGAAACCCCGGTACAAATTTCGAAATGGAACAGAAGGAATTGGAATCATCAACAATACAGTTGGAAAGATATGAATATGAGGCGGAGGGAGTACAAATATATTCCGCAAAACAGGCAGAGAGGGTTCCAATTGAACAGACAACGGGGAGGATATTGGGGAAATTGGAAACAGCAAGATCGGAGGATAGGGTATTCAAGAGACGTCAGATACAAAGAGGGACGAGAGGAGGAAGAGGAAAATCTCAGGTTTCGACACTACAACAGATAGATATGGAGGGTATATATAATTTAAGCACATATGTTTTGAAGCAGGAAGAAATTGGAGTTTTGAAAAAAGGCTTAAAATTCTCTCCAAATATAAAATTGAATAAATTTGATGCATATATAGGGATACAGAAGTTTATAAGAAATTTGAGTTTAAAAAAATATTTTAGTAAAGATATTATAGAAAATTCCAGAAATGTTAGTACAACTGAAAGATTTACTCATTCAAATTTAAAACCACGGTCTACTTTTTTCCCACAAACAGAAATTAGTGAAGAAATGATTACTTTTTCAACATTGGTTGAACAAGATATTAGGAGAATAAAAGAGGACAGATATCCTCGGTATAATTTAAATAAAAAAGAACATAATGCTATAAAGAGTTTACAGAATAATAAAGATATATCTATTAGGCCTGCAGATAAGGGGGGGGGGATTGTAATTTTATCTATGACTCAATATAATGAGGAAGCCAATAGAATATTATCTGATACAAATACATATAAAAGATTGGAAAGAAATCCAACTGTGGAATATATGGAAGAATTAAGAATTGTATTGTTAAGAGGTTTAGAAAAGGAGATTATATATAAAAAAGAATTTGATTATCTTTGGAATTTGAATCCCAAACTTCCTGTATTTTATTTCTTGCCTAAGATCCATAAAAGTAAAGAGAAACCTCCAGGTAGACCAATAATATCTGGGATTGACTCTTTAACTGCTAATATTAGTAGATACATAGATACTTTTCTGCAAGGATATGTAGTGGAGTTACCAGCATATTTAAAAAATACAACTCACATAATTAATGTTTTACAAACAGTAAAATGGAATCAAACGTATATTTTAGTAACTGCGGATGTTTCTTCACTTTATACAGTCATTGATCACGATTTGGGAATTGAAGCCACAAAGTATTTTTTGGAGAATAGGAACACGCTCACATCTGAGCAAATAGATTTTTTATGCACTTTAATTAGATTTATACTCACCCATAACTATTTTTGGTTTAATGATGAGATTTATTTACAATTGAAGGGATCTGCAATGGGCACCAGGTTTGCGCCAAGTTACGCAAATCTGTATATGGGATTATGGGAACATCTGAATATTTGGCAAGATAACCCTTTTGGCGCAAACCTGGTGCTCTGGAAAAGATATATTGACGATGTGTTTTTTATTTGGGATGGCACTTATGATTTGTTATCACAATTTATAAATTATTTGAATAATAATAGTTTTAATTTGGTTTTCACTGTTAACTCGAGTACAGTATCAGTGGAATTTTTGGATCTATGTGTTTATATAGAAAATGATGAAATTAAAACAAAAAATTTTTTTAAAACGGTGGATTGTAACAGTTATATAGCATTAAATAGTTGTCATTTACCTCTATGGTTGAATAATATTCCAAAAGGTGAATTTTTAAGATTAAAAAGAAATTGTACAGAAGAATTAGTATTTCAGGAACAGGCTAAGAATCTACAAGACAGATTTATAGAAAAAAATTATGCGAAAGAGAATTTAGAAAAAATTTTAGAAGATATAAAGAATGTAGAGAGACAGGATCTGTTAGTAGAAAAAGTTAAGGAGGATAAGAAATTACAGAGAATTCCAATTATAATTCCGTTCAGTACAGGTTATAAACAATTTAAGAAAATAATAAATAAACATTGGCAAATATTAAAAAACGATAAAATATTATGTAATATTTTACCTGAGAAACCAGATGTTATTTTTTCTAAGGCCCCAAATTTGGGTATTAAAATAGCTCCTAGTATTAAAAGAGAAAATAGAAAAGAAACAGGTAATTGGTTGAAAACACAGAAAGGATTTTTTAAATGTGGGATGTGTGTGGGATGTAAAACCTGTTGTAACAATAAGAATAGAAATTTTTTTAGTTCAAATAAAACAAAAGAACAATTTGAGATTAAGGCATTTATAACATGTAATACAAAGGGGGTGATTTATGGTATACAATGTAAATGTGGAAAACAGTATATCGGAAGAACAAAGAGGTATTTGAAGGAGAGGATTAGGGAACATATATATAATATTAAAAAATGTTTTAAGAAACATAGTCTATCGGCTCATGCCATGGAGTGTCCTCTCTTTAAATTAGAGGAGATGACCTTCTATGGCATAGAGATGGTAAGAAGAAATTGGAGAGGAGGAGACTATATAAAAGAAATGTCTAGAAAAGAATCAAAATGGATTTATGATATGCAAACATTGCAACCATGGGGACTTAATGCAGAATTGGAGATCTTTGGTTTTCTGTAGAAGAATGTATTTTCTTTTCCTTTTGTATGGCATCGTATAGATGGGTTTATGCAACTGTGCCTTTAAGTTTTATTAGGTTTATGCAACTGTGCCTTTAATTTTTAGTTTGTATATTTTATGGGTTTTTTACCTTTAAGAGTTATACTGAATGCTACTGCACCTGTGGGGTGATGGTAGAAGAGAGTAGGGAGGAGTCAAGTTAGGTATATAAGTAGATTTTACTCTAGGTAGAAGTTATTGTTTCTCCCTGATGAAGAAATCGGTAGATTTTGAAACGCGTTGGAGGAAGACACGACAAGGGACAAGGAGAGATTTTTGGATGAATTATCCATAACTTGAATACGATATTGGCATTATTGGACCAATCTTTAAGGCGTGAGGTGGAGAGAGAGAGAGAAACGCCTAAGAGCGCTTTATCCGGAAGGTGAAAGTCTAACGTTGGATAAACAGCAGTGGCGCGAAGTTGAAATAAAGGAAGGACGCCGAGACTGTGTTATCCTAACGGGATAAAGAGGTCAGATTTGAAGCGGGCATAAGAGTTAAGTCTGGTAACGGAGTATTGGATATAACAGTGGAGTCTGGTAACGGAGTATTGGATATAAGCGGATACAAGCGGTGAGATCGTTTTATATATTTTTTGCTTATATTGAAGGTTTCTGAATCGAATACCAACTAAGGGATTCAGTTGCAAATATATCTCTATCATTTGAGAGATTTTGGTATAACATACTCTAGATTTATTCTTTAGACCAGTGAAGATATATTCACTCCTTGTACCAGTGAAGACATATGCTATATGGAGACTCATTGAGACCTATTGAGATCTATTGAAAATAAGAACGAATGTGTACATTCAGTACAGAGTCCAAATAATAATGGAGTAATGAGACATCTTTCAATTGTAACCATTTGGTGGATACATTGTGACTATTCTAGAGTGGAGCCAATATAGTTATGTATTAGTATTGGAGTTTAAAGTTACAGCAAGATCCACAATACTGTGGAAACGTTGTGAATACAGTGTTGGAAACTAAGTTATGATTGGATCTATAACATTGGAAGAACTCTAAGGATATATGCTCCTGTCTCCTTGAATGTCTTAGATAGATTTTTTATACGATCGATCGTCTAGGTAGAGTTTTTTAGAGTTTTATATTTTTTTCTTGTGGTGGGTTATATTGCTTCCACTCCCAAGCAACAGATATTTCTGGTGTTTCACTTACATGGGAAGATAGCTGTAGATGTATCGAATTGATTTTCTCTGATTATCTGGTCTGTCTCTTGGTTTGAGATATTGTACCGGTTTGGATTGAATGGATTTTTTCTGATCATCTGGGCGGTCCCCTTGTTTGAGATATCGTACCGGTTTGTCTGAGGAGCTGGGAGTATTATGCGATATACCTCTCATAGGTTTTTTTTTTTGTTTTTTATAAGGTACAGTTGCATATAGGGTTAATTTGATTTTATCACATATATATATAGAATATTGATTGGGAGAAGTTTACTACTTTCTGTCTGGAGTGGTAGACTGGAAGATTGCAAACTATTATTCCCACCATTGTTTATAATTTTATTGTATTTGATCTCTTTTGGAAGATATATTGAGAATTCTGTGAATTTTTTAATAAATATATCGAGTATTGTGATCAATATTGTGATTAGTGAGTATATTGATATAGTCCAGCATACATTCACACAATATCTGTCTGAAGCGCCGATTTATTCGGTTATATGTTTATTAGGATAGCATTAAGCACAGGCTTCTAATCTTAGGCTGCTAGACCGATTTTTTGTCCTGACCTTACATACTAGCGCGACTTTAGTTGGTATTGTAGGGTGAGGATTATGTTGACCAGACTCTTGGCTACTGAGAGTGGACTTGGTGGAAGACAGGGTGGTGCTTAACCGACTGGAAGCAGTATCAGCTGACATCCAACCGACCACCTGTTCGCAGTGGTCGGACTTCGAGAGTGATGTCCTGCGACGCCCTGTAAACTGAGACATGAAGCTAGGTATGGTGGATGTCTTTCTTTCTTGTGCTCTGGCACCAGGCACAGTTTCTACGCGTCCTGACCCGCGCCCTGAACTATCAGGATCACGTCCACTTCCCCGTCCCTTTTTACCCGCCTTCTTCATATTACACGGAATATGTGCTGCAAATCTGCAACTTTGCACACTAAACAGAATGTGCTGCTTATCTGCGGCTAGACACAGTGAATGTAATATGTGACTTTGATATTTTACACTTTGCACAGTAAACAGAATGTTCTCCTAATCTGCAACTTTGCACACTAAACAGAATGTGCTGCTTATCTGCGGCTCGGCACAGTGAATGGAATACGTGACTTTGATATTTTACACTTTGCACAGTAAACAGAATGTTCTCCTAATCTGCAACTTTGCACACTAAACAGAATGTGCTGCTTATCTGCGGCTCGGCACAGTGAATGGAATATGTGACTTTGATATTTTACACTTTGCACAGTAAACAGAATGTTCTCCTAATCTGCAACTTTGCACACTAAACAGAATGTGCTTCTTATCTGCGGTTAGACACAGTGAATGGAATATGTGACTTTGATATTTTACACTTTGCACAGTAAACAGAATGTTCTCCTAATCTGCAACTTTGCACACTAAACAGAATGTGCTTCTTATCTGCGGTTAGACACAGTGAATGGAATATGTGACTTTGATATTTTACACTTTGCACAGTAAACAGAATGTTCTCCTAATCTGCAACTTTGCACACTAAACAGAATGTTCTGCTTATCTGTGGCTCGGCACAGTGAATGGAATATGTAACTTTGATATTTTACACTTTGCACAGTAAACAGAATGTTCTCCTAATCTGCAACTTTGCACACTAAACAGAATGTTCTGCTAATCTGCAACTTTGCACACTAAACAGAATGTGCTGCTTATCTGCGGCTCGGCACAGTGAATGGAATACGTGACTTTGATATTTTACACTTTGCACAGTAAACAGAATGTTCTCCTAATCTGCAACTTTGCACACTAAACAGAATGTGCTGCTTATCTGCGGCTCGGCACAGTGAATGGAATATGTGACTTTGATATTTTACACTTTGCACAGTAAACAGAATGTTCTCCTAATCTGCAACTTTGCACACTAAACAGAATGTGCTTCTTATCTGCGGTTAGACACAGTGAATGGAATATGTGACTTTGATATTTTACACTTTGCACAGTAAACAGAATGTTCTCCTAATCTGCAACTTTGCACACTAAACAGAATGTGCTTCTTATCTGCGGTTAGACACAGTGAATGGAATATGTGACTTTGATATTTTACACTTTGCACAGTAAACAGAATGTTCTCCTAATCTGCAACTTTGCACACTAAACAGAATGTTCTGCTTATCTGCGGCTCGGCACAGTGAATGGAATATGTGACTTTGATATTTTACACTTTGCACAGTAAACAGAATGTTCTCCTAATCTGCAACTTTGCACACTAAACAGAATGTGCTTCTTATCTGCGGTTAGACACAGTGAATGGAATATGTGACTTTGATATTTTACACTTTGCACACTAAACAGAATGTTCTCCTAATCTGCAACTTTGCACACTAAACAGAATGTGCTGCTTATCTGCGGTTAGACACAGTGAATGGAATATGTGACTTTGATATTTTACACTTTGCACAGTAAACAGAATGTTCTCCTAATCTGCAACTTTGCACACTAAACAGAATGTTCTGCTAATCTGAAACTTTGCACACTAAACAGAATGTGCTGCTTATCTGCGGTTAGACACAGTGAATGGAATATGTGACTTTGATATTTGACACTTTGCACACTAAACAGAATGTTCTGCTAATGTGAAACTTTGCACACTAAACAGAATGTGCTTCTTATCTGCGGTTAGACACAGTGAATGGAATATGTGACTTTGATATTTTACACTTTGCACACTAAACAGAATGTTCTGCTAATCTGAAACTTTGCACACTAAACAGAATGTGCTTCTTATCTGCGGTTAGACACAGTGAATGGAATATGTGACTTTGATATTTTACACTTTGCACACTAAACAGAATGTTCTGCTAATCTGAAACTTTGCACACTAAACAGAATGTGCTGCTAACCTGAAACTTTGCACACTAAACAGAATGTGCTGCTAATCTGCAACTTTGCACACTAAAAAGAATGTGCTGCTAACCTGCAACTTTGCACACTAAACAGAATGTGCTGCTAATCTGCAACTTTGCACACTAAACAGAATGTGCTGCTAATCTGCGGCTAGGCACAGTGAACGGAATATGTGACGTTTTTTTTTTTTAATCTCTGCCCCCCCAAACAAAATAAACTGCTGCCCCCACACACAGTAGTCCTAAAAAGGACTTTTGGGTCTTTTTTTTTTTTTCACAATCGCTTTTCTTCTCCCTACACTGACTTTCCCTTCCTATCCTCATCTCTCCCTGGCTAAGACTGAGCCGAACTCGCTGGTCAGGTGCTATACAGCACCCGATCACGGGTTCTGACCAGCCAATCAGTGTAATGCCAGCAGCCAACATGGCTGCTGGCATTACACTGATGTCAGAGCCTCCCTGCATGTTTATTGGCTGCGCAGCAGCCGCGAAACGTGCGGGGAGGAGACCCGAACATGGCGGGCGAGCACATGCGGTACTCGTACGAGTACCGCCATGTGCCGAGCAGAGCGATGCTCGAGCCGAACCGAGCTTCGGCCGAGCATGCTCGCTCATCACTACTCTTTATGTAACTGAACATATGATGTAGAGCAAGACCAACTTATTTTTGTTATATTCAGAACTCACCTTCCATACTTCGTTGTATAACCTTAAGTTAAACGAGTTGCCCTGGAAGAAGAATGTTTAGCGAAACGCGTGTCAGCCATTATAGACTCTGAAACCCAGTGTCTTTACTTTATTTTTTCTCTCTTGTGAGGGTCTTCATTCCCCCGTTAATGAAGTGACTTATTTCAAGGACCCATTTTAGGACTGGTAATAGGTACGGTATATATATTTATACTTATATGGGGTCATTTTAACTAAGGTCCGTTTTACCTGTAGCCCACTCGTATTTATGGGTATATACACCATAAGTCTCCTCTTTTAGGGACTCATAAATACATTTTCTTTATGGTGTTTACCATAAAATCTCGCATACAATACGCAAAATTTTGCCCCACTTCACCTTATTTGAAGTGGGGGGTACGTATTATACACGAGTAATAAAAGATATATATATATTTTTTTTTTTTTGGTGCCCATTCATTACCTCCCTCTCTCTAAGCACAATCTACTTCCCTTCTTAAAGGGATAGTAATGTTTCATAATAAAAGCAGATCTAATTAATCATCATAGTATTTGGACTTTGGAGAGTGTTATTTCAATACTGTCAGAGTTGTAGTTCAAGAGTAATTCAATGACAAAGTATCCCCCTCCTGCCCCTTTTACTGATGTAACACTGCTCAGCCAGAGCAGAAGGGAGGTGCCCAGGTAGACTGCAGAGAGGGACAATCTTCAATTAAGATGAGGGAAAAACCTGAAAAACTTGTCAAGGGGGGCAGGGCTTTCATTGTTCTCACAGGAAGAAGACTGTCCCCTTCTGTTATCTGTCTGGTCTATGGACTGGATTCCACATCTGAGAAGAGATGACTTACACTAGGTAAAAGGGGCAGGAGGGGAAACTTTGCTTGTGAATATCTCTTAAACCATAAAGGTTTGAGAGATAAGACTTATATCGTTCTTCATTTTTTTTAATGCCTACAACATAAAATAAAGATAATTGAAGTATTACTATCCCTTTAACTCACCCCCTCTGGAGCTGGCTTTAATCACTGCTCAGCGGGCAGCACTCTTGAATCTGCCACCTGCTTCCAGCAAATCCCTGCGACAACCTTCTTGTTTTAGCCAATGGTAATACCTCAAGGTCCTCACAGGGCAATACAGTACATACAATGCGCAGAGATCTATGGGGGTTAGTTAAGCAGGGAAGTAGATTGTGCTTACTTGGTAGAGGGAGGGAGGGAATGAAAAAGCTAACATGTTTGGTCAGTAGACGTGGAACACAAGGGTGCGTACTATACATTGGCAATCTTGTTTTCCCATAAAATCTTGGGTATAATTTGTACCTGCGTATTATACATAGATGTGTATTATACCTGAGATTTTATGGTAGGTTATTTACAGACATTTTTGTAGTTTCTACATTTTATCTTTTTTTTACCTCCATCGATTTAGAACTACTCACTAATTCCCATGAGGTTTTCTAATTACCCCGCGAATATAGTGAATAACACACCTGTGACGGTACAAGCAGACACCCAGCCTTGGTGTCCCCGTCAATGGTCACTTCTTCCGCTACGAGCCAGATGGACATACAACAGCATACCGCAATATATCCCAATCACCAGGCGAAACTAGTATCAGGGTACCCAGCACACACTCTGGATACAGCAAGCTTTACCCCAAGCATCAGACAACACCAGTGTCTTGGGGTTAGAATAACAACTGCCTTTATTGGAACAAACCACACATATTTATACACAAAACCTACAGTGAAATACATGGGCCAACCAGATAAAATAGTGTGAGGGGCAGGGATAATACAATCCAATCATAAGACAAGGAACCAGCAGCAAATGGTCTAGCAAATACAATGTCTCAGACATGATTACATTTCAAACACAAAAGGGTTGCTGAACTCAGACAATGGACACAAAGACTTGATGGCTTGAATGAATTAACACATAGCAGGGGGTCTTACTACAGTTCACAATACACTGGCTTGAGGGGCTACAATACACATTGGAAGTAACTTTGGCTAAACTCAAATAATTAACCCTTACTGCCCATTTCCATGGAAGCAAGCCAGCAGTCCATGGTTGTCAGTCTCTTTGTGCCCAGAAATGTCCACAGTCTCTGGGATTCTTGGGATAACAGTTCCAGGCCCAGACAAGGGCTCTAGTAACGGACTATGATCTATTACAGGATCCTCCATGGCAAGGGGAAAACAGGGCAAAGATTAATCTCAGGGAGAGGCCATACCCTGTTCCAGGGCTAGGTCCATAGTCTGTGGGCAGGAGACTGGCCCTCAGGCCCCTCCTGGAGCCAGGGGCCCAGTGGTTCCTGTGACATTTCTCCCCCTTGTCCACCTCTGACAGCCACAGCATGATCCACACGGGTCAGCTTGCTGCTGTCTGGAGTGGGCACATAGTCGGGTAGTGCCATGTCCGCAACAGGACTGGTTTTCAGCCAGCCCCTCCAGTCCTGGGGTCTGGCCAGCTTCAATGTTCTCACTGGGCCCCTGGCTCCTGGAGGGGCCTGAGGGCCAGGGGCCCAGTGATTTCTGTGACAACACCAAAGGTCCTTTTCAGGACTGGTAATAGGATTGGTATTTATATATATATATCGCTTGGAGGCTTTTGAACTCTAATTTATGTGGTAACTTTAACATCTGTGTTACCTACGGATAATTTTTGAGTTCTACACCACACTCGTTTAGCTTTGACTTCGACCTATTGAATCATTAGGGTTTGGCTCGCTCTTCATGCGGTTCCACTGTGTTGGGTTCTCTCCTATTTAAAGGGCTCACTTCTTGTATCCGCACTTAGGAAGCTATCATTCAGTTGTTCATGCTTAGGAAACCATTTCATTCTCACGAAACCCTTGCATGATATATTAATATCTTTACTTATATGGGGCAAGCTGGTTTAGTTTTGCCCTTGGGACTGTTATTTTGTGGGTATCCTTTTAAAAGGTTGCGTGCTGTTTCACCAAATAGTGCATTAACTATGTCGCCATGATACAAATAGCAACCTGAGATTCTCGCACTGCATGAAAGTGCAAGATTCTCTGGTTGCGCTATAAAAGGTCGCAAAAAAAAAAAAAAAGAAAATGTTGATGAGCGCTGCTCAGGCCAGAGAGAGGGGCAGAGAGAGGCCCAGAGCAGAACTGGATGTGGATGCAGAAAGGGTTAAAGACGTACTGCAAGGGGATAACTGCGGGCACTATGGAGTTTTCTTATCACTGGCCAGAACATCCCCCTCATGATGGCTGAGCGCCACCTCTGCTCTCTCTCTCTTGCTCCCCTGTCATCCATCCATCCTGCATCAGTCATTACGCTTGGATGGATGACAGGGGAGAGAGCAATAGCACTTCCTGCATTTGGCGCATTCGCTATTCCCCTCACACAGATTCGTTAATCTTAGCCACGCCCACAAAAAAATATATATATACACAGCCGTTCGCTAATCTTGAATTTTCATGCGCAATTCAACAAAATAATGTGCAAACCTATTCCCTAGTGGTTTTCACACGGGAAATAGCGATTGCGCACGTTACCTGTATCGCGCCATAAATCTTTTCCTTTTTACGAGTCACACATAAGCCAATAATGTCCCAATTAATGTTATTCAGTTCTTGTACTAGTTACACTAAGCAATCAAATCTTAAGCGTTCCAATGTCTAAAGACCAAATGCAGATGATAAGAGTCCGGTGATTCTTAGCACCCACTGCTATTGAACTGATCTTCCCACTGATGTAAGTAGTAGCTCCCAAGCCTCCAGAAAAGAGGTCCATATATTTTGTCGTGAAGCCATGCTGAGGGAATGGACCATAATCTGCCATGCCGCTCCGGTGCGGGTTGGCAGATTTTGAATCGATTTAGACAGGTTCACCTTGGGTGACCCTACCAGGAGTATATGCTGGTATGGCATAGTTCTTGGCTTCTCTGATGTGCTCAAGCACTCCTGCCATGATAAGGCATCAACCCGTAGGACTGCCTGTATATAGTAACACTGTAACATAGTTGATGAGGCTGAAAAAAAAGACAGGCATCCATCAAGTCCAGCCCATGCCAAGTCACCCCTGTTGATCCAAAGGAAGGCAAAAAAACCCACTGAAGACATTTCCAATTAAGACCCAAGTAGGTTAAAAAAATCTCTTCCTGACTTCAAATGGCAGTCATATAGTTCCCATCTGTCATAATTCTCTATATTGTTCTGTGCTAGTTAGGTATCCATTGCCTCTTTGAAAGCAGTTACAGTATCGGCAAGCGAAACATCCTGAGGCAAAGAATTCCATAGCTTTACCACCCTTACTATAAAAAAAAATCTGCCTTTATTTTAGTCGAAAGAGCCGGACTAGCCATTGGGCATACCGGGCATTTGCCCGGTGGGCCAGTGCGGGCTTTTAAAAAAAAGTTAATCATTAAACGAGTTTGGGACGTCTTTCACTTTCTGTAAGACGGCCACTTCGTTACAAGTTTCCTAGTGAACGGGCAATCAACGTGCAGCCATGCGGCGCACCACACGTGATTATAAGCTCCGCCCATGATCACCATCAGCCGACAGCCCAACCCTGCGAACGAACTAACGCCCGCTGCCGCCGCCCCCCCATGGGTTGCTCAAAAAATAAAAATGGGCTGCTCAGTCTTAAATGCCCGGGCCTATTTTTTGTCCCAGTCCGGGCCTATCTCTAGTCTTAACGGATAACCTCTTGTTCTTAGCTCAGTTCTTTGTATTGACGTTGAATGTATTTGTAAATGGTAATCATATTACCCCTTAGATGTCTCTTTTCTAATGTAAACAAACACAGCTTGACTAGTCTCTCTTTATAACTCAGATCCTCCAATACCTTTATCAGTTTTGTTGCACATCTCTGCACTTTTTTCAGTTGAGTAATGTATTTTTAAGCACAAAACTGTACTCCATATTCTAGATGAGGCCTCCAGATTTATATAGAGGTAGGTTATTAGCATTCTGTGCATCTATACCTTTTTTATGCAGACTAGTACCCTATTTGCTCTTGCAGCAGCTGAGTGACTCTGCACACTGCTGTGGAGTCTATTGTCTATCAGTATTCCTAAATCTTTCTCTAATGAGGATTCCCCAAGTAGTTTCATATTTAGTGTATATGTAGCATGTTTGTTACAACAGCCCAAATGCATAACCTTACAGTTAGCTAAGTTAAATGTCATCTGCAGAGCCGGATTAAGACTTCACAGGGCCCTAGGCAGGATCCCAAATTGGGCCCCCCCCCACACACACATGCAGGCACACATCAAAACCCTTTGCCCTTGTGTTTAGAGGGAGTAGTACTAACCTAAACACAAAATGAATGCTTTAAATATATTAAAAATGTACCGCAGCACTTATAATTTGCCACACAAGTGATTCCAAGGAGCTTACAATTGAAATGGGGTTACAAAATTGTAGCACAGATCTTACAATTGAAATGGGGCTACTTAAGTGATACCACAGATCTTACAGCTGAAACAGGGTACACAAGTGATACCACAGAGCTTACAGCTGAAACAGGGTACACAAGTGATACCACAGAGCTTACAGCTGAAACAGGGTACACAAGTGATACCACAGAGCTTATGATTGAAGAGGGGGTACATTACTGCTGCCACAGAGCTTTCAACTGAAATGAGGCTATGCTAGTTATACCAACCACAGAGCTTACAATTGTATGTTGCTTCATAAGTGCCCACATACTCCATTTGCCCCCAGTCTGGTTCCACTGCTAGTCACAGCTTACACATACATTGTCTGTCTCCATCCGGGTTCTACTGGTAGTTACAATTCCCCAGATACACTGTCTGCTTTTAGTCTGGTTGCACTGGTAGTCACAAGCCCCTACATATATTCTCTACCTGCCTCCCAAAGACACATACACACACACACACACACACACACACACACACACACACACACACACACACTCAGTCTCATATACTAGCACACATACACACTCAGTCTCATTTACTAGCACACACACACACACTCAGTCTCATATACTAGCACACATACACACTAAGTCTCATATACTAGCACACATACACACTCAGTCTCATTTACTAGCACACACACACTCAGTATCATACATGAGTGCGCACACACACACACGCACACTCAGTCTCATTTACTAGCGCACACACACACTCAGTCTCATACACTAGCTCACACACTCAGTCTCATATACTAGCGCACACACACACTCTCTCATACACTAGCACACGTCATACACTATGATAATGCTCATATACTGGGGTTCAGTAATGTATGAGTGATCAACAAAATAACTGCAGTAAGAAAAAAAAGATTCTTACTTACTTACTTGAATCTGCATTTGTACATAAATAGTATTAAACTCTCGCTTGTGTATATATATATATATATATATATAGTTTTTTTTTAATGAGCTAGCTATAACCATTCAGCTTTTGTTGTACTTCATTCTCTCCTCATCCTCAGACAGTCCTTGGCTAGCTAAGGATTATGGGAGTTGTAGCTGAACAACAACTGTAAGGCTACAGTTTTCCCACTTCTGCTTAGAAGTGTAGGTAGAGAAGGGGTTAATTTCATGTGGTTAGCGCTATGTGTAAGATTTTTCTTGGTGACTTGTGGCAGCAGGTGCACACTGGCCCCTTACTGTGTGCATGCACCGGACAGCTACCTACAAGCCTTGCTGCCAGTGTGCACCTGCTGCCACAAGTCTCGTCGCCTACCAAGAGTGCGAGCAGGGGGGGGGATCTTCTATATAGCCCACATTGCCCACCTCCACACTGACCACATTGTCCACCTCAACACTGTTCAGTCCCACAATGACCACACTGCCCGTCCTGTCCTCCTCCACACATTGCCCACTTCCACACTGCCCACATTATCAACCTCAACACTGTCCACCCCGCACACTGCCCACAGTAAAAACAGCCTTAACCAATTGTTATGGTGTCAGAGGGGTACACAACACATAACTTTGCAATGTGTTGCAAACCCCTCTGGCACTCAATGGGTTAACAAGTGCAGAGTAGCAGATTGACTGGTGCCATGTATATCTTTGACTGAGAACATTTTTCTCCTTCTTTATTACGTGGTGTTTTGACTATGTCGAGTGTGAATTACATCATAACCTCTGGGAAGATTATAATATATGATATAAGTGGTTTAAGATACAATCCATTATTGTGTGGACATTTGCATGACAAAATATGGCTTGAGGTCTGAATATAGAGTGTTCAGACATAGAACGTTAGCTTGTACTTTTTACCCCTGTCTGCTTTATATGTTTTTGTGAGTTATAATTATTTACACTCATAACATAATATTTTGTGGTTGAGGTGCTGTTAGTATTTATTTTCAAGTACATTTTCCCCATGATGATCTGACTGGCTCTGCCATTAAAATGATCATCAGACATTGATGAAAAGAAGACCTTACCAGCCAACACTGCCGCTGGACAGGTTCTCTGCTCTCCCTCCACTGATTCTCCCGCTCCGTGCAAAGCAGCAACATCATCACTCTGTTGTTGCTCTTCCTTCTTACCAGTGACAACATACACAATAACATTGGCAGGCTAGTCTGATCATCAGGTCACCATCACATCAGAACATGCATGCAGATATAGGTGGGATATTTACAGAAGCGTAACACAAAATGCAGGGGCCCCCCTGCAAACTCTAATAAGGGGCTCCCATGCCCCACCCCAATTAAGCCCCGCCCCCAATAAAATGATCCCACTCATAACAATAAATAAATAGAGCAGCGTATCAGACAAGATAGTTGAAGGCATTTTCCAGCACTCAATATACACTTAATCCCTTGAATTCAAGAGAGACAAGTAGTGCCCTGGACAGGGTGAGCTTCTCAACCCTCTGGCACTCAAAGGCTTTAATATTCCAGGTCTCCATGCCAAACTCAGAAAATATCTCTTTTTGGTTTTTGAGGCCTAAAATCCAGTCTTACACACATGCTGTGAGGGAGAAGCAGCCGAACCCCTTCCTATTGCTATAAATAAATGAGCGTCAGAGCAGCGAAAAGGGTTAACCAGATACACAATACATACACTTTTCTGTATTAATTACTGAGTTCTGGAGAAGTCTCTAACCTTCCAAGGAGTTAAGAGGTGACTGGTCTGCCACTGGGCACACAGAACACGTGGGGAGCCAAGAGACTGGTAGTCAAATGTTTAAACAGATTTCCTTTTAGCAATGGTACTGACTTATTTCTACATGTATATGCAGAGCCAGTCTCTTCGATCACTGTATATGTCCCTTTGTGCACAGAGGCAGTCAGTCACCTCTTACACTCAACTTCCTTTTCCTTTTCCACTCCAGTGGTTTATGCAATGGTTAGAAGATGACTTACCTAGATAGGAGTTCATCATACAGCAGTCAGGTGTATATCTATATAATTACTGTGTGTAACAGAAGCACTTACCTAGGTAGGAGTTCATCATACAGCAGTCAGGTGTATATCTATATAATTACTGTGTGTAACAGAAGCACTTACCTAGATAGGAGTTCATCATACAGCAGTCAGGTGTATATCTATATAATTAATGTGTGTAACAGAAGCACTTACCTAGATAGGAGTTCATCATACAGCAGTCAGGTGTATATCTATATAATTACTGTGTGTAACAGAAGCACTTACCTAGGTAGGAGTCCATCATACAGCAGGCAGGTGTATCTATATAATTACTGTGTGTAACAGAAGCACTTACCTAGGTAGGAGTCCATCATACAGCAGTCAGGTGTATCTATATAATTACTCTGTGTAACAGAAGCACTTACCTAGGTAGGAGTCTATCATACAGCAGTCAGGTGTATCTATATAATTACTATGTGTAACAGAAGCACTTACCTAGGTAGGAGTCCATCATACAGCAGTCAGGTGTATCTATATAATTACTGTGTGTAACAGAAGCACTTACCTAGGTAGGAGTCCATCATACAGCAGTCAGGTGTATCTATATAATTACTCTGTGTAACAGAAGCACTTACCTAGGTAGGAGTCTATCATACAGCAGTCAGGTGTATCTATATAATTACTATGTGTAACAGAAGCACTTACCTAGATAGGAGTTCATCATACAGCAGTCAGGTGTATCTATATAATTACTGTGTGTAACAGAAGCACTTACCTAGGTAGGAGTCTATCATACAGCAGTCAGGTGTATCTATATAATTACTATGTGTAACAGAAGCACTTACCTAGGTAGGAGTCTATCATACAGCAGTCAGGTGTATCTATATAATTACTGTGTGTAACAGAAGCACTTACCTAGGTAGGAGTCTATCATACAGCAGTCAGGTGTATCTATATAATTACTATGTGTAACAGAAGCACTTACCTAGGTAGGAGTCTATCATACAGCAGTCAGGTGTATCTATATAATTACTGTGTGTAACAGAAGCACTTACCTAGGTAGGAGTCCATCATACAGCAGTCAGGTGTATCTATATAATTAATGTGTGTAACAGAAGCACTTACCTAGGTAGGAGTCCATCATACAGCAGTCAGGCATATCTATATAATTACTGTGTGTGACAGAAGCACTTACCTAGGTAGGAGTCCATCATACAGCAGGCAGGCGTATCTATATAATTACTGTGTGTGACAGAAGCACTTACCTAGGTAGGAGTCCATCATACAGCAGTCAGGTGTATCTATATAATTACTGTGTGTAACAGAAGCACTTACCTAGGTAGGAGTCCATCATACAGCAGTCAGGTGTATCTATGTAATTACTGTGTGTAACAGAAGCACTTACCTAGGTAGGAGTCCATCATACAGCAGTCAGGTGTATATCTATATAATTACTGTGTGTAACAGAAGCACTTACCTAGGTAGGAGTCCATCATACAGCAGTCAGGTGTATCTATATAATTAATGTGTGTAACAGAAGCACTTACCTAGGTAGGAGTCCATCATACAGCAGTCAGGTGTATCTATATAATTAATGTGTGTAACAGAAGCACTTACCTAGGTAGGAGTCCATCATACAGCAGTCAGGTGTATATCCATATAATTACTGTGTGTAACAGAAGCACTTACCTAGGTAGGAGTCCATCACACAGCAGTCAGGCGTATCTATATAATTACTGTGTGTAACAGAAGCGCTTACCTAGGTAGAAGTCCATCATACAGCAGTCAGGTGTATCTATATAATTACTGTGTGTAACAGAAGCACTTACCTAGGTAGGAGTCCATCATACAGCAGTCAGGTGTATCTATATAATTACTGTGTATAACAACTGTTACTCTGTTGGCTTTCTACGTGACTCTAGGACATGTTATAATTCAGTAAGATAAAAAGATGCAATTCTGTAGCAAATCAACTGCAGGACAGGAAAGCATTGGAAAAGCCCACTGATTTATACAACACCGCCTTGAATGTTAGAGGTTTCCAAATCACTGGAGACTTTTTTAGCATTCAAGGAGCTAAACATCCCATTTAAATCAAGATATACCACCCCCTATGTGGTAGTTGGTGTGCTACAGACTTTAACCCTTTGAGTGCCAGATAGGGTTGCCACCCAGTCGGTATTTTACCAGCAGGCCAGTAAAAAATTGGCTTCTGTCCAATGTTAAGTCTATGGAGGGAATGCCATGGCCGGTATTTTTTTGAAGGAAAGGTGGCAACCCTAGTGCCAGAGGGGTACGCAACTCATTGCAAGGCAATGTGTACCCCTCGGCACTCAAAGGATTAACCTCTGCAGCTTGCTGAATTGACACTTAAGTCTCTCCCACACCTTTAACAGGTCTATATCTTGCCATCAGTGAGGTCCACCACAGAGATCATCTGGACCAGGATAAATGCAACCAGTAGGCCCCCATAAACACACACTTTTTTTTTTCTTTTTCCTGACATACTCTTTAGTCCTTCTTACACCATTTACCACATTTACACCCCTATATACATGCAGACACTCCATAAATGTATACATATGCAGAGTCAGACCACCCCAGATTCCTCTAATTACCCCCCAAATTCTTCCAAACAATGACTAACATCCTTTGCACTTCACTCCTCAATGTCTTCCACTTGCACATCAAACTCTTCAAAGCAACACAAAATACCCTTTACCCCAGCACCACCCCTGCAGCATCACTAAAATCACATTGCATAAAGTCCATATGCTCTATACATCATATCATTCCATCCAAACAACAAACAGTACCAAGTTCTGGACCAAATCATGTAACTACTACCATGAGAAGTAAATTGCAAGAACATATGAAGTTTGTGAACCAATACTATGTATACAGATGTCTGAAAATTGAGGTGTGAGCAAGTAAGGGGTAAAAAATTAAGAGGTGAGAGAAGTAATGATATTGGGAATAAATTAGAGAGAATAATTGTGTGAGGAGAAAATATAGAGTTGGAATGAAGGGGAGTGGGGGTGTCAAAAAGCTCTGAACTGTAGTTATAATGGTTACCCCACTGTTCTGCTGCAGTCACAGCCTACAGGTCTGGGGCACTTAAATTCTCTGTTCTGGACTCACCCATCACTGCTGCTGCTGCAAAAAAGCTCCTCTGGGGAGAACAGGCACCTTTCTGTAGAACCAAGTTGCCTCCATGCCGTGATGAGGGCAGAAGAACCAGGTTGTGTAGCTGGGGTATTAGATTCACTCTGCCATCGGTGCGCTTTGCTTTAAACACGCTCCGTACGTGAAAGTACTGCACATTTATATCTAGCACTCTAGTAGAGTACATTTAGTTGACCATACAGCAACACTGCTCTGGGATGTAATTTCCATTTAAAAAAAAAATTATATATATATATAAAATATGTTCCTCTCCCTGCCTTTATTACAGCAGGTGGATGTCCTGTGTCAGTTTAATCCTGAAACATCAGCTGGCATAATGTTCATTCAGGGTGTCTGGACAGTCGGCTTAAACCTCTTGAGTGCCAACTGGGTGTGCAACACAGGGATTTTTTTTTCCATACTGAATAATGTGGCCCAGGCATAAAAATTCTGTTTTCCCTTAATACATTTTCCCACACTAAGGATCAACCATTTGAGTGCCAGAGGGTTATGCTGAATGCATATGTGTGTTGTACAGCCCTTTGGCACGCAAATGTTGATCACACCAAGAGAATATTGTTTTTTTTCTAGTGTTGGAAAATGTATTAAGTGAAAATAGATTTTTTTTTTTTTTGCCTAGTGGGCACGGCACTGGGCTATTACAGTAATAAATGACTGCGTTTTCCCTTAATACGATCCAACAAGGTTTAAACCTACTAGTTCTCTTCTGGTTGAGCAGCCCGCGCTAGTTACGTCCCCAGCGTACTATGTGGCTGCACATCATGTGATTACGCCTCTTACTTACTTAGAGACGTTCAGCAGGAAGGAAACAGGTGACTCACCGATGCAGATTCCTTATACGCTGTAGGACTGAGGGCTCATTATGATCACCATTTCTGACCCCCCCCCCCTCCGGGTCTATCGAGGCTTCCAATACAACAAGTTGCGGCTGGGCACAACTTTCTGGGGCCCCGCCGAGTCTGGCAGGGCCACCAATATTATATATGGTCAAAACTTTTTGGGGGGCCCCTCAGTTCGGCGGGACCCCCCTGCACTGCGGGGGCCTCCGCTACGCTTCTGGATATTTATATCCGGGGACATATTCAGTCCGGGGACCGTCCCCGGAAACGTCTGGTCACCTTAATTAAGGTAACCTTTACCCCTCCCCCATTACTCCATATGCGCATGGGCCACTGTGCCAGGACTCAAATCCTGACACATGCGCAATAGTAACAATTCGGCACAGCGTCCAAAGTGAGCCGCGGCAACATCTTTATCATGGTACTGCCACTGAGTGTGAGCTGAGCACCGATGAGTCAGTGCAGCATAAATAACTTAAAGGGAGCCCGGAGGGACTCAGGGAGCACTGAATGCAGAGTCCAGAATGAGGTTTTCCGGGCCCCCTTCATTTGCCCGGGCCCTAGGCAGGTGCCTTGTGCGCCTTGCCTGTGATCCGGCTCTGGTCATCTGTCTGCCCATTCACTCAGTTTATCTATGCCCTTCTGCAGAGAAAAATATCCAGCCCTGTATGCATTTCCTTACACAGCTTAGTGTCATCAGCAAAGATTGAGACACTAGTTTTGGTTCCCCCTTCTAAATCATTAGTAAACAAATTAAAAAATATTGGGACCAGGACTGAACCCTGTGGCACCCCACTTATAACTTAAGACCAACTTGAAAAGGTGTACAACAATGTACAACATATATCATTTAACCAGTTCTCAATCCGTGTACAGATATCACCTCCCAAACTGAATCCTTTTAATTTATGCAGTAACCTGTTGTGAGGCACTGTATCAAAGGCTTTTGCAAAATCCAAGTATACTACATCAACAGCAATTCCCTTGTTCAAATTACTACTAACTCTTTCATAAAACACAAGTAAATTAGTCTGACATGATCTATTTTTCATAAAACCATGCTGACTCCTTCTAATAATAAATCTATAATGTATATCTATATATATAAAAGAAGACTTTGTGCCTGCCAAAACACACCCAGGGGAGGCATAAAGCAGGAGTTACTATTCCTATTGGGTGATTCAATCATGCAGGGAGTTGGCCCGCCCCCACTATGCAGCCCGCCCACCACTATCAAAGTCAGAAAAAAACAATATGGCTGCCATTTGCTCCTACACCACAGACAAACACACATGCCCCACTCACACAGCACCAAACTCACACACATGCCCCACTCACACAGCACCACACAAACACATGCCCCACTCACACACACAGACCACCACACACAATACCCCACTCACACAGCACCAAACACACATGCCCCCACTCACACACACAGCACCACATACACACACAAAGCCAGAAATAAATATGGCTGACACACACACACACTCACTCACCCTGACTCCCAGTGGCCTCAGCAGGACCTGTAGTGCAGCACCAGAAGAACAAAATGGCACTCAAAGGTTTAAGGTAGGTCCTCATTGCTCAATTATTTCTTCACTGTCATCATTTGGCATGCAAGACACAGGACAGACAGCCATCAGATTCACACTTAACTCACTGACTGCCACAGGGTTGTGTATCAAGTTTTAGCCCTCAGGGAGTGTGTTCAAACCCCTCACATTGTAAACTTGCATTTCCCTCCCACTTCTCCTCCTTCCCCAGCCTATTACTAGCACTTTTCCCACATTTATGTTAAGCCCCGCCCCCTACTCGCGATTAAGCCACGCCCCCTTTTAACCCAGATTGCCCCATTTGTCTCTCCACATCAGCACCACATCAGTCCCCTCTAGGGACTCCACAAGTCAAAGTTCCCAGGTATGAACACACTTCCCACAGCTATTTAACTCTGACATGCCTCTGTATATCTTAACCCTTTGACTGCCAGAGGGGTGCACAACTCATGAGTGCATGTGTTTCTGCTCATATATGTTGCATGTGTGTTTGTGTCCATCTCTGTTACATATATGTGTCCATGTGTGCATCTCCAGTGTGTCTGTGTGTGTACATCTGTTACATATGTGTGCATCTCCAGTGAGTCTGTGTGTGTGTGCGTGTCTTATGCATGTTTCTGCCGCTCACTGTGTGTATGTGCATACCTCCCAACATTTCACATGGCCAAAGAGGGACACTGTAGTTTTAGGTGATATTGTTGGGGCGTGGCTGGTGGGCAGGGCATTAGTACGAATTTTTAGGTTATTTCATGACCTATTAATGGCTATTTATGTAACTGAATAAATGATTTAGTGCAAGACCAAAGTATTTTATTTGCACAGACTAATGTATAAACACATATACTGAAGTTTATTGCTTTATTGCTGGAGAGCAAAGTAAAACACACCACACAGTCAGGGCTGGTGCAAGGATTTTTGCCACCCTAGGCAAAACCTAATTTTGCCGCCCATTTCGCTCCGCCCCTTGTGTCCCACCCCTTTATACCCTGCCTACTTATACCCCACCTCTTTTCATGATTGTCCTCTCTCTGCCCCCTGGCCCAGTCTGCCCCTGGTCTGGAGATGCCTGTAAGAGATGCCCCCTACCAGCTCCAACTTGCCCCTTATCAGCTTCACTTTGGCCCTATCAGCTGCACTTTGCCACCATCAGCTCCAACTTGCCACCATCAGCTCCACTTTGCCCCCCATCCACTCCAACTTGCCCCCATCAGCTCCACTTTGCCCCCCATCCACTCCAACGTGCCCCCACCAGCTCCACTTTGCCCCCCATCTGCTCTAACGTGCCCCCACCAGCTCCACTTTGGCCTACCAGCTCCAACTTGCCCCTTATCAGCTTCACTTTGGCCCTATCAGCTGCACTTTGCCACCATCAGCTCCAACTTGCCACCATCAGCTCCACTTTGCCCCCCATCCACTCCAACTTGCCCCCATCAGCTCCACTTTGCCCCCCATCCACTCCAACGTGCCCCCACCAGCTCCACTTTGCCCCCCATCTGCTCTAACGTGCCCCCACCAGCTCCACTTTGCCCCCCATCTGCTCTAACGTGCCCCCACCAGCTCCACTTTGGCCTCTCAGCTCCACTTTGCCCCCATCAGCTCCACTTTGCCCCCCATCCGCTCCAACTTGCCCCCCATCCGCTCCAACTTGCCCCCACCAGCTCCAACTTGCCCCCACCAGCTCCACTATGCCCCCATCCGCTCCAACTTGCCCCCCATCTGCTCCACTTTGCCCCCCATCCGCTCCAACTTGCCCCCATCTGCTCCACTTTGCCCCCCCTCAGCTCCAACTTGCCCCCCCTCAGCTCCACTTTGACCCTCATCCGCTCCACTTTGCCCCCATCAGCTCCAACTTGCCCCCATCAGCTCCAACTTGCCCCCACCAGCTCCACTATGCCCCCTCAGCTCCAGCTTTCCCCTAATACTCCTTCTGTATCAAACCTACCTTCCTCTAGACTGTAAGCTCTCACGAGCAGGGCCCTCTGATCCTCCTGTTCTCCACATCTGATTGTACTATTTAATACCTCTGTATGTCTATTCCCAATTGTACAGCGCTGCGGAATTAGTTGGCTCTATATAAATAAAGAATAATAATAATAATAACAGCTCCAACTTGCCCCCATCATCTCCACTTTGCCCCACATCCGCTTCAACTTGCCCCCTCAGCTCCACTATGCCCCCTCAGCTCCAACTTGCCCCCCATCACATACCTGTAGCTCCCGCGCAGTCTTCTCTTCAGTAATGCAGAGCGCGGCGGGAGATCATGACTCCCAGCGCGCTCTGCATTACTAAAGATCCGACCAGATGAGGGAGCGCTGTAGCGACACAGACCTGACTGTGTTGTGGTTCCCGGCGTGGTGTGTGTGCGGGCGCAGCTCTTCTCCGCTGCATGCCCGTGCCCCCAGTAAGTGTGCGCCCTAGGCCGGCGCCTACGTCGCCTATAGGTGGAGCTGCCCTGCACACAGTCTGACCTCCTAAAAAGAGGGACAACAGGGTGGGAAAGAGGGACAGAGGGATTTGGCCCTCAAAGAGGGACTGTCCCTCCTAAAGAGGGACACTTGGGATGTATGGTATGTGTCTGCCTGTGTGTTGCATATGTCTGTGTTTATCAGTGTGTCTGCATTTCACACACGTGCGCCCAACGGTCATAACATGACGGGCAACGCTGTCCCACATTGCTAGTCTATATATATAAAAGAAGACTTTGTGCCTGCCAAAACACACCCAGGGGAGGCAGGAAGGAGGAGTAACTGCTCCCATTGGGTGATTCAATGGGGGCGTGATTTTCACACCAGTTGCAGTGGCCCGCCCACCACTATCAAAGTAAGAAAAAAAACAAATGGATGCCACTTGCTCCTACACCACAGACAAACACATATGCCCCACTCACACAGCACCAAACACACACACACACACATGCCCCACTCACACAGCACCAAACACACACATGCCCCACTCACACAGCACCAAACACACACACACATGCCCCACTCACACACACAGCACCACACACAGAGCACCAAACACAAACACAAAGCCAGAAAGAAATATGGTTCACACACAGTCACTCCCCCTGACTCCCAGTGGCCTCAGCAGGACCTGTAGTACCAGGGGAACAAAATGGCACTCAAAGGGTTAAGGTAGGCCCTCATTGCTGAATTATTTCTTCACTGTCATCATTTGCCATGCAAGACACAGGACAGACAGCCATCAGGTACACACTTAACCCAATGACTGCCACAGGGTTGTGTATCAAGTTTTACCCCTCAGGGAGTGTGTTCAAACCCCTCACACTGTAAACTTGCATTTCCCTCCCACTTCTCCTCCTTCCCCAGCCTATTACTAAAGCTTTTTCACATTTATGTTAAGCCCCGCCCACTTTTAACCCAAATTGCCCCATTTGTCTCTCCACATCAGCACCACAGAAGTCCCCTCCAGGGACTCCACAAGTAAAAGTTCCCAGGCATTACACACACATGCCCCACTCACACAGCACCAAACACACACACAAAGCCAGAAAGAAATATGGCTGACACACACACACAGTCACTCACCCTGACTCCCAGTGGCCTCAGCAGGACCTGTAGTATAGCCACTGAAGGGTGCTGCAGCATCAGGGGAACAAAATGGCACTCAAAGGGTTAAGTTAGGACCTCATTGCTGAATTATTTCTTCCCTGTCATCATTTGCCATGCAAGACACAGGACAGACAACCATCAGGTACACACTTAACCCACTGACTGCCACAGGGCTGTGTATCAAGTTTTACCCCTCAGGGAGTGTGTTCAAGCCCCTCACACTGTAAACTTGCATTTCCCTCCCACTTCTCCTCCTTCCCCAGCCTATTATTAACACTTTTCCACATTTATGTTAAGCCCCACCCCTACCCACAATTAAGCCCTGCCCACTTTTAACCCAAATTGCCCCATTTGTCTCTCCACATCAGCACCACATCAGTCCCCTCCAGTGACTCCACAAGTCAACGTTCCCAGGTATGAATACACTTCCCACTACTATTTAACTTTGACATGCATCTCTATACCTTAACCCTTTGAGTGCCAGGGGGTGCACAACTCATGCGTGCATGTGTTTCTGTGCATATATGTTGTGTGTGTGTGTGTGTACATCTCTGTTACATATGTGTGTCCATGTGTGCAACTCCGGTGTGTCTGTGTGTGTGCATGTCTTTTGCAGGTCTCTGCCTCTCACTGTGTGTATGTGTCTGCCTGTGTGTTGCATATGTCTGTGTTTATCAGTGTGTCTGCATTTCACACACGTGTGCCCGACGGTCATAACATGACGGGCAACGCTGTCCCACAATGGTAGTATATATATATATATATACATTGTTGTTATGCATAATATACTTGCTTTTATCATTTTGGTTATAAGACCTAAGAATAACTATATGTTTAGGTATTTGTACCCATCGATATGCCCTTGACAAATGACATCCTATATTATAATTCGCTAAGGATGTTTGTCAGAAGCCGCCATGAGCAGTAGAGATGGCTGCTCGCGCTGCAGTCATACGCAGTCATACCTTCCAAGTGTCCCTCTTTAGGAGGGACAGTCCCTCTTTGAGACTCAAATCCCTCTGTCCCTCTTTCCCACCCTGGTGTCCCTCTTTTTAGGAGATCAGACTGTGTGGTGTGTATATCAGTGTATCACCCTGGTGTCCCTGTGTTTAGGAGATCAGACTGTGCGGTGTGTATAGAAGTGTATCACCCTGGTGTCCCTGTGTTTAGGAGATCAGACTGTGTGATGTGTATAGAAGTGTATCACCCTGGTGTCCCTGTGTTTAGGAGATCAGACTGTGTGGTGTGTATATAAGTGTATCACCCTGGTGTCCCTGTGTTTAGGAGATCAGACTGTGTGGTGTGTATAGAAGTGTATCACCCTGGTGTCCCTGTGTTTAGGAGATCAGACTGTGTGGTGTGTATACAAGTGTATCACCCTGGTGTCCTTGTGTTTAGGAGATCAGACTGTGCGGTGTGTATATAAGTGTATCACCCTGGTGTCCCTGTGTTTAGGAGATCAGACTGTGTGGTATGTATATAAGTGTATCACCCTGGTGTCCTTCTGTTTAGGAGATCAGACTGTGCGGTGTGTATAGAAGTGTATCACCCTGGTATCCCTGTGTTTAGGAGATCAGACTGTGTGATGTGTATATAAGTGTATCACCCTGGTGTCCCTGTGTTTAGGAGATCAGACTGTGTGGTGTGTATAGAAGTGTATCACCCTGGTGTCACTGTGTTTAGGAGATCAGACTGTGTGATGTGTATATAAGTGTATCACCCTGGTGTCCCTGTGTTTAGGAGATCAGACTGTGTGGTATGTATATAAGTGTATCAACCTGGTGTTCCTGTGTTTAGGAGATCAGACTGTGTGGTGTGTATATAAGTGTATCACCCTGGTGTCCTTGTGTTTAGGAGATCAGACTGTGTGGTGTGTATATAAGTTTATCACTCTGGTGTCCCTGTGTTTAGGAGATCAGACTGTGTGGTATGTATAGAAGTGTATCACCCTGGTGTCCCTGTGTTTAGGAGATAAGACTGTGTGGTATGTATAGAAGTGTATCACCCTGGTGTCCCTGTGTTTAGGAGATCAGACTGTGTGGTGTGTATATAAGAGTATCACCCTGGTGTCCCTGTGTTTAGGAGATCAGACTGTGTGGTGTGTATATAAGTGTATCGCCCTGGTGTCCCTGTGTTTAGGAGATAAGACTGTGTGGTGTGTATATAAGTGTATCACCCTGGTGTCCCTGTGTTTAGGAGATAAGACTGTGTGGTGTGTATAGAAGTGTATCACCATGGTGTCCCTGTGTTTAGGAGATAAGACTGTGTGGTGTGTATAGAAGTGTATCACCCTGGTGTCCCTGTGTTTAGGAGATCAGACTGTGTGGTGTGTATAGAAGTGTATCACTCTGGTGTCCCTGTGTTTAGGAGATCAGACTGTGTGGTTTGTATATGAGTGTATCACCCTGGTGTCCCTGTATTTAGGAGATCAGACTGTGTGGTATTTATAGAAGCATATCACCCTGGTGTCCCTGTGTTTAGGAGATCAGACTGTGTGGTGTGTATATAAGTGTATCACCCTGGTGTCCCTGTGTGTTGGAGATCAGACTGTGTGGTGTGTGTATAAGTGTATCACCCTGGTGTCCCTGTGTTTAGGAGATCAGACTGTGTGGTGTGTATATAAGTGTATCACCATGGTGTCCCTGTGTTTAGGAGATCAGACTGTGTGGTGTGTATAGATGTGTATCATCCTGGTGTACCTGTGTTTAGGAGATCAGACTGTGTGATGTGTATATAAGTGTATCACCCTGGTGTCCCTGTGTTTAGGAGATAAGACTGTGTGGTGTGTATAGAAGTGTATCACCATGGTGTCCCTGTGTTTAGGAGATAAGACTGTGTGGTGTGTATAGAAGTGTATCACCCTGGTGTCCCTGTGTTTAGGAGATCAGACTGTGTGGTGTGTATAGAAGTGTATCACCCTGGTGTCCCTGTGTTTAGGAGATCAGACTGTGTGGTGTGTATAGAAGTGTATCACTCTGGTGTCCCTGTGTTTAGGAGATCAGACTGTGTGGTTTGTATATGAGTGTATCACCCTGGTGTCCCTGTATTTAGGAGATCAGACTGTGTGGTATTTATAGAAGCATATCACCCTGGTGTCCCTGTGTTTAGGAGATCAGACTGTGTGGTGTGTATATAAGTGTATCACCCTGGTGTCCCTGTGTGTAGGAGATCAGACTGTGTGGTGTGTGTATAAGTGTATCACCCTGGTGTCCCTGTGTTTAGGAGATCAGACTGTGTGGTGTGTATATAAGTGTATCACCATGGTGTCCCTGTGTTTAGGAGATCAGACTGTGTGGTGTGTATAGATGTGTATCACCCTGGTGTACCTGTGTTTAGGAGATCAGACTGTGTGATGTGTATATAAGTGTATCACCCTGGTGTCCCTGTGTTTAGGAGAACAGACAGTGTGGTGTGTATAGAGGTGTATCACCCTGGTGCCCCCGTGTTTAGGAGATCAGACTGTGTGGTGTGTATATAACTGTATCACATTGCTCCACAGCAATAAAACTCACATTAATGTTTGTACATGGGCTTTAAAACTAGTATGATATATTTGGGGTGCCCTGAAATCTCCAGAGTTCATGGTAGGGGTGCATTGAACAACAACAAAACATAAGCCTGAGAACCACTGTTATGGGAGCTTGAGACGTCAGTTCCAAGTCTCCTAGCGCCAGACCATAAACAGGAAGTGGAGGCTCCTTCCCACTAGCATTAAGGGAGCACCACGGGATCAGCCAAATGACTCCTACGTATTAACCCCTGATCTACCAGAGCAAATTAACTTGAGCCAGGGATACACGGTAAAACTTTAAGTTAGATTAACCCTTTGATTGCCAGAGGGGTATCAAATGCATTGCAGAGCACCCCCTACTGTATGTCAACCCATACCAACAGGGTACCAGTTTTCTTGACCTGGTAGAAAGTACTGAATAATATAGGAAATTCCATAATTGTCAAAGATTTTAGTATCTTTGAAGTGGTGGAAATGTAAAAAAAACAAACAAAACATTTTCCTTATAGCATCACCTTACTGAAATACGTGTGCAAATAGAGTTGCCACCTTTTCTTAAAAAAAATACCGGCCATGGCATTCCCTCCATCGACTTAACATTGGACAGAAAAATACCGGCTGGGTGGCAACCCTATGTGCAAACCAAGGGTAGAAAGGCAAACAAAGAACAGAAAGCAAACCCGCGCTTCTCCAGTCTAAATGTGAATAGTGTGCCCTGTATTAGGCATATCTTATAATAGTGCGAATACATTTGAGACATTAATCCCTACATTTTTGGCTGAAAAACGAGGTTTAAGCTTACCAACCGCGCCAAGGTTCCTCAAGTGTGGCAAGTCCCTATCTAAAAATAAATAAAATTAAAATTGAAAAGACCCCTGACGAAATGTGGTAACAACGCGTAGAGCAGGGGGACCCTTTTTACTTTCTTTTTGTATGTGTGAAGGTCCCCATGTATGCAATTAAAAACAAATGACAGACAATATTTAACCCTTTAGTGACAGGCCGCGCGCGCATGCGGCCGGCATTTGACAACGGGGTTTTTTTTTTTTGCCATTCTAGCAAACGGCTTCCGGGACATACATGTACGTCCTCTGTCCTTCTGGGACAGCTGGTGAGGACGTACATGTACATCCGTGGGCGGGATGGGGTTAAAAAAGTGTAAGAGAAGACTTGCCCTGTATGCCTACATAGAGTGGACACCCAGAAGGAACTGAAACTCTATCATCCCTTATATACAGCTTGTGACCACTCCCACAGGCCACTCCCACAGGCCACATGAGGAAGAATCAGTTGGAAACAAACCTAGAATGCAATAGCCATGGTTACCTCTTAAAGGGATAGTAATGTTTCATAATAAAAGCAGCTCCAATTAATCATCATAGTATTTGGACTTTGGAGAATGTTATTTCAGTTCTGTCAGAGTTGTAGTTCAGGAGTAATTCAATGACAAAGTATCCCCCTCCCACCCCTTTTAGTGATGTAACACTCTCAGCCAGATCAGAAGGGAGGTGCCCAGGTAGACTGCAGAGAGAGACAATCTTCAGTGAAGATAAGGGAAAAACCTGAAAAGCTTGTCAAGGGGGGCAGGGTTTTCATTGTTCTCATAGGAAGAAGATTGTCCCCTGCTGTTATCTGTCTGGTCTATGGACTGGATTCACATCTGAGAAGAGATGGCTTACACTAGGTAAAAGGGGCGGGAGGGGAAACTTTGCTTTTGAATATCTCTTAAACCATAAAGGTTTGAGAGATAAGACTTATATCATTCTTCATGTTTTTTTAATGCCTACAAAATAAAATAAAGTTAAAACAAAGTATTACTATCCCTTTAAAGGCCTAGAATGTAAAGAAAGGAATTGGTGCAATGGAACAGTCATGTGTGATAATAGTGACAGTAACAAGCAGCTACAATAAGCTAAAGGAGATCGGTAAAGACTAAAGAAAAAACAACAGCTTACAGCGCTAACTCACCATAGTGCATAACTATATATGTGTATATCTGTATAATACTTTTTAATTATTTATTTATTGTCCATGAAGTGCCATTAATAAAACTGGGGTTACTGAAGTGTGCAGCAAGGAATGAGAGGGTTCTCCAGTCCCCCAAACATTACACACTTCAGTAACCCCAATTTTATCAATGGCACTTCATGGACAATAAATAAATAAAAAGTATTATACAGATATACACATATATACCGTAAAATCTCGGGTATAATACGCACAATTTTACCCCTCTTCACCTTATGTGAAGTGGGGGGTGCGTATTATACCCGAGAGATTTTTGCCAAATAAAAAAAATATATATATTAGAGCTGCCAGCTACCCTCCTCCGTCCCCAGGCCCAATCCAACGTGAAAATAAGACTTACTTGGTGATATAGCTCTAGCCATTCAAGTGCTACATGTGTAAAAGCTCCCACACATCTTCTCTGTGGGCGGCATGCTTGCATTTGCCACCCGCTTCCTTCAATGGATTTTCAGGACCTTCCGCTTCCAGCCAATGGTAATGCCCTGTGAGGATCTCAAGGTCCTCACAGGACAATACCGCAGGAGGAAGGTCTTGGTAGTCCATTGAAGGAAGCGGGCGGCAAATGCAAGAATGCCGCCTGCAGGGAAGATGGGAGGGAGATTTTTCACATGTAGCACTTGAATGGCTTGAGCTATATCACCAAGTAAGTCTTATTTTAATGTCGGACTGCGCCGGGGGACGGAGGAGGGTAGCTGGCAGCTTTAATATTTTTTTGTGGTAAGGGGGAAAACAAGGGTGCGTATTATACATAGGCACTTTTGTTTTCCCCTAAAATCTTGGGTACAATATACACCTGCGTATTATACACAGGTGCGTATTATACCTGAGATTTTACGGTAGTTATACACTAAGGTGAGTTAGCACTGTAAGCTTCTGTCTTTTCATTAGAAAGGCAAACAACCACTCATATGAATGTCTACTTTCCAAAATGTTATACCTTTTCTGTCATATCTCTGATAGTTAGGACTAGGGATGGGTGAAACTTTCCGCCTCAAAATGAAATCGGCTAAAAATGGCACTTTTCACTTGGCAAAAAAATTTCCCGCAAAAAGTGCAGATTTTCCATTTTTTTCCGCTTTTTTCGCCCATTGAAATCAATGGGAACATAGAAGTTACACACAACACATTACATATAATATTTTATTTCCCAAAGGCATTGTATAAAAGGGGCATGATGGTGCCTGTGTTGGTGGGGTGTGGGGAAAGAATCAGTTGAACAGGGAATGTTTTTGGGGGTTGTTTACTGGGATTGGGGGGCACTTAATAAAGAAAGAAATCCTAAATAAAATAAAATAAAAACCATAAGACATGGTATAAATGGGGTCTGAGGAAGGTGTCTGTGTTGGTGAATTAATGAATCATTTGAACAGGGAATTTATTTTGGGGAGCTTTCTTGACTGCTATTGGGGGGACAGTTAATAAATCAATAAATCAATAAAATTAAATCAGTCATTTGTATTTAAAGTGACAGAGACAGGAACCCCTGACATAAGCTGCCACTGGGGTGGACTGAAATTTGTCTTGATAGAGTATTTTGTAGAGGATGATTTGTTTGATTTGCATACCTCCCAAGTGTCCCTCTTTTAGACCCAAATCCCACTGTCCCTCTTTCCTACCCTAATGTCCCTATTTTTAGGAGATCAGACTGTGTGATGTGTATATAAGTGTATCACATTGCTCCACAGCAATAAAACTCACATTAATGTTTCCTTAAACATCAGTATATGTGTTTATAAATTAATCTGCTTAAATAAAATAATTTGTTCTTGTTATAAGTTATTTATTAGGTAACACATGGAGGTGTCAATAGGTCAAGAAATAGCCTAAACATTTTTGTTAATGCTCCGCCTATCCACCACACCCCCTAAAACACAATTGTCCCTCTTTGGCAATTTGAAATGTTGGGAAGTATGGATTTGTTGTTAGAGGCCTTTGTAGGACTTAGACTTATTAGAGGCCCATGCCCTGTAGAAACATTGATTTGTATGACTTAAGCTTGTTTGGTACAAGCCCTAAGGAAACATTTATTTGTAGGACTTAAGCTAGTTTGGCACAAGCCCTAAGGAAACACTGATTTGTAGGACTTAGGCTTGCTAGAAACAAACCACCCAAAAATTGTTTATTTTTTTGTAGGACTATTTTTTTTTCTTTTATCTATTCATTTTTTTAAATACAAGCCCTGAGAAAAAAATAAAAATGCCCTCCTGGCCTAATGCCAGCAGGTCATGAAGGCCAGTGGCCACTGTCAAATGTCCTCCTGAGTTGCAACTGCTGTTCGTACTGCTGCTGCTGAGTTGTGTAAGCAGCAGGATGATTAGGCAGCTGAAAGGGAATGGGATCAACAATAGCAGTAACATGGAAGATGGATGATGAAGGTTCCACTTGCCACGACTGGCTCCAGTGATGAGCCTGAAGCAGTAGCAGAAGAATAAGTAGCCCCCAATATTTTTGGTGAAAAGAACAAGTTGACCATTAAATCTTCTCCACCTGGCCCTCCTCCAAAATCATCATGGGTGTGTTGTTATTAGAATATATATTTTTCCCTTGAGAACAGGAACAGTGGCTTCCATCAGCAACTGCAATGTGCACAGTGTGTGTGTGTGGTAAATAACATCTGGGGGCACAACTGTATCCAAACACCATGACACACGAAACCAAGTACTGCCTCTGTCACTGTACTCCTTGTCCAGACCTGCTAAGGACACAAGACAACTTGCTGACAGTTTAATAGTAATGATGATCCCTCCTTGCCAGAATCCTAGCATATTCTGCAGGATGGAATCTCCTCAGATGCCACCTGATGACCTGGTATCGATTCTCCTCCACCATACTGGCATGTGTGGTCAGTGCACCACACAGTGTGCAATGGGTAGAGATGAACTGCCATATCCTAACATTAACAGAGTGGCTATCATTTGGCAGGCAAGGTAACGATGAATGAGGTGGGTTGGCAGGAGATGTACTTGTTACCCTAGAGGAAGAAGGTGATGTTGATGGCGAACTAGTTGTTTCGCTCGTCATGGAACTTCCAGTGTCTGTCTGGGTTTCTTTATTCTTCCTCCTCTTTGATCTCCACCGCTCTGGAGAGTCAGGAGGTACAGTAACGGCAGTGCTAGATTTCTGTAATGGGTGTTTGGCTTTAACATGTTTGGAGTAAATGTCATGGTGTCTGTGTTTCATGTGTGTTATCAGGGCAGTTGTGCCAAGGTTTGTTCCCTCCTTTCCCCTTCTCACTGACTTGTCACAAATTTTGCACTGTGTCATTGTTGATGATGACTGCACTGTGCCTGCCAGAAGAGAATAATAGTCCCACACCCATGACTTCTGGGGGGAGGGATAGGGAACAGGTGGAGAAGAATGGACTCTTTCTTCTTGTCCTCCACATTCCCCTTCACTTTCTGTGGCAGCGGATAATGTTGCTGCTGTTGCTGCTACTGCCTCACAGTTGGCACTGCAACTAGGATCAGGAGAAGTATTGGTACTGCTGATAAGTGGAACCTGTGCTAGTCCCACATTGCTTGTTGACCCCACTCCCACTGTGTCCTCAGTGGTCTGTGGCACACTAACCTGCTCCTCAGCATCCTGCTGCCCTTACATCTCAGCATCAGAAGGAATTAGAGCAGTTGCAAAGTCCTCTAATTCCAAATGTTCACTGCTAGTGGTGGTGGTGATGCCCATCCTCATCCCTGTCTCCCATTCCTTCTCAGTTTCTGCTAAAAAGGCCATCAATGTCTCTTCCACCCCAGCTTCTACAACATCACCACCACCACTAGTCCCTATGTGCTGCTGCTCTATTCCAGACATCTCACTGCTGCTTGGAGGAGGTGACGAGCAATGTGACAGAGGGTCCCCTGCTGTCACACATGGCATAATTTTCTCCTCCCCCCTGAGTATTGCAAGAAACACTAGCAGCAGGCAAAGTATTGGTGGCAGCAGGTTCAGCACTAGCAGTAGGTTCAGCACTGGCAGCAGGTTTAGCACTGGCAGAAGGTTCAGCACTGGCAGCTGGTTCAACACTAGTGGCAGCAGATCTGTGAGCTGGTACAACTCTAGTGCAGCACATCTGACAGCAGGAACAACACTAGTGGCTGCAGGTACAGCAATGGTGGCACTGGCAGCAGGGGCAGCACGTCTTGCAGCAGGCACAGGCAGCTGACCTGTCCTGCTCTCACTAGTACTACCCATTTCTCCATCCCTTCCCATTCCCTTTTCTCCCTCCCTTCCCATTAAATTCCCCAAGATCCCTTGGGGTGATTAAGGGGGACTGGACAGCATTGGTACAGTAGTGGTCCCTTGCTCCTCAGACTCAGTGGACACATAATGGTCCTTCCAGCAAATCCATTGATTATTTTTTACCCTGCTCATAGTGATAGCAGTCACTGTGAGCCTCTCCTGTCTCACTTTTTTTGCAAAATGTCACAAGAGAACAGCACAGCACGTCTATCTCGCTCTGTAGCTGCTTTTATTGTGTCTGTCTTCAGTGAAAATGTCACGTTTTTATAGCAGAAGTGCAAAAACAACGTAAATCAATGGGCGGAAAATTTCTAGCCATTGAAAAAAGGAGGAAAATTTTGGCCAATGAGCAAAAAAAGCAAAAATTTTAACCACTAGTTTTAAAGAGGATTTTCCCATGAAAAGGCGGATAACAACATGGTTTTCACAAAATTTCCTGCGGGAACACGGCGACAGCTTTCGCCCACCCCTCGTTAGGACCACTGTAGTGCAGCAGCCTATTATAAAAAAGAAAACAGGTGTCATTTTGTGCTTCTGGCATACCCTACCATATCTCAAGGTATACCAGTGGGATGCCATTTTTCTTGAAGGAGTAGTAGCTAATGAACGCAGTAAGATTTTTGTACAGCTCAAAGATTTTAGTACATTTGAAAGGTGAGAAGCGTTAAAAAAAAAAAAAATGCTTATTTTTTTTTTTCCCCTGTAGTGCCACGTTTGGAAACATTTGTGCACACCAGGATATGGGCAGAAAGGCAAGTGACCCCCTGATTTGATGTGGTGTGTTGTCTTCTTTCCAAAATGGTGTGCTTTGTCTACTTTTACTTCATTTCTATACTTGGGATAAACATTTTAGTACAGACAAGTCATGTTTGAAAAAATGTAAGAAAAATTAGAGCTTGCAGTTGACGTAGTTTTCAACTTTTTTCAAACCCCTATTTAGAAATTTAATCATAATTTTACACCCTTTGCTGGACTTGAGAGCCACATATCCAGCTTTTGGGGTGAATCTGACTGCCTGTCACTGTTTTTAAGATGTTTATTACATTTCAGGAATGAAAAGCTTTTTTCAGTAAAGTAGGATTATTAGAACAAGAGGATATGACGTAATCAGTGCTGGATTTACATGCCTGGTGCCTTTAAGCTAGGCACCCTGGTTGTTTTTAGCTCCACCCATGACCACACCCCCACTCCTCACATGACCCCAGCCCCAGTCCTATCCATTGTGTCCTGTTACAGAAAATACTTTTAGCCTATGACCTACATCCCCAAAAATTGTAACCCCTCCCTTGGAGACATCTAGCATCCAAGGGGTTGTATAGAAGTAAAATTGTATATATATTGGTGCATGGACAATGAAATTGCACTGTCCACCCCCATAACTCAGAATGTGGGTGTGGCCAGCATAGCTGAGGCATGCCCCTCACAATTTGGAACTTTAGGCAGTTTCCTACTCTGCCTGTTGGGGAATCCGGCCCTGGATATAATGTTAGGAAGTGCAGGTCCTACTACAAGAATGAAGAGCAGATTCACTGAATACAATCCCTCTGGAAATGTCTAATATGTTAAGAGGATTCAAGGATGCCCGGGTTAGACAGACTTCTGTTCAGGTAATCATGCTTTCTAAAGGGCAATTATCACGTATTATAAGTCTGCTTCTATGTGAGTAGACATAATAGAAAGCAGAGGGTTGCAAACCCAAAGTGGCTCTTAAAGGGATAGTGACACTTAAAGAGATAGTGATGTCTCATTATAAATTAAAGGGATAGCAATGTCTTCCATAAAGTAGATCTCCGAGTCTTCTCTAGTGTAAAACGAACACACTGCGCTATGTTAAATCACTTACTTTGATGTAGTTCCAAAGATGTTAATGTCAAAAAATCCCCTCTCCGCCCCTTCTGGCTGCGTCACGCTGCCTCTATCTGTTGTCCGGAGAGGGAGCGGTGAGGGACAATCTTCAGTAAGCAAAGGGAAATCCTATCCTCCTTCGTCAAGGGGCTCAGGATTTCCCTTATACTTACTGAGTGAAGTTTGTCCCTCCCTGCATCCGTCCGGTCCCACGACCTGATTACAGATCTAAGGGGAGGTGGACAGAAGGGGCAGGAGGGGGATCCTTCTACATTTAATATCTTTGGAACCACCTAAAAATAAGTGATTTAACATAGCGCACGTGTTTGTTTTACACCAGAGAATACTCGGAGAGCTACTAGACATTACTATCCCTTTAAAGCGATAGTAATGTTTCATAATAAAATCAGCTCCTATTACTCTTCATAGTGTTTGGGCCATAGAGAGTGTTATTTCAATATTGTCAGAATTGTAGTTCAAGAGTAATTGAATGATAATGTATCCCCCTCCCACCCCTTTGTAACACTGCTCACGTCAGAATAGCAAGACTGTCTGGATGGATCGCAGAGAGGGACAATCTTCAGTGATCATGAGGAAAAACCTGTCAAGGGGGGCAGGGTTTTCCTTATGATCACAGTAAGAAGACTGTTCCTTGATGTGAGCTGTCTGGTCAAGAGACCAGATTCCACATCTGAGGGGAGGCGGCTTACACTAGGTAAAAGGGGCAGGAGGGGGATATCATTCAATTACTCCTGAACTACAACTCTGACAGTAATGAAATAACACTCTCCATGGCCCAAATACTATGAAGATTAATTGGAGCTGCTTTTTATTGTGCAACATTACTATCCCTTTAAGGTTCGATCATTCCTTATACTTTGTAATGCACCTTTGCCAATTTTCTAATCGGTCTAGTGTTTATGTAATTATCTTATAAAGTGTCCCCCTCCTGCCCCTAATACAGACGTCACTATTCTTTCCTTATAACAGCAAGCCGGACCGGGTGGATCACGATGGGGGACAATCTTGCATCAGCATGAGGAAAAACCTGCCCTCCTTTGTCAGGGGGTCAGGGTTTTCCTTATACTGATAGACACAAGATTGTCCCTCTTTGTGATCTGTACGGTCAAGCGAACGGATTTCAGATCTGAGGGAAGAAGAGTCACATCTGTAAAGAAGAGGAGGGGAAACTTTATAATGTAGTTACACAAAAACTACACCGATATGAACATCGGTAAACGGTGCAGATGGTTATTACAGGTGATCGAACCTTAACCCTTTGAGTGCCGGAGGGGTTGCTCTGCAATGCGTTGCGTACCCCTCTGGCAATCAAAGGGTTAATTTATAATAAGACATTACTATCTCTTTTATAATGTATATATATATATATATATATATATATATATATATATATATATATATATATATAGTAGGGTTTATTTTCCTGAGTAAAACATGGGCACTCCAACTGCTGACAAGTGTTTTATTCAAAGGTCACTGAAGCTCAAACAAGACATTTTTTAGGTGTAGTATCTGAATGGCCTGAAATATTACAGCGGCACTGTTGCTACACCATCCTGTGGAGATTTATGGTCAGCTAATCTGAGCTGTCCATAGGATGGTGTAGCAACAGCGCCACTGTAGAATTTCAGGCCATTGAAATGCAGCCACTAAAAAATGCAAATATGAGCTGAAATAACTTTTATATAAACCACATCTCAGCAGCTGCAGTACCCTTGTTTTACTCAGAAGGATAAACCCTACTATATATATATCTCTCTCTCTCTCTCTCTCTATATATATATATATATATATATATAAATTTGTTACTATCCCTTTGACAGCCTTTGGGGGGACAGGTCGGAAAACTGACAACACAATTTTATTGGTTCCTTATGGTCCAGTTAATTTATTTCAAATTTGTTCCATTTTTTTCCTCTCTTTATGGTCGTATATTCTAGTACTAAGATAAGCAAGGATGGAGTTTGCCTTAAATGCGGAAACAGAGGTGGCTATCAAGTAAACACCAAAATAGGCCAAGTCAGTTGACTTAAAGGTAGGCAGCTAATGTAATAAAGCAGTGGGGAATGCAAGCAGGGTGCTGGATTGTATAGCTAGGGGCATTAGAAGCAGAAAAAGGGAAGGGGTTGTGCCACTCTACAGATCTCTAGTTAGACCTAGAGCATTGTGTACAGTACTGGAGACCCCATCTCCAGAAGGATATAGATACTGTAGAGAAAATTCAGAGAAGGGCTACTAAAATGGTGACTGGTTTACAGGAAAAGAAATATCAGGATGGACTAAAGGATCTGAAAATGTATAGCTTGGAGGAGAGAAAAGAGAGAGGGGATATGATAGACACATTCATATACATGAAGGGATTCAACACAGTACAGGAGTGAAGTACATTTCACAGGAGTAAAAATGTTAGGACAAGAGGACATAGTCTAGACGTAATGTAAGAAAGTTTTACTTCACTGAGAGGGTAGTAAATAAGTGGAATAGTGTACCAGTAGAAGTGGTAGAGGTTAATACAGTAAAGGAATGTTAGTGAGCATGGTATAGGAATAAGGCTGTCCTTAACATAAGAAAAGACCAAGGACCAAAAAAGGTTTGAGGTTTTTACTGTAGGAAAATGGAGAGATTAGATGGGCCGAATGGTTCTTATCTGCTGTCAAATTCTATGTTTCTTTGTTTCTGCAATTGCAGTAAATGTTGCGAAATTCCAGGGTGTTCCAACTATTGCAAAAGAAAAAAATATATTAAAAAAACCCACTGGATGGGGCTTTTAACCCTTGGAATGCTACAGGTCTACAAAAAACCCTCTGAGTGCCACAGGGGTATGCAGGGCATTCGCAAAGCGCTGCTTACCCCTCTGTCATTCAAGGGGTTAAAAAAGCAGAGCAATTTTAAGGAAAACTAAATACAACACAGAGAACAGTTTTATTACTCAAGCTAAAGAGGTGCAATTCTGGAGCAAAGAACTGCACCATCAGACACAAGCAAAGAAATCCCCCCCCCGATTTAACCCTTCAAGTGCCAGAGGGGTATCCAACGCATTGCTTTCCAATGCTTTGGATAACCTTCTAGCACTCAAAGGGTTAAAAGAACAGTAAACCCTTCTATGGCTAACTTGCTCTGGCAGCTCAGGGGGTTAACACTAAACAAATCAGTTGGCCGATCCTGCAGCGCTCCCCTAAGAGTAGGCAGGACCCCCCACTTCCTGAACATGATTGGCGACTGGTGATATCAGAGCCGGGACTGACATATGAAGCCCCAATAGAACCCGTGCACTCCTGCAGAGCCGAAGTACTGCAGGATTTCAACTCTGTGCAGGACAGCGCACTGGCTCTATGGGGGCTTGAGACATCAGGACCAACTCCCATAGCGCCGGTCACACCCCTGTGGTGCACTTAGTTTGCTCCAGAATTGCAGCTGGGGTTGCCAGATCATCTCTTTAAATTGTTAGTAGTGTCCCGTAAAAACTTGTTATAGTTTTGTAGAGGACGAACAAATAAGCTTAACCCTTTGAGTGCCAGAGGGGTACACAACGCATTGCTTTGCAATGCATTGCATACCCCTCTGGCACTCAAAGGGTTAATGGTGCAAACCCTATCTCTCAAACCTCTATGGTTTGAGAGATATAGGCATTGAAAGTTCCTCCCTCTCCTTCTCCTGATGTCAGCTGTAAAGCTGACAGCGGGAGATCCATGTTGGCCGACACGAGGAGGCTCTTCAGCAGAGCCGAAATTGCGTTATTGCAAAATAATTACTTCATTGGAAAGGTCTACAAAGTGTGCTTGCAAACCAGGCACACTTTGTAGACCTTTCCAGTTAACAAATTCTTTTGCAATAACGTGATTTCGGCTCTGCTGCAGAGCCGCAGGCTGGTCCCCAGACCGGGATCTCCTGCTGTCAGCTAGATGCTGACATCAGGAGAAGGGGAGGGAAGGGGGAAGTTTCAATGCCAATATCTCTCAAGCCATAGCGGTTTGAGAGATAGGGTTTGTGCCATTCAGCTTATTTTTTCATCCTCTACAAAACTATAACAAGTTTTCATGTGACATTACTGTCTCTTTAACCCTGTAAGTGCCAGAAAGGTATCCAATGCATGGTCCTGCAATGCATTACATACCTCTCTGGCACACAATGGTTAAAACTAGACACATACAAAAAATGCCTGCAGCAGGGCTGTTGTCATATCTCCCAAGTGTCCCTCTTTAGGAGATATTAGGTGTACATACCTCCCAAGTTTACCTCTTTAGGAAATATTAGGGGTCCATAGCTCCCAAGAGTCCCTCTTTAGGAAATATTAGGGGTCCATACCTCCCAAGTGTCCCTCTTTAGGAGATATTAGGGGTCCATACCTCCCACTGGACCCTCTTTAGGAGATATTAGGGGTCAGTACCTCCCACGTTTCCCTCTTATGAGATATTAGGGGTCCATACCTCCCAAGTGTCTCTCTTCAGGAGATATTAGGGGTCCATACCTCCCAAGTGTCCCTCTTTAGGAGATATTAGGGGTCCATACCTCCCAAGTGTCCCTCTTTAGGAGATATTAGGGGTCCATACCTCCCAAGTGTCCCTGTTTAGGAGATATTAGAGGTCCATACCTCCCAAGTTTCCCCCTTTAGGAGATATTATGAGTTCATTCCTCCTAAGTGCCCCTCTTTGACAGCCAAATCCCTCTGTCCCACTTTCCCACCGTGGTGTCATTTTAGGAGATGTGGTGTGTATATAAGTGTATCACATTGCTCCACAGCAATAAAATCACGTTTGTTTAACCCCTTAGCTGCCTGATCCGGCACTTGGGAGGCCGTTAAAGACCACAGAGTATTTTTTTCTGGGCATATTATTCTGGGATGGCAGAGGAGCATCCAGCCACTCTGCCATCCAAAAAACACCATGACTTGCCAGGACTGTCACCGGTCCTTAAGTGTGTGGACAGTCGTGACGGTCCTGCCATGTTATCAGTCCTTAAGGGGTTAAACTTCAATATATGCGTTGATAAATCAGTCTATGTAAATAAAATACATTGGTCTTGCTCTAAATCATTTTATTCAGTTACACAAAGAGGTGCCGACAGGTCATGAAGTAACCTAATAATTCTGGGTTGTGCTCTTCCCACCCCCCACCCCATTTAAAACACAAGTGTCCCTCTTTGGTCATTTGAAATGCTGGGAGAAATGAGCTGCGGTTTTCATTGGGCTGTAACGGTTCCCATGTACCCATCCAGCCGACATTTTTCATGCGTCCAGTTTTAACCCTTTGAGTGCCGGAAGGGTATGTAACACATTGCGTTGCAATGAGTTGGCTACCTCTCTGGCACTCACAGCGTTAAAGGGATTATCTGGGAACCCTAACTCCACAGCTGCAGGATACTGAATTACACTTAAAACTGCATTTGTATACAAAGAGGGCTTTTAAACCCTTGTATGCATGAAAGGTCTCCAACGTATTGCGAGCCCTGTAACATCCAAGGAGTTAAATCCCCATTTAAATCAATGGCGATGTGTATTTACTCCATATGAAAACTGGTGTACTCCAGGACTCCCCCACTTTTTTGTCTACATATGAGCCACAGACTGCAAATCCCAGCATGCACCGGGCGTTGTGTCACCGACACGGGGGCACCCAGTCGCAGGAAGACGCACTAATACCCCAGTGATGCCAGGTTAGGGCACGACAGTACAGCGGTGCCAGTATACACAGTGCGCCCGGGTGGGTGTCATGTGGTTGAGGCCGTGGAAGTGACGTGCGTGGGGCCGAGCTGCGGAAATCCGAGGGCAGTGCTTATGATTACTGGGCTGTACACACCACTGGGCACCTCCCGGGGATACGCACCCAGGGCACACCGCCTCCTGCAGCATGGAAGATCACAGGTCAGTGCTGGCACAGCGCCGCCCCTCGGTGTGGGATCAGGTGCCCTGCCCCAGAGACTGCCGCTGCATAGACACACACAATCGCTGCCTACTTTGTATTGCTTGCTCTCTAGTTAACCCTTTAAGTGCCAGAGAGTTGTCCAACGGATACCTGTCTGGCATTCAAAGGGTTTAGGATCAAAGGGCTGCGCTGCACTCCCCTCTGGTCCTTAACCCTTTGAGTGTCGGAGAGGCAACGCATTGGCTACCTCTCCGGCACTCAAAGAGTTAACAGATCACTTAACACTAAAACATAACGAAACAGGTTGATACAAGTTAAATATAACGTATTTACGGACGATTTATGTAACCATTATTTCCGTTACAGCCCTAAGACAGAATGTTAACCCTTTAAGTGCCAGAGGGGTACGCAACGCATTGCTTTGTGTTAATTGTCCCATTCAGTGATCATTTATTTATTGTTGTTTGCTTTGAGAGACAAGACCTTAAGTCAGTTAATTGTTAGTAGTCATGGAGTCTGTATCCTATCTCAGCTCATTTACAGATAATCCTGGGTAATCAATGGGAGCACTGGAAAAGGCAGGACAGTCTGCTTCCTTAGATATAAGAGGACTTTTACAGATACTAGCATGAGATAAAGGGAATTTAACCTTTTGGGTGCCAGAGGGGTATGCAATGCATTGCTTTGCTAGTATTCGTGAGAGAGGTTAACCCTTTGAGTGCTAGATTGGTATGAATTGCTTTGCAATGTGTTGGATACCATTCTGGCACTCAGAGGGTTAACAGGCTGCTTGCTCCATATTTCTTGTTCACTGGGTGCACACTGACTGCTGGTATGTTTCACTGCCACAGAAAAGCTTTTTTACATCCTCCTTTCCTGTGTAATAACAGGGTTATCCCAAAAACCTGCTTTGTCTCCGCCCCCCCCCCCCCCCCCCCCCGGAAGGCACTTTGAGTCTGTGTAATGCGTTTTTCATAAACATCCTCTTTTAAGTGTAAGCTCTTTGGTATAGTTCAACACTTATCATTTCTCAATATAGTCAAATACATAGAGAATATCTATCTATCTATATAAAAGAATAAGCCTCATTGCATAATTTATGGTACCTCATACATAGAACATAATTTATGTTTCCTCAGAAAATAAACACACATTGCACAGAATGCCTCATTACATAATTTATGTCTCGTTAGGAGACACAACTCCTATTGGGTGATTCAATGGGGACTTTACTGCTCCCATTGGGTGATTCAATGGGGGCATGTTTATCATACAGGGAGTTGGCCCGCCCACCACAATCCAACTGACAAAAAAAAATATATAACTGCCACTTTCTCCTGAAGTAGGGGATATCAATAACTTCTCCTGGTCCACACACACTCACTCAGGATCATGACCCCACAAACACACTGTGTCACCTCCCATAGATAACTGTAACCCTCCATACACTCTGTTTCAGTACGAGGGTGTAATGTTTCCATAAAATACAAACTCAGGGATAGACTTAATAACAACTCTTTTATTTAACGCTTTTCATCTCTTCAGTCACCTCACTAACTGTCAGTTTTCAACTGTCACTCCTCCACTTCCTGCTTCCTGATTCCTGCCCTTTCTCCTTAAAGGGAGAGAGATGCTTTGCTGTATGTTACAGAGGGCAAGCTTCAAACACCACTTTCTATTTGTTCCCTCAGCATACTGCTACGTTGCATCAACTGAAGAGCCACCGTGTGTTATATTGCTATGTTACCTCAGCTTAACCCTTTGAGTGCCAGAGGGGTACGCAACGCATTGCTAGTCTATATATAGAAAATCTATCTACATAATCCAGCACATACAGTCCTCTCCGTGTAGTCTAGCACATACAGAGAATTTCCAGACAGTCCAGCACATTCAGAATATATCCTCTGCATATAATCCAAGACCATCCTATCCTATATAATAATTCGCCAAGTTGTGTGTAACGCCCGACATGCGCAGTAGATACTGCTGCATGTGCGGCAGTCACACGCAGTGGAGACTGCTCGCGCCGCGGCGGATACAGAGCTGGGCGCTCCGAAGGAGCGTTCAGCTCTGTATCAGCCGAGGCGCGGGCAGTCTCCACCGCGTGTGACTGCCCCGCAACCGGCTGCCAGAGGCTCTGTATCAACCGAGGCGCGGGCAGTCTCCACTGTGTGACTGCCCCGCGACCGGCTGCCTGAGGCACTGTGGCCCGTGTAACGGGCTGTTCAACTAGTAGATAATAATTCTCCATTTAGTCCAGCACACATACAAAATATATTATTTTCACATTAAAATATCTACATATAGTCCAGCACATATAGAAAATCCATTATCACTATAGCTAAGCACAGAGAACATTGTCCAGTCCATAGAAAATGTCTTCACGTAGCCCACGAAATGGAAATACTTCCTCCTCCCCACCTAGCCCACCACATGGAAATACTTCCTCATACACTTCCTCCTCCCCACCTAGCCCACTACATGGAAATGCTTCCTCATACACTTCCTCCTCCCCCACCTAGCCCACCACATGGAAATACTTCCTCATACACTTCCTTCTTCCCATCTAGCCCACCACATGGAAATACTTCCTCATACACTTCCTCCTCCCCATCTAGCCCACCACATGGAAATACTTCCTCATACACTTCCTCCTCCCCCACCTAGCCCACCACATGGAAATACTTCCTCCTCCCCCACCTAGCCCACCACATGGAAATACTTCCTCATACATTTCCTCCTCCCCACCTAGCCCACCACATGGAAATACTTCCTCATACACTTCCTCCTCCCCACCTAGCCCACTACATGGAAATACTTCCTCATACACTTCCTCCTCCCCACCTAGCCCACTACATGGAAATACTTCCTCATACACTTCCTCCTCCCCCACCTAGCCCACCACATGGAAATACTTCCTCATACACTTCCTCCTCCCCATCTAGCCCACCACATGGAAATACTTCCTCCTCCCCCACCTATCCCACCACATGGAAATACTCCCCCCCCCCCCCCACACACACACACACATGCCTTAAAACCTAGTATAAGGGAAGATATAAATGAAGGGGCTAGTGAAAATGTAGAGGCCCTGCGGGTTGAAATACTCACTGGGGGGCACATATAATAAAAAGTTGTTGTGACGGGGGGTACAGGGGTTTCTGATTGGTAGGCCGAGGTTTAAGCGATTTATCCAGCCAGACAAAAAGATAATAAATTGCATTTATTAGAGAGGTCACGGCACAAAACATAGGACAACAATTACAGGCAAACAAACGGGTAAAACATAAAAACTAAGCACTTCTACTGTTCTCTTCTTAGTTGCATAACTTGCCAGGGGTTACAAATAATACTCACAGTCCATTTTAGCTTAATGCTGGAGCTCATTCATAGTCCCACTAGAGGCAAGAGTAGGCATCCTGTCCACTCCACATGCTGCTGGATTACATGAAGGTTCTTTGTATCTTTTAGTCCTGGCAGAGGAGGTGGGGAAGACATCCTAAGATACTTGTGGCAGGAACATCAGGGTACTCGCTCTCTGTGTCTGAAGCCGCCTTGACTTACAGCCCACAACTGAAAAGGGGACCTGGCCCTACAGTGCCCGCTCACTCTAACTCTTCTGGTGAGGGCACTCGCCAGTCCCAGTTTCTGCAGTGCTGCTTTAGGATGCCCAGGGACCATTGGCCTCCCACCATTATGGAGAGGCCCTTTCTCCTGGTCCTACATTTTGCAACTCTCCCCCTGACTCCCTTCTCTCTCCCAGGTTCTCTCTACCCACCCCCTACAGGATGTGTTGTCACAGTTCCCATCTACCAGGTTTCTCTCTGCTTAGCCTAATGTGAGGGGGGAAGATGCACATCCCACACACAGATTTGCCCTACCCCCCTTCATCTAACTGACAAACACTGCCTATCTCATAGCACAATCTCTGGGTTTAGCTAGACTGGATGGCACCATTCCTCTGTACATCCTACACACTAACCAACCCATTCACTGCTGGTAACTGGACAACCCTCTCTAATGCATGCACACACAGGGGACATTAAGGTTTCAAGAATGGGAACACGTTAAGACAATGGCAATCACTGAAAACAGACACATTTCTTTCTCTGGGTGACAACCATTCCGTCACAGTCGTTAATGTGGATTTGCTACAAGCCACCTAATATTGGGGTGTTTGAGGAAGCTAAACAGTTACTTCAAATGGAAGAGCTACTAGATTAGGAAATGTAATACAAATGGGAGAGTTCAACTGTCCTGAAACTGACTGAAAAATATGACTTTTAAGTATGATTAATGACAATTTTATTTCCCAACTAGCAGAGGAGCCAACTAAAAAAGAGGCCTTGTTTGACCTAGTGCTCTCAAACAATTCTGACATGATAAACCAAATACAGGTAAAGGAACATTTAGGCAGTAGTGACCACAAGATGGTATCCTTTGAAATGTGTTATGAGAAACCCAATAGCAAAGGTTTAACCAAAACATTTAATTTTAAAAAGGCTAATTTTACAAAGCTAAAAGCAGGATTAAAGGATATTCAGTGAGTTGTAATCTTTAAAAACAAAAATGTGCAAGAATCATGGAATTTGTTTAAAATGCTCTTAGATAAATATGTGTCAATATATACCACTGGGAAAGAAGCACAAGAGGAGCAAATTGAAACCGATGTGGCTTAATAATGAGGTGTGCAGGGAAATGAGAAATAACAAGCAGGCTTTTAAAGTGTTTAAGGCAGATGGTTCAAATGGTGGTGGGGTCTGTCTGTATGTCAAACCAGTATTATTGCCTCATTTGCGGGAAGATATATGTGATGACAGTAGTGAACATGTGGAATCCCTGTGGGTTGAAATAGTCAATGGGGGTAAAACAGCCCAGAAAATATTAGTAGGTATTTGTTATAAACCACCAAACATTGGTGACCTTGAATAATCACAGCTATTAATGCAAATAGAAAAGGCTTCTCAAATAGGAAAAACTGTAATTATGGGGGATTTTAATTATCCAGAAATAGACTGGAAAAATGGAACAACTAATTCTGCTAAAAGCAGTAAGTTTCTGAACTTGCTGAATGACAATTTTTTGTCTAAACTAGTGCAGACCTCAACCAGAGGGAATGCGTGTCTGGATCTGGTAATAACGGACATTGAAGAACTTATCTCTAACATCCAAGTAAGGGAGCACTTGGGGAATAGTGACCGTAGCATGGTATCATTTGAGATTCAAAAAAGCAATTTGGTATGAGTTCCACCAAAACACTGAATTTTAAAAAGGCCAACTTTAGCAGATGTAATTCATCCCTTTGTCTCGTTGACTGGGATAGAATATTTTCAGGAAAAAACACAGAAGGTAAGTGGAATGCCTGCAAAAATATACATATAAATTTATCCCCTTTGTAGACAAATACAAAAGAAGCAAATTAAAACCAATGTGGCTAACCATTAAAGTAATTAATGAAATAAATAACAAGAAAGCGACGTTTAAACATTATAAAGCTGAGGGATCAGCAGAGGCATTTGCAGAATACAAAAATGCCAACAAAACATGTAAAGGCGATTTTAAATTAGCTAGACTGGAGAATTAAAAAAATATTGCTAAGGAGAGCAACCCCAAAAAATTCTACAAATACATTAATGGCAAAAAAATTAAAGTCTGATAATGTTGGGTCCTTGTTATCTGAAACAGGTGAGATGGTCAGTGGGGACAGAGAGAAAGCAGATATTTTAAATAATTTCTTTTCTTCTGCTTTTACCAAGGAAGATTCAATGGACAAGAATCTGCAAACTACTTTTACAGAACAGTCACAGCAAGCATGGGATTGGCTAACAAAAGAAAAATTATTAAAACATTTGAATGGTGTTAAGGTAGACAAAGCCCTGGGGCCGGATGGTATACACCCACGGGTACTTAAAGAGCTAAGCCAGGCCCTGGCCAGACCATTATTTTTGATTTTCAGGGATTCTTTTATTTCAAGTATGGTGCCCACGGATTGGCATAAAGCAGATGTGGTGCCCATATTTAGAAAGGGATCAAAATTACAGATCTGTAAGCTTGACATCTGTGGTAGGGAAGCTGTTTGAAGGGTTAAAGTTATGCATTTTGGGTATAATAATAAAAATGCAACATATAGTTTAAATGGTGTTTCTCTGGGGAAATCGACTAAAGAAAAGGATTTGGAAGTAATGGTAGACAATTGACTTAGCAGTAGCATGCAGTGCCAGCTGGCAGCTGCAAAGGCCAATAAGATATTGGCATGTATTAGAAGGGGTATTGACTCAAGGGAGCAAGATATTATTATGCCTCTTTACAGGTCCATGGTAAGACCCCACCTAGAATATGCTGTTTATTTCTGGGTGCCCTTTCTGAAAAAGGACATTATGGAACTAGAGAGAGTGCAGAGGAGGGCTACAAAGCTAGTAAGGGGAATGGAAAGTTTTAGTTATGAAGAAAGGCTAGAAAAGTTAAACTTGTACACACTGGAGAAACGGCGTCTTACAGGGGATATGATAACACTATATAAATATGTACAGGGCCCATACAAAGGGCTCTCCAAAGACCTGTTAACTAGCAGAACAGTACAAAGGACAAGGGGCCACCGGCTTAGACTTGAGGAAAGGAGATTTCATCTATAACAGTGGAAGGGTTTCTTTATTGTAAGGACAATAAAGGTATGGAATTCACTGCCTGAGGAGGTGGTGCTATCGAATACATTAGATGCCTTTAAAAGGGCCTGGATACTTATTTAAAAGAGCAGAACATAGAGGGCTATGTACGTTAGTATTGGGATGAATATTTAGTTAGAGCTTGTTGATCCCAGAAGAAACCTGATTGCCATTTGGAATCAAGAAGGAATTTTTTTCCCCCCATTCAAGGCAGAATTTGAAATTGCTGTATTGAGGGTTTTTTTTTTGCCTTCTTTTGGATCAATGATGGTAAACAGGAATAGGAAAAGGGTTGAGCTAGATGGGCGCAAGTAATTTTTTAACCTAAATTACTATGTTACTATGTATCATTTAAAGGGGAACTACCACCCAATATGAACATTGCCCCACATAATTGCCCATCTGGCAACTAGCTGCTCAGTAGCGCTAGTCGCCAGAATTATTACCAGATTAAAGAGAATTCGCTATTCTTCCCGGACTGACAGCAGGACGGAGCTGAGACATCTTGCCCTAGTGACGTCCATGCGCCTGCGCTGTCCATCCCTTTTTGGAGCTGAACGGCTCCTAGCAATGCCTACTAGACCCGGCTGGGACTGACAGTGCCGGAGCGCAGACGTCACTATAGCAAGATGTCCGCACTCTGTCCTGCTGTCAATCCGGGAAGAAGAGCGCATTCTCTTTAATCTGGTAATAATTCTGGCGAGTAGCACTACTGAGGAGCTAGTTGCCAGATGGGCAATGATGTGGGGCAATGTTCTTATTGGATGGTAGTTCCACCTTTAAAAATACAAAGAATTTAATAAGATCTGCAAACATACAATTAGGCTAGCTAAAATTGAAAATGAGAGAAGTATTGAAAAGAGAGCAAGAAAATGACTAATCAATTCTACAAATATATTAATAACAAAAACATTAAGATTGATATTGGTCCAGGTGAATTGATTAGTGAGGCTAAGGCTATGGCTGACACCATAAACACATTCTTTGCTTCTGTATGGTCAAAGGAAGCAACAATGACAGGCAAACAGACAAAACCACAGCATTTCCTCCATCATATACATGGCTTACTGAGGACAAAGTCCAAAAGAGACTGGAAAGGGGTATGGTGAATAAAGCACCTGGACTTGATGGTGTACACCCAAGGGTACTTAAGGAAATTAGTTCAGTAATAGCAAGACTATTATCCTATATAATAATTTGCTAAGTTGTGTGTAACGCCCAACATGCGCAGTAGACACTGCTGCGCGTGCGGCAGTCATGCGCAGTACAGACTGCCCGCGCCGCGGCTGATACAGAGCTGGGCGCTCCGAAGGAGCGTCCAGTTCTGTATCAGCAGTGGCGCGGGCAGTCTCTACTGAGCATGACTGCCCCGTGACCGGCTGCCAGAGGCACTGTGGCCCGTGTAACGGGCTGTTCAACTAGTACTTAATATTTATTGATTCACTTTCATCAGGCATAGTGCCCTGTGATTTGGAGGAAAGATGATGTAGTTCCATTGTTTCAAAAGGGCGCAAGATCAAAATCAGGAAATTATAGACCTGTGAGCTTGACTTCCATAGTGGGTAAGATACTAGAAGGGTAACTGACATTATTCAGAATTATTTGAATACAAACGATATAATTAGTAGAAGTCAGCATGGCTTTATGAAGAATAGATCATGTTAGACTAATTTAATTGCATTTTATGAAAGGGTAATTGGTAATTTGGACAAGGGAATTGCTGTTGATGCAAAAGCCTTTGATACAGTGCCTCACAACCAGTTACTGCATAAATTAAAAGTCTCCGGTTTGGGAGGTGATATCTGTACATGGATTGAGTACTGGTTAAATAGATGGCAGAGAGTTGTAAATGGAATCTTTTCAAGTTGGTCTAAAGTTATAAGTGTGGTGCCACAGGGTTCACTCCTAGGCTCAATGGTTTTTAATCTGTTTATTGATGATCTAGTATTGGGACTTGAAAGTAGTGTCTCAGTCTTTGCTGATGACACTGACCTGTGTAAGGAAATACATACAAGGCTGGATGTTTTTATCTGCAGAAGGATTTAAATACACTGAGTGAATGGGCAGAAAAGTGGCAGATGACATTTAATGTAGATAAATGTAAGGTTATGCATTTGGACTGTAGAAATAAACATTCTACATATACACTATATGGGAAACAAGTTGGTGAATCCTCATTAGAGAAAGATTTAGGAGTGCTGATAGACGATAGACTTCACAGCAGTGTGCAGAGTCACTCAACTGCTCCAAAAGCTAATATAATTCTATCTCTATATAAATCTTTTGAAATGCCTCATCTAGAATATGGAGTACAGTTTTGAGCACCAGTTCTTAAAAAATACATTATTGAACTGGAAAATGTGCAGAGACATGCAACAAAACTGATTAAAGGGATTGTAGGATCTGTGTTATTATAAAGAGAGTGGGTTTGCTTACATTAGAGAAGATACGTCTTAGGGGTGATATGATTATCATTTGCAAACATATTTGAGGGTGAATTAATTATTTACTCAAAGAGCTGAGCTAAGAATGAGACGTCACCCATTAAGACTAGAGGAAAGGCTCTTACGACTAAAACAAAGGCAAGGATTTTGTACAGTAAGGGCAGTCAGGCTGTTGAATCCTTTGCCTCGGGATGCTGTGCTTTCAGTTACTGTAACTGTTTTCAAAAGTAATGGATACCTATCTAGCATAGAACAATATTGAGGATTATGACAGTTTGCTTCAATGCAGATAGGTTGTTGATCCAGGGAAATATCTGACTGTCATTTGGAGTCAATATCACGGTGCCCGTGATTATTGCCTGCCTATTATGTTTCCGGTCCTCTCTCCTCTGGCTGATGAGCTGTGGCATTGCCAAGCGCTGCCGTCCTCTGCTGGCCTCTATGCTGCTGGCGCGCATCTTTGACGTCGCGCTCACTATTTTGTATCCTTCTGCACTAATTGTCCGATTGTGTCCCACCTCCTGTTGAGGCCTTATATCGGCCTGATTACTGGGCTTAGTTGCTCTTTCGTGGTGTATCTGTGCGTTACTACTTGCTGTTGCTCTCGTTTGACCCTAGCTTGGCTTCCGTGTATCCTCCGGCTCGATCCTTGGCTTTGTCTGATTACCCACTCCAGTATTTGACCAGTGGCTCTGTTTGACTACCTGATCCATGTATGACCCTGGTGTCACAGCTTACCTTGGTTCCAGCACTGCCACCTCAGTGACTCTCGGCGTCATTCCACACGTAATCTGCAGGTGCGAGGCCTACTTCCTTCCTCTGTGCCTGCCCCTCCTACCTACTTCCTGAGGAGGGGTTTAAAGGGCAGTCTGAGTCCTGACTCAGTTGCCCTTGTGTTGTTGTACAAACAGTTCTGTTTAGTTTGGGCTCTGTGTATGACCTGGCTTGTCTGACCATCCTATCTGGTGCTGATCTGTGGCTCTGTCTGACTATTCTCCTGCTTTATCCTATATATCGTGGAGACCCAATCTGGTGCAGACCTGTGGCTCTGGCTGACTACCTGAACTGTGTATGACCTGGTTTGTCTGACTAACCTCTCTGGTGCTGACCTGTGTCTCTGTCTGACTATTCTTCCGTTTGTTCCTTGTATCTAGCAGACACCCAATCTGGTACAGACCTGGGGCTCTGGTAGACTTCCTTTATACTGACTGCAGGCGTGTGTTAAATATTGCTTCCTCTGACTGACTGCAGGCGTGAGTCAGATATCCTGCTCGTGGTTCCTGATCGGAGACATCATGTTCCTGTTCCTGCTCCTGTTAAAGCTCCTGGTTCCTGCGGAGACTACCAGTGGCTTCGGCCTAGTCTCCAGCAGTGTGGTCAATCTTGGCAGCTTACTTTTTTGATAGTAGAGCGTGCTTGCTTGTGACCCTCTGCTTATTTCTGTTTATACTCTTGTGTTGCCTTATTATATTTTTCAATAAAGTCTATTTTACTATACCGTACTGACTCCTGAATATCACTGGGAAACTGTGACACCTGTCCTGTCTGACTACCCGCTCCAATCTGACCCCGATCTTGGCTGACTACCTGATCTGTGTATGACCCTGGCCTGTCTGACTACCCGCTCCTGATCTGACCTCGATATTAGCTGACTACCTGATCAGTGTATGACCCTGGCCTGTCTAACTACCCGCTCCGATCTGACCCTGATATTGGCTGACTACCAGATCCAGTATTTGACTGTGGCTCTGTCTGACTGCCCACTCAGTACTGTCTGACTACCACTCATTATCAGGTTCTGTTGCCTCTCGCTCCATACAGCCTAGCGCGACAGTTACCTCCCTGGTATTGTTACAAGCTGCTTTCCGCTCTGCACCCTCAGAGTTAGTCTCATCTCTGGTATGGTCCGGGCAGTCTACGCTCCGTGCCTTCCCACTAGGGCTGCAACAACTAATCAATAAAATCGATAAAAATCGATAATGAGATTCGCTGCCAACGATTCTCATTATCGATTAGTTGTACCGCCCAGCAGCCCCACAGCCGCCGTATATTCTGAAAGGCTGAACTCCTTAATGTTTGCCGGATGCTGCTGTCTTCTTACTGCCCGCATTGATGACATCCGGGGCAGAACCAAGCCAAATGCGGAGACGCCACGTGGAGCGTGCAGGTATTTTCTTCCTCTGTTCTGAGGCCAGTTTAAAACTGGCGCCCAGACTGAGGAAGAAAACCCCTGCACGCTCCACGCGGCGTCTCCGCGTTTGACGTGGTTCCGCCCCGGATGTCATCAGTGCAGGAAAGAGTGAAAAAGAGGTTCGGGGGAGAGACATACATGGGGGAAGAAAGTGAGGCACAAGGGCAGGGGGGAGAAAGAGAGGTACAAGGGGGGGAGAAAGAAGTACATGGGAGAGAAATAGAGGTGCAAGGGGGAGAAAGAGAGGTGCATAGACCCCATAGTAAAATAATAACAATGACACCTGTTAATGTGTAAAGTTTTTTTTATTCTGCTGTTTGTTTTTAAACACTGTTTGTTCATTAAATCAGTTAAAATAATGAAAAATTAGCATATTGGTTTTTTATCCGATTAATCGAAAAAATAATCGGCCAACTAATCGATTATCAAAATAATTGTTAGTTGCAGCCCTACTTCCCACACTCGCCTACTTTGAGACTATTTCCTATCTGTGTCCCGGTCCCGCTCCAGTTGCCTGGATTCCTAGCTCTCTAGATTTCCGCTTACTCGCTCCGTGTAACACTGTCTGGTTCTTCCTCCAGTACTGCTTTGGCAACCAAGTGGACACAGATTACAGCTCTGTGTCAGCTCCTGGGTAGTGGACTGTGCACTGTCCTCATTCCTGTTCCTAAGAAGGTTTGGGAAGTGTGTTTGCTCCTGTATACTGATCTTAAATAAACTGTTTAAATTCACCTGTGTCGTGTGACTAATTTTACCTAAGGTTACCGTGACAGTCAGGAAGGACTTTTTTTTACAACTTAGGGCTTTATAAGAATTGTCTTGTGTGGCAACCCTACAATATATATATATATATATATATATATATATATATATATATATATATATATATATATATTTGACATTTTAAATATTACTATCCCTTTAATCGACACTTCTCCTCAACTATGTTACATAGAGTACCACATGGAATTACTTCCTCTTCCCTACTTAGCTATCACAGGGAAATACAAACAGTGATAATGGGACCAAATCTTGCAACAAACCCCTCTGCAAATCATGTCAACACATTTTTGAAAACAATACTGCACAATACAACAAGATATACAACATTAAATGATTATAATCATATACATTAGCAAATGTTATACTGTATATATGATACAGAGCACTGAATGTGAAACAGGCTTACAACATAACCTAAGAATGAATACACACAAACTATTGAGAAATACCATAAAACAAAGAACTGTACCCCAGTCGCTCATCCTTTCTCCCAGAGAAACCACTCCATCCATAAACTTAAAGGAGCAGTAAACTTTTTTTTAATGAAAATACATATTTTATAGAGCATTTCCTGCTGAATAAAACAAGGTCACTCCCATCGCTGTCAGATGTTTTATTCAAAATTTATATCAGTTCAAATAATCAGGAAGTGAATTTACTGGGTTTACTAACTGACAGGAAGTGAATTTACTGTTTACTTCCTGATAGTTCTAACTGACAGGAAGTGAATTTACTGTGTTTACTTCCTGATAGTTCTAACTGACAGGAAGTGACTCAGCAGTTTCTATCACATTCTATGGAGAACTGTATGTCTCTGACTTTTCTGACTTTCCTCTCCATTAGAATGTAACAGAAAATCTAATTAGAATTTGACCACTAGAGGACACTGCTAATGTAAAAAAACATGGGTTTAAACTGTAATAACTCTAGAAATATAAATCTCTTGGCAGTGGGAGTACCCTTATTTTACTCAATAGGAAAATCCCTACAATATATATTTTTTCATAAAAAAGTTTACTGCTCCTTTAAAACCAAAATGCTCAGAGGCAACTTCAGAAATACCCAGGAGAGAAAGACATTTGAAATTAAGATGATGCACTAGATTAAATAAGAATATGGGATTCCTCACACATTACCTAAACTTTACATACTGTAAGATTTTCTTCTATTTAATTTGCTGTAGTTCATGTTTACCCATCGTCCGCATGTGATTCTTTCATTTATTTCTATGTAATATGGATCTGTCGTTCTCCCCCCTCCCCTGCATTCCACGTGCTATGAACTTTGTGATTTTGTTACTTATTAACTTGTGCTTTCCTTAGTGAGGCTTTTAATGTATGTTTCAGATTTTATAACCAGTATGCTTACAACTTGATAAAGGGGGTTGTGTATTATACACGAGAGGAAAAAATAATAAAATATTGTCATGTCTGCTCCCTTCTTCCACATCAATATACGCCCTCTACTAACCCCCTCTGGATGCATATGGGATATCTGCTTAGTAGGTGGCATATTTGCATTTGTCATCATCTTCCCGCATCCCCCTGGGAGGACCTGTATTAATGGGATAGTAATGTTTCATAATAAAAGCAGCTCTAATTAATCATAATAGTATTTGGGCCTTGGAGAGTGTTATTTCAGTTCTGTCAGAGTTGTAGTTCAAGAGTAATTCAATGACAAAGTATCCCCCTCCCGTCCCTTTTACTGATGTAACACTGCTCAGCCAGAGCAGAAGGGAGGTGCCCAGGTAGATTGCAGAGAGGGGCAATCTTCAATTAAGACAAGGGAAAAAACCTGAAAAACTTGTCAAGGGAGGCAGGGATTTCATTGTTCTCATAGGAAGAAGATTGTCCCCTACTGTTATCTGTCTGGTCTATGGACTGCATTCCACATGTGAGAAGAGATGGCTTACACTAGGTAAAAGGGGCGGGAGGGGAAACTTTATCATTCAATTACTCTTGAACTACAACTCTTTATTGAAATAACACTCTCTATGGCTCAAATACTATGAAGATTAATTGGAGCTGCTGTTTTTGTGAAACATTACTATCCCTTTAATTTGAGATAATGGGTGTGCCCTTTGAGGACCTGATGCTCCTGGCAGGGCATTACGTAGATCCATTGCATAAACCTATGCCCACTGAAACTACAGTAGTGCCCTGCCAGTAGCTTCATTATCTTCAATTAACACAGGTCCTCGCAGAGGGGATGTGGCAAATGTAAACATGTCACCTGCTGCACAGATGTCCTAGATGCCTTTTTTGTGGGTAGAGGGAGGGAAAACAAGGATGTGTATTATACACAGGCACGTTTGTTTTCCCTTAAAATCTTAGGTATAACTTATACCTGCATGTTATACACAGATGCGTATTATGCCTGACATTTTACAGCAATTCAAATTTAAAGGGATAGTAATACTTTGTTTTAACTTTATTTTATTTTGTAGGCATTAAAAAAACATGAAGAACAATATAAGTCTTATCTCTCAAACCTTTATGGTTTAAGAGATATTCACAAGAAAAGTATCCCCCCTCCCGCCCCTTTTACTGTTGTAACACTGCTCAGCCAGGGCAGAAGGGAGGTGCCCAGGTAGACTGCAGAGAGGGACAATCTTCAATTAAGATGAGGGAAAAACCTGAAAAGCTTGTCAAGGGGGGCAGGGCTTTCATTGTTCTCATAGGAAGAAGATTGTCCCCTGTTGTTATCTGCCTGGTCTATGGACTGCATTCCACATCTGAGAAGAGATGGCTTACACTAGGTAAAAGGGGCGGGAGGGGAAACTTTGCTTGTGAATATCTCTCAAACCATAAAGGTTTGAGAGATAAGACTTATATCATTCTTCATGTTTTTTTAATTCCTACAAAATAAAATAAAGTTAAAATGAAGTATTACTATTCCTTTAACAGCCTGAGTGCTTTCGTTCTCCTGAAATGTGTGTGTATGTATATATATATATATATATATATGTAAGTAGTTAGGAGCTACATATAATGTCAAATAACTTTTGACAGGTGCCCCGCCCCTTTTTAAACCTAAGCCCCGCCCCGAGTAAAATAAACCACGCCCACAGCTACATATAATTTCAAACTGATTTTGACAGGTACCCCGCCTATTTTTAAGGTAAACCACACCTACTGCGCATAATGCCCCCACCCCTTGCTCTTAATGTCCACATCCCTTGATATTAAATGCTATAAATGATATATTTTAATGAAACCACGCCTTTTGATCAGTTTTACCATAACCCTTGCACTTTATTGTGATGTAATGAAACCACGCCTTGTGCTCTGTGTTACCACACCCCTTGCGCTTTATTGTGTCATTGATATACCTACGTCTTTACATATGTGGTCTCATGAGGCGTACCAACATACGTTTATAGCGAATTAAAGTGTTTACATCATTTTAATATGTGTATTATTTTTGTGATTGGTGCGTACATTAGGGAGGAGGGGGTTCAGGACAAGTCTGGGCATGTTTTAGAAAGGCAGCCATGTCCGGCCATGTTTATGTAAGTATGCGTACAAGGCCGGACATGTTTATGAGTGAGAACTATGACACTGCGCCAGACTTTTGTGCGCATGACCAGGAAAAAACATGTCCGGGCATGTTTTTGAGTGAGAACTATGACACTGCGCCAGACTTTTGTGCGCATGACCAGGAAAAAACATGTCCGGGCATGTTTTTGAGTGAGAACTATGACACTGCGCCAAAGGATTTTGGTATCAGATTCATAGACTCTCTAAATTTCTTACCCATGAAACTGAGCAAGCTACCTCAGGCCTTGGGGTTCACAGGTTGTAAAGGTCATTTTCCACACTTTTTTTAACACCGCTCAAAACCAGGACTATGTTGGAGCTCTGCCCTCTGTAGAGCATTATGGTTTTGAGCATATGATGCCTGATGAATAAAAAGAGTTTATGGCTTGGTACCAAGAGAATCGCCACTGTGAATTCAACTTTCAAACTGAGCTTAAAAAATACTGTATTCAGGATGTTAAAATCCTCAAACAGGCCTGTGTCTGTTACAGGAAAAGTGTAATGGAAATAACAGAAAAAAAGAAAATAGTTATGAGTGATTTGGGTCCTGAGACAGTCATAGATGATATTGACCCATTCCAACTCACTACATTGGCATCTGTCTGCATGGCCATGTACAGATTCAAATTTCTGCCAGCAGACACCATAGCAATTTTGCCCGTTGACAATTACCACAGAAGTAAAAAACGTTTTTCAACAGCATCTATACAATGGTTAATGCATCTCGAGCACAGGGATGGTATCAGCATACAGCATGCTTTACAGGGTGGAGAAAAATCAGTTGGTAATTATTTTTTGGATGGCTATGCGCTGATTGATGGTAAGCCTACAGCGTTTGAATTTCAGGGTTGCTTTTACCACGTTTGCCCCATTTGTTACAATGAAAAGAGCTTTAACAGTGTCACAGGCACCACCTATGGACAATTATATCACAAAACCACAATAAAAACACATTTTTTAAAGAAACAGGGTTATGAGGTTCATGAGATGTGGGAACATGACTGGAAACACATGTTGGAAACTGACAAGGAGTTACAGAATTTTCTTAATGAAAAAAGTTTCCCACAACCTATGGACCCGCGTGATGCACTTTATGGTGGCCGCACAAATGCTATTAAACTGTATCACAAAGCGGCTCCAGGTGAAAGCATACACTATTATGATTTCACCAGTTTATATCCCTTTGTCAACAAAACAAAAACATACCCCACAGGTCACCCTGTAATCATTTATGATAATTTTAAGGCTTTTGATTGCTACTTTGGTATTGCTAAAGTGAAAGTCTACCCACCAAGGGGGTTATTTTTCCCTGTTTTACCAGTTAAAATGCATGGTAAACTTATGTTCCCATTATGCTACACATGCTGCCAATAACCAAACCACACTTTGTGAGCATACAGAAGAAGAGCGATCTTTGACAGGCACTTGGTGCACCATTGAAATAAAACATGCATTGGCTAAGGGGTACAGACTAGGTGAAATCTTTGAGGTATGGCATTTTCCAGGCTCTACAAACAGGTTGTTTGAAGATTACATAAAAGTGCATCTCAGAGATAAACAGGAGGCTTCAGGTTACCCAAGCTGGTGTACAGATGATGAGAAAAGACGACAGTACATTAATGATTATTTCACTAAAGAAGGAGTGCAGTTAAGGCCTGAAAAGATAGAACACAATCCTGCAAAAAGACAGATTGCAAAATTATTTCTAAATTCTTTATGGGGTAAATTTGGTCAAAAATCTAATTTGCAAACCACAAGCCTTGTGTCTGATCCTGACCAACTTTTTGGTTATGTATTTTTACCACAATATGATGTATCCTCGTTATCCTTCATAACTGATGAAACAGCTATGCTCAGTTGGAAGTATACCGATGGTTGTCATAGTGTGGCTCGTAACACCAATATCTTTATTGCATGTTTTACCACTTCCTACGCACGCCTAGAATTGTATAAGGTTTTGGACAGAGTGAATGAACGTTGTCTCTATCATGACACAGACTCTGTTATTTTTGTCAGTAAAGAGGGTGACTGGAATCCGCCTCTGGGTGACTATCTAGGTGAGCTGACTAGCGAAATACCTGAGGGTACTTACATTACAGAGTTTGTATCTGCAGGTCCCAAGACTTATGGCTACAAATTGTCAACAAATAAGACATGTCTAAAGGTGAAAGGCATAACACTGAATGCCAGCAACATACAGCTCATTAACTTTGACAGTTTAAAAGAGTTGGTGCTGGACTACCCCATCCACTCTGCCCCTGACGAACAGAAAAAGATTGTTGTGAATCAGACCGGTATCACCAGAAACAGACTGTGTTGGCAGATAGAGACAAGACCACTGTGTAAAACACAAAAGTGTGTATACACTAAGAGACTTTTGGAAAACGATTTTACCACACACCCTTTTGGATACTGATTAAATAGAATGGACACCAGGTTACAACATCCTTTTTCATGCATACTAGCAGGTCCTTCTAATTCAGGAAAAAGTTTTTTTGATAAACAGCTTTTGCAGAATGCTACCAGTTTATTGTCTCACAGACCTGATAACATTGTCTGGTTTTATGCCTGCTGGCAAGGGCTTTATGATGATTTGTTGCGCATGATGCCTCATACTCGTTTTATTGAGGGTTTACCAAACACATTTAATGATGATGATTTGTTCCCACCTAGCAGAGTAAATTTGACAATTGTGGATGACCTAATGGAGGCTGCCAGTGAGAGCTCTGAAATTGAAAAAGCATTTACCAAGTATGTACATCACAGGAACCTGAGTATCTTGTACCTTGTTCAAAATGTTTTCTGCCAAGGTAAAAAAAGCAGGACTATAAATTTAAATACTAACTAATATGGTGCTTTTTAAGAATCCTAGAGATAAATTACAAATTACTACTCTAGCCCGTCAAATGTATCCAGGAAAATCACAATACTTTTTAGATGCTTTTGAAGATGCCACCCATAGACCATATGGTTATTTGTTGGTAGATTTAAAATCTACGAGTCCGGAAGATTACCGCTTAAGAACTGGTCTCTTCCCACCAGATATACCTGCAACATATATTTATAAAAAACACCCCTCTAAAAACAAATAGTTTGCAAATGATTTGTCATTCCGTGCAGCTAATCAGCAACTGTGAACATGTCTAAGAGGATACGCCACAATTGGCAGGTTTTAAAAACTTTAATACGCGCTTCACCTTCACAAAGGAAAGCTATTTTATGCACCGCATCACATGATTTAGTCACTGCAATATCTGAAATAGCGCTCAATACCCTTAAAGGGAAATTACCTTTATCACCACGTCAAGTAGAAGTGCTTAGAAAGTGGCGTAAAAATATAAAGGCTCTGAGCGATAAGAAAAATTCAATTATTAAGAAGAAGAGACTGATTAAACAGTCTGGCGGTTTCATTGGGTCTCTGTTAGGTTTTGCTATACCGCTGCTAACAGGTCTTCTAACTAACAGATAGCATGGAGCATGCTGAGAAAATGTATCTGGTTCCTAGACAAGATTTGGACCTAATACAGCGTACAGGCCAGCGCTCTGCAGCTACGCATGAGTCTGCCATTCAACGTCTTGATTCAGAAATTATGGCGATCCTTCAGAATAAAAATATAACAGAGGCTGAAAAGATAAAAAGGTATACCACTATATTGCAGAGATACTTGGTACATGCTAAGCAGAATGAGCGTGAAAAGATGTCATTGACACTTCTCCTACCTCCTGGCGAATCCACCTCAACAACACATGCTGCCCCGCAGGTTCAGCCTGCTGAAGTTTCTGGTGCTGTAGATGGTTTACTTTTGGAGGTAATTAATAATGTAAATGACCGGTATAAAAAAAATGCTGAATTACTGCTCAGTAAAATGGCCAATTCTAAACACATTACAACGTGGAATGATAAGGGTGAATTTGTTTACAAAGACACTGTTGTACCTGGTTCTAATATACTAGACTTGGTCCGTGGTGTTACACAGAGTCATAATGTTAGTCTTCGTAAAATGCCCAGGGGGTGGATTACTTCTCTACAGGCTATGGCTGAGCTGAACATACCTTCTACAGTTGTAGGAAATGCTTCAAATAGAGACTATCTGGAACAGTTAAAAATTCAGAACCATGAATCTACATCTACCACCACAGCACAACACACACCTCCTAAAAAAAAAACTATCACCGTGGAATATTTCTTTAACATCGCCTGGTTTAACTACTCCTCACGGTTATTTACTCCCTAAAAGGCGTGGGAGTATAATGCAGCAGTCTACTGACTGGTTGACTTTGTAATCCTATTTTTTCTGTCTGTGTGATGTTTTTAATATCCGCTGTATATTCTACATTTAAGTATAATGTACCTGTTCTATTGTAAATTTTACAATAACTTTATGATCTTTTGTTTCTCTTTTATTTCTGTAACTATAGCAATGTTTTTACTCTAATAAACAATTGACAATGATTTCCTCTCCTCCATTTTTTCCTGGTCATGCGCACAAAAGTCTGGCGCAGTGTCATAGTTCTCACTCAAAAACATGCCCGGACATGTTTTTTCCTGGTCATGCGCACAAATTCTGGTGCAGTGTCATAGTTCTCACTCAAAAACATGCCCGGACATGTTTTTTCCTGGTAATGCGCACAAATTCTGGCGCAGTGTCATAGTTCTCACTCATAAACATGCCCGGACATGTTTTTTCCTGGTCATGCGCACAAATTCTGGCGCAGTGTCATAGTTCTCACTCAAAAACATGCCCGGACATGTTTTTTCCTGGTAATGCGCACAAATTCTGGCGCAGTGTCATAGTTCTCACTCATAAACATGCCCGGACATGTTTTTTCCTGGTCATGCGCACAAATTCTGGCGCAGTGTCATAGTTCTCACTCAAAAACATGCCCGGACATGTTTTTTCCTGGTCATGCGCACAAATTCTGGCGCAGTGTCATAGTTCTCACTCATAAAGGACATGTTTTTTCCTGGTCATGCGCACAAATTCTGGAGCAGTGTCATAGTTCTCACTCATAAACATGTCCGGCCTTGTATGCATACTTACATAAACATGGTCGGACATGGCTGCCTTTCTAAAACATGCCCAGACTTGCCCTGAACCCCCTCCTCCCTAATGTACGCACCAATCACAAAAATAATACACATATTAAATTCGCTATAAACATATGTTGGTACGCCTCATGAGACCACATATGTAAAGACGTAGGTATATCAATGACACAATAAAGCGCAAGGGGTGTGGTAACACAGAGCACAAGGCGTGGTTTCTTTACATCACAATAAAGTGCAAGGGTTATGGTAAAACTGATCAAAAGGCGTGGTTTCATTAAAATATATCATTTATAGAATTTAATATCAAGGGATGTGGACATTAAGCGCAAGGGGTGGGGGCATTATGCGCAGTAGGCGTGGTTTACCTTAAAAATAGGCGGGGTACCTGTCAAAATCAGTTTGACATTATATGTAGCTGTGGGCGTGGTTTATTTTACTCGGGGGCGGGGCTTAGGTTTAAAAAGGGGCGGGCACCTGTCAAAAGTTATTTGACATTATATGTAGCTCCTAACTACTTATGTATATAAAATAAAATGTATAAAACTCCTTGAATGTTGGAGGGGTCTCCAGTGCATTGCTTTGTGATGTGTTCTAGAACTCTGTAGCATTTAAGGATTTAAAGGGATAGTAATACTTTATTATTACTATTCCTCATATTGTAGGTATTTGCAAAATAAGTTAATAGCCCCCAGGTTAATTTTGCAAACCTTTATGGTTTGAGAGATAACCGAAGGCAAAGTTCCCCTCTCCCTCCCCCTTCCCTGAAGTCAGCGTTGTACTGACTGCAGGGATATCCGGTCTGTCTTTCATCATGCGGCTCTGTTGCAGAGCCGCGATTGCATTAGTGACAAAGAATTATTTCACTGAAATGGTCTTCTACGTGTGCTTGCAAACCAAGCACAAACCAAGCACATGTAGAAGACCGTTTCAGTGAAATAATTCTTTGTCACTGACGGGATCTCGGCTCAGCTGCAGAGCCGCAAACCTGTCGTACGACAGACTTCCCCTGCAGTCAGTACAACGCTGACTTCAGGGAAGGGGGAGGGAGGGGGTAACTTTGCCTTCGGATATCTCTCAAACCATAAAGGTTTGAGAGATGAACCTGGGGGCTATTAACTTATTTTGCAAATACCTACAATATGAGGGATAGTAATAATAAAGTATTACTATCCCTTTAAAGGAGTTTTTGATCCATTGTCACATCAGATGAAATTACCTACAGTGTTCAAGACTGAAGTTTTTATTTTCCTTTTACCATTCCAATTCCTCAGGTCGATCATTTCTCAAAACAGTGATGCCAGTGACCTGCCTCTGCCAAATCTAACACCAAGGCACCAGGAACTCATCCCTACCCCGTTTGGCCCTGTGAGTATTGTAGACCATTATGTAGCCACTCTGATGAGCGTGAATTACATTCTCCCTACTCTGTGGTCCACCCTCTCTTCATCACTTTGTGTGTGTGTTATAGTAGTGGTTCTCACAGTACCCTGAACATTCCAAGGGGGATGTGCACCAAGTTGTGATAAAGTGGAGATCAGTTCTCCAGTTCGTATATTATTCTATGGAGCCTATGCACTAAGATCTCTCCAGCTTGAGACATATTAGGGCATTCTACAGGACACACCAACAGGTCCTGTTTTCCATTTATCCCTATATGATCGCAGGTGTGTAATCTGTGAATTGGTCATTGTCATTCATCCATCTGTGATTTAAGTTGTACTAAATGGAGAATATGGGCTTTTTTGGTTAACCTGAGGACTGCAGTTGGGAATCCTTGTCTTAGGGCATAGACCCCATAAAATAACAGAGGCATTAAGAGTTTGGGTTCACTTTTAAATGGATATTAATACTTTGTTTTATCTTTTTTTTTTTATTTTGTAGACATTAAAAAAACATGAAGAACGATATAAGTCTTATCACTTATTTCACAAGCAAAGTTTCCCCTCCCGCCCCTTTTACCTAGTGTAAGTCATCTCTTCTCAGATGTGGAATGCAGTCCATAGAAGACAAATAACAGGGGACAATCTTCTTCCTATGAGAACAATGAAAGCCCTGTCCCCCTTGACAAGTTTCTCAGGGTTTTCCCTTATCTTAATTGAAGATTGTCCCTCTCTGCAGTCCACCTGGGCACCTCCCTTCTGATCTGGCTGAACAGTGTTACATCAGTAAAAGGGGCGGGAGGGGGATACTTTGTCATTGAAATACTCTTGAACTACAACCCTGACAGAATTGAAATAACACTCTCCAAAGTCCAAATACTATGATGATTAATTAGAGCCGCTTTTATTATGAAACATTACTATCCCTTTAAAAGGTTGCACACAAATAAGATCATGCGACCACGTGATCCAGTATCTGTGTCGACATGAGAATATCGCACTGCATGACAGAGCAAGACTCTCATGTCGCGGGATGAATGGTCGCATATATTTAATCTGTTCATCCCCATCTGCTCAGTGTACGGATTACTAACGCACAGTCCTCTGGCAATCGTGGTGTTAATACTAGCACCCTAGAGGGCTGTGCTACCACCGCTACTGAATCCCTTTCCTTCCCACATGCAGTGCGGGTCACAGCAGTAATACAGCCCTCTCCTCGCCGGAGGGCAGACTTCTACATACCTTCGGCATCAACCTCCTTCATCTGCTCAGTGTACTGTACTTCATTAATCACCGGTTCTAGAGCTGGCCACAGAGGATCTGAAGTACAGTACACTGAGCAGATGAAGGAGGTTGATGCCGAAGGTATGTAGAAGTCTGCCCTCCGGCGAGGAGAGGGCTGTATTACTGCTGTGACCCGCACTGCATGTGGGAAGGAAAGGGATTCAGTAGCTGTGGTAGCACAGCCCTCTAGGGTGCTAGTATTAACCCCTGAGTGCCAGAGGACTGTGCGATGGTAATCCGTACACTGAGCAGATGGGGATGAACAGGTTAAATGTATGCGACTGTTCATCTCGCAACTTGTGCTTTCATGCAGTGCGATATTCTCATGTCCCCATTTTTATCCTGGTGACAGTTACTGGTTCATTCGCGTGCGACCTTTTAAAAGGCTACCGAGAGTTTGTCAGTGCAGAAGCACTCCTTAGTGTATAACGTCCCAGGACTAAAGAATTTCCCAGCATGAGAACAAGTGAGTGAATCATTATGATTATCTCATTCCTACTCAGTCAGGGATATTCTGGGAGGAGATGCACTAAGGCAGAGATGTTTTCACACCTGGAGCAACCGTTCCAGGGTGCATACCTCTGTGGCAGATGTAAGCAAGTGGTCTTCTGACAGCTCGTATTAGAGATCTGGAGGGGCAAGTTGCAATATTGAGAAAGAAATGGACAATCTTGAGAGGAAAGTGGTGGTAGGTAGTTCTGGAGGTGAAGACTGCACAAAGAGCAGGTAGCCAGATGACTTACAGTTAGACACAGCAAGGGGGGGTGAGAGGAATAGGGAGGACACTCCTTTGTTTACTAACCCGAACAGATTTGCTACATTGAGTAATGATGTTAGGAATGTTGACACAGGAATGCCTTTGCTGGAGAGGACTGTTCTCTCCAACAGCCGAGTGAACAGCCCCTCTTGCATGGATGGGATCCGTGACTCGGGCAGACCAAGACAGATGGCGGTGGTAGGGGATTCTATTATTAGGAAGACAGGGTAATCTGTCACCAGGATCGCTACAGTCGAACTGTTTGCTGTCTCCCTGGAGCTCTGGTTCGATATGTGGCAGATCGGGTTGATAGATTGTTGGGAGGGTCTGGGCATGACCCGGCTGTCATGGTACATGTTGGTACTAATAACAAAGTCAGCGGAAAATGGAGGTCCATTAAAGTGTTAGTAATGTACAAATATGTTGCATTGTGTAGTGCTTAAAAAGTTTACTTGAATGCAAAAAAAGTATCTCTCTAACTGCTATGGTTTGAGAGATATCTGCATTCAAAGTTTGATGTTTCCTGCTGTCAGCTGTAAAGCTGTCAGGAGGAGAACAGTGTCGGCCGACACAGAGGCTCAGCAGCAGAGCCGCAATCGAGTTTTTTAAAAAGAATGACTGCGCTGGAATAGTCTAAAGTGTGCCTGGTTTGCAAGCACACTTTTTAGACCATTCCAATAAAGTCATTTGTGTAAAAAAAAAAAAAAAAAAACGCGATTGCGGCTCTGCTGCTGTGCGTCCATGTTGGCCGACACTGATCTCCTCCTGACAGCTTTACAGCTGACAGCAGGAAACATCAAACTTTGAATGCAGATATCTCTCAAACCATAGCGGTTAGAGAGATACTTTTTTTTGCATTCAAGTAAATTTTTTAAGCACTGCACAATGCAACATGTTTGTACTTGGACATTACTAACACTTTAATATATGTTTCGGCCTAGTTGGTCCTCGTCAGGAGGGTGCAGCTGGATTCCCTAGGCACTGAGAGCAAGAGGTCCACGTCTGGATTACCCTTCACTCTTAGGGAGACCCCCTAAGGGTATTCAAAATAAACATAGAGAATGTGCCTAGGGAATCCAGCTGCACCCTCCTGACGAGACCCAACTAGGCCGAAACATATGTCGGGGGTTAGCTGGTGTTCCCGTGCAGGGGGACTTGCCCATCATTTTGGAACTGGACCGCCCTTTTGGTTGGGATTAGTCTAATATGTATGTGGAAATTTCTCCTCTGTAATGGCACTAGAGAGCTAAAACCTGATGCTTCTGAGTGGTGACTAGCCAGAGAACAGGCCATTGTGCTGTTGTTCGTCCTCAGAAGCCTCTCACATTATGTATGTTTGTTTATATGTTATACTTGCCATTTTAAAATATCTCCATATAGTTTTTGAGATGATAACCTATATGTTTTGGTGGCACTTCATGCTAATTCCCTACACATTATGCTAACTGGTTGTATTTTAGGCCGCACTTACTACCTGCTGTACTATTAGAACGTCCTCAGTGGGCGGACTAAGTTACAATTCATTCATCACTCAGTGGGTGGACTATGTGACGATTCATTCATAGCTCAGTGGGTGGACTATGTGACGATTCATTCATAACTCAGTGGGCGGACTATGTGACGATTCATTCATAACTCAGTGGGCGGACTATGTGACGATTCATTCATAACTCAGTGGGCGGACTATGTGACGATTCATTCATAACTCAGTGGGCGGACTATGTGACGATTCATTCATAACTCAGTGGGCGGACTATGTGACGATTCATTCATAACTCAGTGGGAGGGCTATGTGACGATTCATTCATAACTCAGTGGGCGGACTATGTGACGATTCATTCATAACTCAGTGGGCGGACTATGTGACGATTCATTCATAACTCAGTGGGCGGACTATGTGACGATTCATTCATAACTCAGTGGGTGGACTATGTGAAGATTCATTCATAGCTCAGTGGGTGGACTATGTGAAGATTCATTCATAGCTCAGTGGGTGGATTATGTGAAGATTCATTCATAGCTCAGTGGGTGGACTATGTGACGATTCATTCATAGCTCAGTGGGTGGACTATGTGATGATTCATTCATAGCTCAGTGGGTGTACTATGAGATTCATTCATAGCTCAGTGGGTGGACTATGTGACGATTCATTCATAGCTCAGTGGGCGGACTGTGAGGATTCATTCATAGCTCAGTGGGCGGATTACGTGATGATTCATTCATAGCTCAGTGGGTGGACTATGTGAAGATTCATTCATAGCTCAGTGTGGGGACTACATGAAGATTCATTCATAGCTCAGTGTGGTGGACTATGTGACGATTCATTCATAGCTCAGTGGGCGGACTATGCAACTATTCATTCATAGCTCAGTGGGTGGACTATGTGATGATTCATTCATAGCTCAGTGGGTGTACTATGAGATTCATTCATAGCTCAGTGGGTGGACTATGTGACGATTCATTCATAGCTCAGTGGGCGGACTGTGAGGATTCATTCATAGCTCAGTGGGCGGATTACGTGATGATTCATTCATAGCTCAGTGGGTGGACTATGTGAACATTCATAGCTCAGTGGGCGGACTATGCAACTATTCATTCATAGCTCAGTGGGTGGACTATGTGATGATTCATTCATAGCTCAGTGGGTGGACTATGTGATGATTCATTCATAGCTCAGTGGGTGGACTATGTGATGATTCATTCATAGCTCAGTGGGCGGATTACGTGATAATTCATTCATAGCTCAGTGGGCGGACTATGTGACCATTCATAGCTCAGTGGGCGGACTATGTGACCATTCATAGCTCAGTGGGCGGACTATGTGACCATTCATAGCTCAGTGGGCGGACTATGCAATGATTCATTCATAGCTCAGTGTGTGTTGTAACATTGACTCAGTACAGAAACAAATTAGCATAAAGTGTCACATTGTGTCACCAATAAATAAAGGTTAGTTTCTTAACCCTTTGAGTTCCAGATGGGTATCCAACTCAATGGGGGAGATTAAGTGATAAAGTTGAGATGATGTCTCCAGTTTATCACTTCCCCAGTTCCTATGTTAATTTATGCACTAAGGTCTCCAAAGCTGAAGAAGTGCTTTGGCTCCATAGAATAACATAAGAATTGAAGAAGTGATAAACTGGAGAAGTCATCACCACTTGCTCACCACTTTGAATCTCCCCCATTGTGTTGCAGTAGATTGGGTTTAATATTGAAATATCCTCTATTTGGCGACCATCAAAACTGCGAGATCAGAATGTCGCCTGCACCATGCGGGAGAGCTCAGAATGTCGCCCGCATCACAGTTTTACAGACCTTACTGTAAAAAAAACAACCCTTTCCTCTGCTGAAGTTTAAATCCCATTTCCTCTAATCTAATGGGATGCCCCCTGATTATTTGAAAATCTCCCCAGAGAGATCCTTGTATTGATCTGTCATATACTCCTCTTAGTCGTCTTTTCTCAAAAGTAAATAAACCAAGTTTGTCTCATTTACGTACCCTTTCTAAAAATCCTAGTCATCATGTGAGCTCCCCCCCCCGCTCATAATATTGCCCCCTCGTCTTACCTATACCCCGCTCCTTCATCAGTAAGTCTCACCTGTTTGCAGCTGGTTCCACTGTTCTGTGCAGAGGAAACACGTATCATCAATAACCAGGCAACGTCCGTCCCCTACACATGTACACACTTTTCCTTGCCGTATGATGCCATTTATAATAGCAATGTACATAAACATGCAAAGACCCAAATTCATACAGAAAAAGTGGAACAATTATTTAGGTATCAAAAGAGAAGAGAGTTTCTGGGGCAAAGCAGCCGATCTGTAGGAGACACATTTTTAAAAGTTTTCTTTGACTTATATGGGATTTTTAACCTTTTCAATTCTAGAGAGGTTTCAAACACATTTTAATCCATTGAGTGCCAGAGGGGTACGCTTTTTCAATGCATTGTGTACCCCTCTGGCACTCAAACTGTTAAAGCATTGCGCTAGAGATCTGCCTACCATGACAGGGGTTAAGGTGGAACAGTGCGCAGGAAGTTATAAACCAAAGGAAGAGGGGATGTGCTGCTTTTTGGGGTGAAAATAGTGCGTGTTGGTGTGTGTGTGTGTTGATGTGTACTCATGATGTGTATATGTTTTTGTATGTGTGTGTTGTGTATGTATGTCTGTACCTGTGTTTATACGTGTATGTCTTTCTGCGCATACACACACACACACACACACACTTGTATGCATATATTTACATCTCAGGAGCCTGTAGGCACAGAAATCTGAAGCGCTTCCCCCCCTGGGTCATTTCCACTGGACACCTCCACAATGCTCCAAATCTCCATATTGCCCTCACATTGCCCCTTCAGCTCCACATTGCCCCCCATCAGTTCCACATTGCCCCACCATCTCCATATTGCCCTCACATTCTCCCCCACCATCTCCAACTTGCCCCTCATCATCTCCATGTTACCCTCATGTTGCCCCCCATCAGCTTCAACTTGCCCCCCATCGGGTTCAACTTGCCCCCCCATCAGCTCCACATTGCCCCCACCATCTCCATGTTGCCCTCATATATGCCACTGCGCATCCAGCGAGGCTAATTTAAAGAAAAAAACTTAAAAGCGATCCCAATGACAGGCGCCCCTCTGTGGGGTGCACCTGTAGGAAGATGCCTACTCTGCCTTATTGTAAATCCGGCCGTGTGTGTGTTTGTGTGTGTCTGTATGTGTTTGTATGTATGCTTATATGTGTGTGCACACAATGTTTGTGTGTGATATGTTCCCACCACACCAACGCACAGACAGGGGCCACAGGAGCAGCTTCTGAGAGCCTTATGTGACCCCAGGACCACCTGTTTCCCACCGCTGATATAAGACCATAGACCTTCTGATATCAAATGTAATTTTATCAGAAGTACAAGTGATGCAAGCATGTGATTCATGATGATGTTGCACCTGACTCCTAACTCCTCTCATGTTACTTCATCAGGAAATTAAAGCCTTCTCTTGGCACATCCCCTTCCAGCTTCCTGACCACACAATTGCATCATTTTCTGGTAAATGTACCTAACTGGAGAATCTGTTCTCTTAATTTACCAGTGATTATATCCTAAATAAAATAGTGCCAGAGCTTTCGTCCCATAATATATCTCTGTTCGTTCCCAGCCCTTACCCCTCGCACTCCAAGAAGTCACAGAAGATTTTTGCTTGCGAATCGAATGCACGTTTGCAGCCGTTCTCTGTAGGCTATTGAAAAGGACAGGCAACTTGTGCTCAGACGCATTAGGCAGAGGGAAGTCACAGTGTTTGCACCAATAGCAGAATGGAATCCAGGATTATTGTGCACTGCTCCGAAGTGATGGCTTCACATTCTGCTCCTGCCTCTGCATTGATCGCAACGTGGTGACAGAAGAATTTAACCCTTAGAGTACCAGAGGGGTATGCAACGCATTGCAGAGCAATGCTTTGTGTACTTCTCTGGCACTCAAAGGGTTAAGTATAGGCAACGGGAGGATAGTTTTGTTAATTTACAAGGCAAACCCTAGAAGAGCACTCTAGTAGATGACTGCAGTGTACCTGGGTTCACAGGACATCTAGTTATCTGGGTCAGTGGCAGGCATGCTGTGGGGCTTGTGGGGAGGCAGACGAGGGGGCTTCCAATCTGATGGATTCTGCAAATGTCCAGAAAAGTCTGTTTATGGTACTATTAGGTATTATAGGTGTCTTTGACAAAGTATCGTGTGGCATGAACCGCATCAGACCTGGTGTGATCTCTTTGCCTTTGCATCCTGCAAAGTCAGTGGAGGGCTGGCAACTTGAGGCCCAGGGGTCAAATACATTCAAGTGGCCCATTTCTATTATCTTTCGAGCCCACTGTCCCAGCCCACCCCCTTTTGTTAATTTTAAAATTGGCATTAATGTTGTGACGTAAGTTGAGTGATCCCACAGAGCTTACAGCTGAAAAGGGGCTACACTGGTGCGCTACTACAAAGCTTACAATTTAATTAAAGGTTACCTAGTGATACTATAGAGTTTACAAGGGAAATGGTTTATACTACTAGTTTAGCCCCATTTGGATTGCACCTCTGTGGTCTCATTTATGTAGCTCCATTTCAGTTGTAAGCTCTGTGGTATCATTTATGTAGCTGCTTTTCAATTGTAAGCTCTGTGGTATCACTAGCTCCATTTACAGAAACAATTGGGAGAATTAGTGAGGAGCAGTGGCCTACCAGCTCAGACATATGACCAGCCCAGGGGGCACTTGCCCCCCTGCCCCCCAGGCCAGCCCTCCCCTGTGCAAAGTTCATCTTGGTTTCCGGAATTAAGATTATACTTACTTTTACACTGGTCTGGTTCCTGTATGCATTAAAGCAGTGGTTCTCAACTCCTGTCCTCAGGACCCACTAACAGGCCAGGACTTAGGGATTTCCCTGCTAGAGCACAGGTGTGGTGATCAGAGGCTCATTCACATTGATTAACTCACCTGTGCACTAACAAGGAAATCATGTGATCAGAGGCTCATTCACATTGATTAATTCACCTGTGCTCTAACAAGGAAATCATCACATCCTGGCCTGTTAGTGGGTCCTGAGGACAGGAGTTGAGAAACACTGCATTAAAGTGATAGTAATGTTTCAAAATAAAAGCAGCTCCAATTAATCTTCATAGTATTTGGGCCATGGAGAGTGTTATTTCAATACTGTCAGAGTTGTAGTTCAAGAGTAATCTGGATACTACTAAAGTTAGTGTCCAGATGGATCACATAGAGGGACAATCTTCAATGAGCATAAGGAAAAACCTGTCAAGGGGGGGCAGGGTTTTCCTTATGATCACAGTAAGAAGATTGTCCCTTGCTGTGACCTGTGCGGTCAAGAGACTAGATTCCACATCTGAGGTGAGCAGTGTTACATCAGTAAAAGGGGTGGGAGGGGGATACTGTATCATTCAATTACTCTTGAACTACAACTCTGACAGTATTGAAATAACACTCTCTATGGCTCAAATACTATGAAGATTAATTGGAGATGCTTTTATTTTGAAACATTACTATTCCTTTAAAACAACAAATGAATGGCATGGAACACGAATTATCAGAATAATGAACACATTCAGTTCTTTCGTACGCATCCATTACAGCAATCCTTTGAGAGTCAGAGTGGTACGGAACACATTGCATTCACACACTTGCACCACGTTACACAAGTAAATTGCATATCTTTAACCCCTTAGGGACCCTTGACGTACCAGGACCGTCAAGGGTAAACTTGCTTGAAAGACCCTTGACGGTCCTGGTACGTCACGTACTTTTTACTTACAGCGCTCTACCGGGAGCGCTGTAAGTAAAAATGGGGCATGAAATAGACCGCTCCAAGATCGGAGCGATCTGTTTCAAGCCCCATAGTGACGCACCGATACACGTGACAGGTCACGTGTACCGGCTCGTCAACGTGCCCCTATGCAGACGTTATGGGACGGAAATGTCCCATAATGTCCGGTCCTTAAGGGGTTAAGGTTCTAATCCAAATTGTGGCACAAAAATTAGATACATGACCACAATGAGCAAATTATACTACAATTCTAATACAAATCACAATATATTTATTCAGTTCTATGTAACACACACATATCTGTAAATATCTACCTAATATATTCCTATAATAGGTAAAAGTGTAACCTGAGAAATATCAATTTCTGTTTTTGATTGTGTATAATTAATGTTGAGGATGGAATGTTTGTTATAAAGGCAGCTGCACTTTTGTTTGTTTGCCAGCAGAGGGCTCCATTTATTTATAAAACATTGAAACAACCACTTCTAATGTATCAAGCAAAATAAATATATATTTTTAGTGCTCAGACTTTACCACGGCCATGAGAATAATATAGAAAATCACTATTTATATTTTTTTACCAAATATGAACAATTTAAAAGGAAACTATGCCACATATGCAAAAAAGTGCAACAATTCTAGTGTAAGCAGTTGGGGTCAAATATAAATATCCAAAATTCCAACTGATTTAAATGTGGTTTTTAACACCTTGGATGCTAGATTGCTCTGCAATGCATTGCAGACCTGTCTAGGATACAAGGGGTTAAAACCACAATTTATATCAATAAGAACTTTTATTTGTGCTTTATGGTGCAGGTGGATTAACCTAGAATTCCCCCATTTTTTCCTTGTACATATGGCACAGTTTTGTTTCTGTATTTAACCCCTTGAATGCCAAAAGAAAAGTAACACTTTATTTTTCTTTACCTATACTTCAGTTACTTAATATGTACAGTCAGATTTTGTGCACTTTATTTATTACATTTCCATGTCCCTAACAGTAAGCACCCTGGCTATATTTGCAGAGAGGTTTTTTTTTTTTAAAGGAACATGAAAGCAGGTCTAGGGATACAATATAAAATAGATCCAGTGTAGATGTGGGAAAAAAAAACACAAAACAGTACATTCTTTGCTGCAGCTGCAGGGAGACTGTTACATTGTATCACTGCTCCACTGCACCTTTCTCATTGTCTTCAAGACATTATATCTCTTTAACCCCTTAGTGACAGCCGCATTCGTACGCGGCTGTCACGTTAACGCCCGCCTAACTTTTTTTTTTTTTTCTCAAGGAAGTCCTGAGTCTCCGAGCGGCGTGCAGCCGCACGGAGACGCGGACTTCCGTGACTTACCAGGTACGTCCTCTGTCACTAAGTGACAGTTTTTGCGGGACGTACCTGGTAAGTCACATGTCGTTAAGGGGTTAAAGGGACAGTAATGTCCCAGAAAAAATATGCATAATTTTGTAGAGCTTAAAAAGTTTAACTAAATGCAAAAACCCTCTCTCAAACCGCTATGGTTTGAGAGATATTCACATTGAAAGTTTGACGTTTCCTGTTGTAAAGCTGACAGCAGGAGATCCGTGCTGGCCGGCACGATGAGGCTCTTCAGCAAAGCCGCAATCATGTTATTTAAAACAAATTACATCATTGGAATGGTCTACAAAGTGTGTTTGCAAACCAGGTACACTTTGTAGACCTTTCCAATGAAGTAATTCTTTTTAACCCCTTAACGACATGTGACGTACTATGACCGTCACGGTCCTTGAAATACTCAAGGACCGATAGGGTCATAGTACATCACATACTTTTTACTTACAGCGCTCTACCGGGAGTGCTGTAAGTAAAAATAGGGCCTGAAATTGACCGCTCCAAGATCGGAGCAATCTCTATCAGGCCCCATAATGACGTGCCGATACACGCGACAGGTCACGTGTACCGGTGCGTCCAAGTGGTCCTATGCGGTCCTTATGGGACGGAAATGTCCCAGGACTGCCGGTCGTTAAGGGGTTAAAGAACGCGATTGCGGCTCTGCTGCAGAGCTGCCAGTTTGTCCCAGGACAGGATTCCCCTGCAGTCAGCACAGCGCTGATGTCAGGGAAAGGGGAGGGAGGGGGGTACTTTGACAGTGAATATCTTTCAAACCATAACGGTTTGAGAGAGAGGGTATTTTTTGCAGTCAGTTCAACTTTGTAAGCCCTACAAAATTATACATATCTTTTCTGTGATGTTACTGTCCCTTTAACAAAATTTAAATGAGCTAGAAGGCACTGAATTTGTACTACTAAGGCTCTTATGAATTATTTGCGTCCCCTATCCTACAAGAACTCCAGCACTTGACCCTTATGTACTGTGTACGTCTCCCATTACCACTTTAGATCGTAAGCTTTTGGGCACGGACCTCCCTTCCAGCATCTCACTTTGCAAAGCACTTGTAACCTGTATTGTCTAAACCTTTACATGGTAAAGTGATGCGTACACTTGTGGCACTATATAAATAAACCTAATCATTCATCATTGTACAGCTTTAAAGGGATAGTATTGCATGAAAATAATTTTATTTTATATTGTAGCCCTTTAAGATTTATCTAATTTTTAATGTTTTTTTTTAATCTCCCAAACGTTTATGGTTTGGGAGATATTAGCAAGTAAAGTTTCCCCCTGAGTGACGTCACTGCTCAAGCCTTCAGATTTGGAATCCGGTCCCCAAACTGGCCGCGGCTCTTCAGCAGTGCCGAGATCATGATTTTTAAAAAGAATTTCTTCATTGGAATGGTCTACAGAGTGTGCTTGCAAGCCAGGCACACTTTGTAGACAGTTCCAATGAAGTAGTTATTTTTAAAGATTGTGATCTCGGCACTGCTAAAGAGCTGCCCGCTGATCTGTGGACCGGATTCCAAATCTGTCCACTAGATGGCAGACTTGGCTAAAACAGCCAGGAAAAGGGAACTTTACTTAACTTTACTTGCTAATATCTCCCAAGCCATAAAGGTTTGGGAGATAAGACTTATATAATTTTTAATGTTTTTTTAAGGGCTACGCTATAAAATATTATTTTCAGGCAATACTATCCCTTTAAAGGGATAGTATAATAAAAAAAATGATCAAAAACTGTATTTTCAAGTATTGTGGGGCCACTCAGACTTGTTAAGGATAATCACCACAATAATGTATTTATAGTTTTTTTTTTTTTATGTAGGCTGTCCTCTTTAATGGGATAGTAACTTTATTTTATTTTGTAGGCATTAAAAAAACAAGAAGAATGATATAAGTCTTATCTCTCAAACCTTTATGGTTTGAGAGATATTCACAAGCAAAGTTTCCCCTCCTGCTCCTTTTACCTAGTGTAAAATCTCTTCTCAGATGTGGAATGCAGTCCATAGACCAGACAGATAACAGCAGGGGACAATCTTCTTCCTATGAGAACAATGAAAGCCCTGTCCCCCTTGACAAGTTTTTCAGCTTTTTCCCTTATCCTAATTGAAGATTGTCCCTCTCTGCAGTCTACCTGGGCACCTCCCTTCTGATCTGGCTTAACAGGGGGGGATACTTTGCTTGTGAATATCTCTCAAACCATAAAGGTTTGAGAGATAAGACTTATATCGTTCTTCATGTTTTTTTAATGCCTACAAAATAAAATAAAGATAAAACAAAGTATTGCTATCCCTTTAATACATTCACCTCATTTGTACCAGCTTCCCTCTTCTAAAACAAACCAAAGATCAATAAAATAAACGTTATGGGAGAGCAACTTCCCCACAGAGGTTTGACCATCAGCGCCAGTTTACTTTTTTAGGGAAATTGTTACAGAAGATCTGTTCCCTAGGAATAAGCTACTTTTAATATTTATTTAAAAGATGGACTAGAGTTAAAGTGATAGTAATGTTTAATTTTAACATTCTTTAATAATGTAGGTATTAAAAAAAAAAAGAATTACATTGATGTAAGTCTTATCTCTCAAACCTTTATGGTTGAGAGATATAACCAGCTAAAGTTCCCCCCCTCCAGGCTGCTTTAGTGAAGCCAGAGCCCTAGGCACACTTTGTAGTCCGTTCCAATGAAGTATTCATTTCTAGATAGAGCTGTTTCGGCTCTGCTGAAGAGCCGCCAATCGGTCCCAGGACCGGAATCTCCTGCTGTCAGCTAGAGCGCTGACTTCACTGAAACAGCCTGGAGGGGGGAACTTTAGCTGGTTATATCTCAACCATAAAGGTTTGAGAGATAAGACTTACATCAATGTAATTCTTTTTTTACTACCTACATTATTAAAGAACTCGTTGAACAGCCCGTGTACACGGGCCACAGTGCCAGGCAGCAATGGCCGTGGTGCAGTCATGCGCAGTAGAGACTGGCCAGCGCTGCGGCTGATAACGGAGTGGGGTGTCCGAATTCAGACCGTAGTCCTCTCTGTGCAGTCTGAATTCGGAGCTCCCCGCTCCGTTATCAACCGCAGTGCACGCAGTCTGTACTGCGCATGACTGCAGCGTGCGCAGCCATTTGTACTACACATGACCGCTTCTGACAAACATATATTAGCGAATTATATAGGATGTTAAAATTAAGCATTATTGTCCCTTTAAGGTTCATGTGTTTGATTTGGCAGCTCAACGTTATAGCTGCCCATGTTCAAGGGATAGTAACGCTTAACCCTTTGAGTTCCAAGGGGTATGCAACACATTGCTTTGCAATGTGTTTCATTCCCCTATGGAACTGAAAGGGTTTATATATAGTAAAATCTATATTGTAGGGCATATCCTTCTGAGTACAACAAGGTTACCTCCACAGCTGAGAGGAGTTTTATTCAAAAGTTACTGAATTTTTTTAGGTGCAGTATCTCACAGTGGCGCTGTTGCCCCACCATCCTGTACAGGTTTATGGTCAACTGACCAGAGCTGTCCATAGAATGGAGTAGCAACAGCGCCACTGTAAAATGTCAGGCCATTGAGATACTGCACCTGAAATATTCAAGTTTGAACTGCAATAACTTTTGAATAAAACACCTCTTAACTGCGGGAGTTTCCTTGTACTTTGGAAGATAAACCCAACAATTTACATTTTTTTCACATGTTAAGTGTTACTGTCCCTTCAAGTCACCTTGTATTGTACCCAGTTTCCACTGTTAATAGCAGGATATTTGGGAGGTGTGGCTAATGGTTGACCCAAGTGTTATTGGCTGAAATCCATGTGACTGGCCCATGATTGGATCACTGTGGTGAACAACATGGCTATCCATTTGAATGGTGGCCCTATTGTCTGTGATTCAGATAAGCACTTCTAAATGTTCCTGTGTTTGACCCTACTGCCCCCAGTCCCTGCAGCCACCTCACCGTCTAGCACTGGCTAATTCTTTTATGCATTGTTTGACCCAAGCAGACCACAAGGGTGCTGGGAGAAATACAATAAGAAGAGAATGCAGATTTCTTCCTTTTTCTCCAGGTCCATTGGTTTGTAGACTGTAAGTTCTCACTAGTAGAGCCCTTTCCACCATTTGTATCCATCTGGTAAATGTGTTGTGTTTTGTAATGAATTACCTAATTGTACAGTGCTACAGAATATGCTGGCATTTTTTAAACAAATTGCATACCCTTCTGGGACTCCTCTTGTTGAGCTGGTGTCACGTACATAGGTGTTATCTGTCTCCTATTTAATTTCAGATAAAGCCCTGGGCTGAGTTGACATGGCCAATAAAAACCTACTTCTGTCTGGCCATAATCTCTCTGCTGTGTGTTCTGGGCCTGACTATAGCTAACCTGGTGGAACAAGACAAGGAGGACTTCACTGTGTCTCTTGTACAGCTAATAGGAGTCGGTAAGTTGCACTGCTTTTGTCTTCTACTAGTAATCATGTGTTTGGGGTTGTAACTGAGTGATTAGGATACAGAACAGGCCCATTACATTAAGCATACCTCCCAACATTTCAAATGTCCAAAGAGGGACACTTGTGTTTTAGGGGGTGTTGCTGGGGGCATGGCTGGTGGGTGGGACGTTACCGAGAATTTTTAGGCTATTTCATAACCTATTGATACCTCCGTGTGTAACCAAATAAATGACTTGTAACAAGATCTAAGTATTTTATTTACACAGACTAATTTATAAACACATATACTGACATTTAAACAAACAATAATGTGAGTTTTATTGCTGTAGAGCAGTATGATACACTTATATACACACCATGCAATCCAATCTCCTAAACACAAGGACACCAGGGTGATACACTTGTATACACACCACACAGTCTGATCTCCTAAACACAGGGACACCAGGGTGATACACTTCTATACATACCACACAGTCTGGTCTCCTAAACACAAGGACACCAGGGTGATACACTTATATACACACCATACAGTCTGATCTCCTAAACACAGGGACACCAGGGTGATACACTTCTATACACACCACACAGTCTGATCTCCTAAACACAGGGACACCAGGGTGATACACTTCTATACATACCACACAGTCTGGTCTCCTAAACACAGGGACACCAGGGTGATACACTTCTATACATACCACACAGTCTGGTCTCCTAAACACAAGGACACCAGGGTGATACACTTATATACACACCACACAGTCTTATCTCCTAAACACAGGGACAACAGGGTGATACACTTCTATACACACCACACAGTCTGATCTCCTAAACACAGGGACATCAGGGTGATACACTTCCATACACACCACGCAGTCTGATCTCCTAAACACATGGGCACCAGGGTGGAAAAGAGGGACAGAGGGATTTGGGTCCAAAAGAGGTACTGTCCCTCCTAAAGAGGAACATTTGGGAGGCATGCATTAAGTAAACAAAAAGAAATTGTCTGCACATCTAATCCTGAGTTTTACAAATAAACAACCTATGACTTGCTGCAAATAAAACAGTGGGGTTTAGTGTCATGTTTTTGGCCAAAGATATGGACAGCTTGCCTGCCCCGTCAAGGCACCCCAGAATAAGGCCAGTCCCTATCTGTCTACAATATGTGAACATGTATTTAGTATACTACAGTTAAAAACAGAAATTCCACCTTACCTCTACTGTGAACAAAACCCTTGTGAAGGAAAAGAGGGACGCATTTATACTGTCCCTAATTCAGCTGTTGCTCTGTTTGGGGAGCTACCAACCAAGAGAGGAGGAGCCAAAACCTTCCAGAATGCATACAAAAATATATGAAACATACAGGTTCCTGGTGAGCTCAAAATAGCTTTTATTAGTAGTGTTCAATTAGTTACATAAGTGTATAGTCAGGAGAGCTTCAAGAACAATATTTTGGCTACAAGAGGTGTCTGCGCATCAAATACAGCCCATTACATGACTGCTAAAGGGGGCCCATACTCCATACACCAGACTCCTCACTCCTCTTTCCCACCCTAGAAAACACACGGGCAGCCTGCTTGGGTAAAAAACAGGCCACTTTAACATAACACTAACCAGTGTGCCTTCATAGCGGCACAAATCAACCCAGCCAAGAGTCTTTCCAGACTCTGTATAGAGAGGAAGTATGGAATATGGAATGTGTAACAGGGTGTACAGAGAGGAAGTATGGAATATGGAATGTGTAACAGGATATACAGAGAGGAAGTATGGAATGTGTAATAAGGTGTACATAGAGGAAGTATGGAATATGGAATGTGTAACAGGGTGTACATAGAGGAAGTGTGGAATGTGTAACAGGGTGTACATAGAGGAAGTATGGCATATGGAATGTGTAACGGGTGTACAGAGAGGAAATATGGAATATATATAACAGGGTGTACAGTGAGGAAGTATGGCATATGGAATGTGTAACCGGCTGTACAGAGAGTAAGTATGGCAAATGGAATTTGTAATCGGGTGTACAGAGAGGAGGCGTGGAATGTGAGGGAGTGTAAACTCCTTGCATTCCTTATTGTAATTTTGCTGCGTTCCTGAGGGAATACAGTAATAATACAGCCCCATAGGCCTTTCTACAGACCTGCCTTACTGTAGGTTTACTGTGTAGCTAAGGGAATACAGTAATAATACAGCCCCATAGGCCTCTGTACAGACCTTCCTTACTGTAAATTTACTGCGTTCCTGAGGGAATACAATAAGAATACAGCCCCATAGGCCTCTGTACAGACCTTACTGTAACTTTACTGTGTTCCAGAGGGAATACAGTAATAAGACAGTCCCATAGGCATCTGTACAGACCTTCCTTACTGTAACTTTACTGCGTTCTTGAGGGAATACAATAATAATACAGCCCCATAGGCCTCTGTACAGACCTTACTGTAACTTTACTGCATTCCTGAGGGAATACAATAATAATACAGCCCCATAGGCCTCTGTACAGATCTTCCTTACTGTACCTTTACTGTGTTCCTGAGGGAATACAGTAATACAGCCCCATAGGCCTCTGTACAGACCTTCCTTATTGTAATTTTACTTCATTCCTGAGGGAATACAGTAATAATACAGCCCCATAGGCCTCTGTGCAGACCTTACTGTAACTTTACTGTGTTCCTTAGGGAATACAGTAATAATACAGCCCCATAGGCCTCTGTACAGACCTTACTGTAACTTTACTGTGTTCCTGAGGGAATACAGTAATAATACAGCCCCATAAGCCTCTGTACAGACCTTCCTTACTGTGTTCCAGAGGGAATACAGTAATAATACAGCCCCATAAGCCTCTGTACAGACCTTCCTTACTGTGTTCCAGAGGGAATACAGTAATAATAATTCGCTAAGTTGTGTGTAACGCCGGACATGCGCAGTAGACACTGCTGCGCGTGCAGCAGTCATGGCAGTACGGACTGCCCGCGCCGCGGCTGATACAGAGCTGGGTGCTCCGAAGGAGCGTCCAGCTCTGTATCAGCAGTGGCTCGGGCAGTCTCTGCTGCGCGTGAGTGTCCCGCGATTGGCTGCCATAGGCACTGTGGCCCGTGTAACGGGCTGTTCAACTAGTACAGTAATAATACAGCCCCATAGGCCTCTGTACAGACCTTCCTTACTGTATCTTTTACTGCGTTCCTGAGGGAATACAGTAATAATACAGCCCCTCAGACCTTCATTACTATTGTAGTCCGGCAACAGTTGGAGGACTTCACATTGCACATCCCTGATTTAAATAATGGTAATGATATTTTAGAAACTTTCCTATACAGCATCAGTGAGAAACAGTAGGATTTAGGTGGAAAGTACTGCCATAAAACTGTCCCAATTTGCTGGGGTTTTTTTGTTGGTTTTTATTATCAGGAGGAAATTGAACAAGTCACACGATTGCACATAAGGCACGCATTAGTCAATAAACTACTGTATTACAGCAATACAGTATGTAAATCGGTGCAACACAAGAAAGAGATACATTTATTATAATTTTTTATGAACATTTCCTTTAACCTGTTAGATGATTCACAGTGAGCTGGAGATGTTTCTGACAGCCTTTTGATTAAAATGGAACTGTAGACTGAGTAAGTGACTCTTCATCTGTGTAACCCCTTAATGTCATGTGATGTGCTTTGGCCATGACCGTCTTGTCTGTCAGGATGTTTAGGAATGGTGGCAGTCCTGGCCCTTCATGGAATTTTGTGATCACAGCGCGCCTGCACGGTGTACTTTGATCAAAGATCACATCTATTAAAAATAATATACCTCACCCCCAGACCTTGTTGTACTTAAAGGGACAGTAATACCTAAAATGTAAAAAAAATATGTTGTAGGGTTTATCTCCCTGAGTAAAACAAGAGTTCTCCCACTGCTGAAAGATGTTTCATTCAAAAGTTATTAATTTTCAAAGTTGAATTTTTTAGGTGCAATATCACAGTGGCCTGAAATTGTACAGTGGCGCTGTTGCTACACGATCCTATGGACAGCTCTGGTCTCAGGACCATAAATCTCCATAGGATGGTGTAGCAACAGCGCCACTGTAAAATTTCAGGCCACTATGATATTGCACCTAAAAAATTCCACTTTGAAAATTAATAACTTTTGAATGAAACCTTTCAGCAGTGGGAGTACTCTTGTTTTACTCAGGGGGATAAACCCTACAACATATTTTTTTTTACATTTTAGGTATTACTATCCCTTTAAGAGGTTAACAGAGGGACCTAGCTAGGTTTTCAGAGGTCAGGGATATAGTCTGTATCTGTGCAGTGACATTTTACTATCTTGCACATGTTTACATGATCATACCTCCCAAATGTCCCTCTTTAAGAGGGACAGTCCCTCTTTTAGGCCCAAATCCCTCTCTCCCTCTTTCTCACCCTGATGTCTGTGTTTAGGAGATCAGACTTTGTGGCGTGTTTTATGTATCACATTGCTCTACAGCAATAAAACTCACATTTAATGTTTGTTTAAACGTCAGTATATGAGTTTATAAATTAGTCTGTGTAAATAAAATACTTTTGGTCTTGTTATAAGTCATTTATTAGGCTACACAAGAAGGTGTCAATAGGTCATGAAATAGCCTAAAAATGATCGGTAATACCCCACCCACCAGCAACACCCCCTAAAACACAAGTGTCCCTCTTTGTCAATTTGAAATGTTGGGAGATATGCATGATTCTAAAGGTCATAGGTGGATCTTTTGGGCTCTCCTATCATTCAGACTGATGGGCATCAGCAAATACGGCAACTGCAGATACTATGTGGAAACATGTAAATAGAAATACCTTTTTGTGGAAAAAATGATAGTATTAGGTTGGGGAAGGAGGAGAAGTAGGAGGGAAATGCAAGTTTACAGTGTGAGGGGTTTGAACACACTCCCTGAGTGGTAAAACTTGATACTTAACCCACTGACTGCCACAAGGTTGTGTATGTACCTGATGGCTGTCTGTCCTGTGTCTTGCATGGCAAATGATGACAGTGAAGAAATAATTCAGATAATTCAGCAATGAGGGCCTGTCTTAACCCTTTGAGTGTCATTTTGTTCCCCTGGTGCTGCAGCACCCTTCAGTGGTTGTACTACAAGTCCTGCTGAGGCGACTGGGAGTCAGGGTGAGTGACTGTGTGTTTGTGTGCCAGCCATATTTCTTTCTGGCTTTGTGTGTGTGTGTGTTTGGGGCTTGTGTGTGTTTGGGGCGTGTGTGTGTGTGTTTGGGGCTTGTGTGTGTTTGGGGCATGTGTGTGTGTGTGTGCTTGTGTGTGTGCTTGTGTGTGGTGCTGTGTGTGTGAGTGGGGCATGTGTGTGTGTTTAGTGCTGTGTGAGTGGGGCATGTGTGTGTGTGTTTGGTGCTGTGTGAGTGGGGCGTGTGTGTGTGTTTGGTGCTGTGTGAGTGGGGCATGTGTGTTTGTCTGTGGTGTAGGAGCAAGTGGCATCCATTTTGTTTTTTTCTGACTTTGATAGTGTTGGGCGGGCTGCATAGTGGGGGCGGGCCAACTCCCTGCATGATTTTCACACCAATAGCAGTGGCCTTAGGCCACTGCAACTGGTGTTAAAATCACGCCACCATTGAATCACCCAATGGGAGCAGTAACTCCTCCTGTCTTCCTCCCCTACATGTGATAACAATCTCCCGTATTCTTCATATGAATGGGCTATGGGATAGGGTGGCAAGACGGAAGACTTTTCTTACAAAGAAAAACATCCAAGCCCGGCTGAAGTTTGCAATAACAAACAACAAGTCCCCCAAAAGCATGTGGGGAAATGTGTTACGGTCTGATGAAACCAAGGTTGAACCTTTTGGCCATAATTCCAAAAGGTATGCTTGGCGCAACACCAACACTGCACATCACCCAAAGAATACCATACCCACAATGAAGCATGGTAGTGGCAGCATCATGCTTTGGGGCTGTTTTTCCTCAGCTGGAACTGAGGCCTTAGGCAGGGTGGAATTATGAACAGTTCCAAATACCATGAAATTTTGGAGCAAAACCTTCAGCCGTCCTTTAGAAAGCTGAAGAGAAAGTTCACCTTTCATCACAACGACCCAAAGCACACATCCAAATCCACAAAAGCATGGCTTCACCAGAAGAAGATTAATGTTTTGGCATGGACCAGCCAGAGCCCAGACCTGAATCCAAATTAACATCTGTGGGGTGATGTGAAGAGGGCTGTGCACAGGAGATGTCCTCGCAATCTGACAGATTTTGAACGCTTTGGCAAAGAAGAGTGGGAAAATATTGCACGTCAAGATGTGCCATGCTAATAAACTCCTTCCCAAAAAAGACTGATTGCTGTAATAAAATCAAAAGGTGCTTCAACAAAGTATTAGTTTAAGGGTGTGCACACCTATGCAACCAGGTTATTGTGAGTTTTTTATTTGTTTATTTTTCCCCCTCAACGGTTTCAGTTTGTTTTGCAATTGAATTGTTCACGTTATAGGTCACATCAAAGGTGGAAAAAGTTCTGACATGATTTATCTTTGTCTCATCCTTTAACATCACAAGAACCTGGTATTTTAACAGGGGTGTGTAGACTTTTTATATCCACTGTAGTAGGTAAGTGTTTCTGTTACACACAGTAATTATATAGATAGACATGACTGCTGTATGATGGACTCCTACCTACGTAAGCGCTTCTGTCACACACAGTAATTATATAGATACGCCTGACTGCTGTATGGTGGACTCCTACCTAGGTAAGTGCTTCTGTTACACACAGTAATTCTATAGATAGACCTGACTGTGGTATGATGGACTCCTATCTAGTCAATTTGTTAAACACTTATTCCTAGGTCTGCTTCACAATTGGTATGCATCTGACACACCATGTGACTTGGCCAGTATGTTACTATGATAATTACTGGTCGATAGGGATCTGATAGTGCTGGAGGTTTCTCATACTGTTTTGTTCAGATTGACACTTTGTAGGCCATTGTACTGAGGCCGAAGTGTGTGAGTGAGTGTGTAGGAGGGAGGAGTCTATGGACATAACTGCAGTCAGCATTATATATCACTATCTATGATCTTATATGTAATCACACAGTTCTACTCACACAGAGCTCTATACACTAGAGGGAGAGCGGAACCCTACCTTCCTGTCTCCATGCAAGAGCTGTAACATGCTTATTAACTGTCCTTCTAATGAAGTCACTGTACTGGGATTTGTTATTACTGTCACTCAAAGCCACACAATCATTTATCTGCAGTCCATAACACAAACAGAAAACACAACAGTTTTTGTTTTAATTTTTTATTTTTTTTTAACCTAAGTATCTAATGAGCTAAGTATCTAATGAGCTAAGTATCTAATGAGCTAATGAGCTAAGTATCTAATGAGCTAAGTATCTAATGAGCTAAGTATCTAAGTATCTAATGAGCTAAGTATCTAATGAGCTAAGTATCTAATGAGCTAAGTATCTAACTAACTAAGTAACTAACTAACTAATGTGACATGACATTGATTGAAATGTCTGCCATGTCACTGTTAATCCAGAGGAAGGCGAAAAAAACACTACTGAAGCTGGTGCCAATTATGCCACAGTAAGGTAAAAAAAATTCCTTCCTGACTCCAAAAGGCAATCGGATAGATCTCCCTGGATTAACAACGTCCTGCCTTAACGGTAACGAACTTTGTCAACGTTACCATTTGTTGGATGCCTCAACTGATGTCTTGTACTAGGATTGCAGGTCAGCTTACTGGGCAGTAACTGAACAGACAATAGAGCAGCTCTGTTTTCTGCTGCACGTCTGGATGAAATCTTCTCCCCAGGCTTTGGCAAATGTCTCCTTATCCAAGGATGACGCAAAGCCTCGCTAGGTGTCATACGGGTAGCTGGATCCCACTGTAGACACCTTGTAAGAAAGTCGAGAAACTGTGCATCATTGCACCCGTCCAATGCAGTCACTAGATTTCGACTGCCAGGGGGACCTCGAAAATCTCCACTGGGGGAGGAACCACCACGCGGAACCCAAGATTTACCTTTCCTGCGTCTTTCAGTGCAGTAAAGTGGGTAACCACTGGAGCTGACATAATCTGCACCTCTACTTGAAGCATTTAGGAGCTCTTGTGGAGGCATCCCTAATACTTCCATTATGCATGCCATCTGGTCGTCCTCATTTTCTCCAGGGAACAGAATGTTCCCGGTTAATAATTCCGCCAGAACACAGCCGAAGCTCCACATGTCGACTGGCATTCCATAATGGTTACCAAGCATGACCTCAGGTGCTCTGTAGAACCGGGTCTGTACATATTGGTAGATGTCCAGATGATCATAGTCACTGCATCCAAAATCTATGACCTTAATACCATACTTATCCTGCGTTGTCTTTAAAACCAGGTTTTCTGGTTTTAAGTCACAGTGCATGATTTTGTTTCTTTCTAAAAGTTCCAAGCACTGCAAGATTGAGACAGCCATTTTGCGGACTTCAGACAAGCTGAAGCCCTGATTATTGTTTGCCACAATCTGATCATGCAGGCTCTTACCCAGTAATTCAAAAATCATGCATGTATGGTTGCGAAACCTGAAACTTTCGAAAAGGTGAACGACATTCAAGTTGTTTTCTTTATCAAGCTGTTTAAGCTTTTTCAGAATGTGGATTTCTTTTTCAGCAAATTTGCTGGAATCCTTATCATTCTTGACCACTTTTAATGCTACATATCGATGTAGCTTGTGGTCGTATGCCTTCACCACTTGTCCAAAAGAGCCTTTGCCCAGTCTCTTTAGGACCTCATATCTGTAAGCTATGTGATCATGTGCCACTAGTTTGTAAAAGCCTTCATCGTCATCATAGCCACAGTTGTTTGGGCATCCAACAGGACCGCCTTGAATTTTCTTTGCCTGCAATCCTAGAAAGTATATGGCAGTGTAGCGAAAAATTTCATGGTGTTCATAGGATGTCATCTTATCCATGTACTTGCGCATTGCTTGGTGTGGAGTGGTGCAGATACTCATTTTCTGTATTTTTGGTTTAGTGTAGCCAAACAGCATATCACAATCCATTGTATCTGAACTGTGTTTGCTCATTAGCTATCTCTGAAGTTTACTCTTCTCCTTATTTAACGCTTCTCCTTATTTAACGCTTCTCCTTACTTAACGCTTCTGAGCTCATAGCTAAGCAGCTCCAGCTTATATACCCTCTGGTCATTATGACATCATAATGACCAATGGTTCTATCAGTAGCCCCATGTACTGTGATGTCATAATGTCCAGTTCTATACCCTCTGGTCATTATGACATCATAATGACCAATGGTTCTATCAGTAGCCCCATGTACTGTGATGTCATAATGAAGTGGGAGTGGCTTAGGTGTGCTGACCAATGCTGACCATATATGGGCATATTGGACCAATGTGAATATTGCAGTCTCTCCCTGAATGGGGATTATGGGAATTGTTGCCCACAACAGCTGGAGGGCCACAGGTTGAATCAGTGCAAAACCTTAAAGGGCAAGAACCTCAATATTATTATTGTTATTCATAATGAATTAAATGACTCACAAGTCACAGATCTGTGCTGTATGTGTGAAGTAACCCTTTTGATGACATTAATCTCGGTGCAAAACCGTAAGGGCAAGAACCACCAAATTCTTATGTGTTTTATTCATAAATCATTAAATGACTCACAAGTCACCCTGAATTAACCCTTTTGGTGACATTAATCTCCACAACATGAATGCAGGTCTTTTTGAGACTTCTCTGGCACACAGTAAGTTAACCCTTTGAGTGCCAGATGGGTACTTAACACATTGCAGAGCAATGCGTGCTTACCCCTCTGGCACTCAAAGGGTTAATCTATGGACTACAAATTTTGTTATTCAGCTTTTCCACAGAATTCTTTGTTACGTATCACACACAGGGCCAAATTTACATCCAAGGCAGCCCTAGGCAGAGCCGGATCATCCATTATGGCAACCTAGGCTACTGCCTAGGGCCCACCGCAATTTGAGGGGCCCTGAATGCAAGTGAAAGGCCACAGAGGGGGCCCTGCTGCTGTTGCTGCTAACTTATTGAGTCAGATGCCCTTTTAATTGAATGGCCAGCATCATCCAGTTGCATCCACTTCTATTATATCCATATTAGTACCTGCTAGCAGCCCTCTGTGTCAGAAGCAAGAGACGTGGGGCCCCAAACTGGTACCCTGCCTAGGGCCCCGTGGAGCCTTAATCCATCTCTGGCCCTAGGCAAGGCACTCTAGGTGCTCTTAATGTCACCCACACAGAATTTTCAAGGCCGTCCTGTTGTAACAATGGTGCTACAATGTAACGATAGATTGTTTAGCAAGTTTGTTATTTTAATGTCTGTGTCAGTGAGGCAATGGTACAAATAGTAACAACCCAGTATTCAGTTATACTGATGCCTGTCAAATACTATTACACTTCAAAGAATTATTGATGCAAGGATATAAGAAATCATGAACTTTGAAAATTCTGACTGTTTAAAGTGACAGTTAGAAAGTGTGTAGTTCTTGCACATTTTTGGATGGCTACAATGCTGCACCATAAACATGCCTAATATATGAAATAAATGTAGCCTGATTTTAAAGTTTTAAAAATATTCTTTGGATTGTTTGCTTCGTTTTTTTGGTATTAATAAAGGTTTAACAAAAATAGTTTTAGAAATATTAGTAGGGTATATCGGTAGTTCAGAAAGAAGAGATTGAGGTATTAATTGAGAACCACAGTCTTCACTTATATGCCCTCAAGAGCCATTAATACACAGCGCTGAACTGTCCCCTTTTCTGAAGGTCTATGAGGTACGTCTGGATATTTTCAGAGCTGAAGTGCTAAAAATTAGACACACCTTCTTTTGTGTCTTCTTTTTTCTTGTATAAGTAAACTTTCACAGTGGATTGATCCTGAGATCTTTGAAGTATTAACCCTTACATTCTCTAGATTATAGACTGTAAGTGCTCTGTCACCGCTTGCTATAACCCAGTGGTTCCCAAGCCAATCCTCAGTGACCCCTATCAGGCTGTGCCGTTAGGATTTCCCTGCTTGTGAACAGGTGAGTTAGGTCTTGTTCACACAAGCATATTAAATCAGAGATTCTCAACTAGGAACAAGCCTGCAATACAAATTTGCAGGATGTATAGGAATGGTGTCCTACCCAGGATACAATCTTTTAGCCCACTAGTGCCTTTCACAGAGAGGAGATATCCTAAATCACATCATATTGGTCCTGCCATTACAGCAGTCCAACCACGAAATTCCAGGCAATTCGTCTATGAACAAGAGAAGCAGCCAACCTAGGCGTTCGTTTCGGCCTTGTTGGGCCTCGTTGCAGGCTCGTTCTTACTTGAGCATCTATGACTTTTAATATACATATGCATATTACCCTTGGGATTAGTCACCCCAAGGGTAATAGGGGAATCCAGCACTGGACCCCTTGCTCACAGTGCTTAGAGCGATCGGCTACACTTCACTGATGATGCCCAACGAAGCCGAAACGTACGTCTGGGGTTGGCTGCTTCTCTTGTTCAGAGAGGAATTGCCTGGCATTTCATGGTTGGACTGCTGTAAGGGCAGGATCAATAAAAATAAAAAAACAGACATACAACAAAACAAAAATGGTGTAGAGGAAGGACTTACCTGATACATGGCCCATGAGGGCCTGCATTGATAAAATACTTTCATAGGAAACCATGCTCCATTTAGGTCCTTCCCCACAAGTCATGTGAGGAATGGATGATACCAAACAGGCAAGGGGGATTGCACACTGGAACAGTTCAAAAAAGCCTTGTTCTTAAAGGGATAGTAATGTTTCATAATAAAAGCAGCTCTAATTAATCATCATAGTATTTGGACTTTGGAGAGTGTTATTTCAATTCTGTCAGAGTTGTAGTACAAGAGTAATTCAATGACAGTGTCCCCCTACCGCCCCTTTTACTGATGTCACACTGTTCAGCCTGATCAGAAGGGAGGTGTCCAGGTAGACTGCAGAGAGGGACAATCTTCAATTAAGATAAGGAAAAAACCTGAAAAGTTTGTCAAGGGGGGCAGGGCTTTCATTGTTCCTATAGGAAGAAGATTGTCCCCTGCTGTTATCTGTCTGGTCTATGGACTGCATTCCACATCTGAGAAGAGATGGCTTACACTAGGTAAAAGGGGCGGGAGGGGAAACTTTGCTTGTGAATATCTCTCAAACCATAAAGGTTTGAGAGATAAGACTTATAGGGCTAGATTTAAAGGCAGCCGTTAGTAAAAAAAAATCACTAACGGGTGCGTTAAGTGTCATGTTGCAATTCAAAGATCCATCTAAAGAACAGCTAACGGCAGTTGCAGAATCCTAATGGCCGATACACTTACGTGCATTCAGACGCATGGAACAACATACCCCAGATCTATTCAAAGGCTTGCGGTACTGGTAACGGCTTAAAAAAAGACACACCTAACGGCAAAAAGTTAAGAACCACTTTTCTCACACGTTAGACACTTAACGGGCAAAACAAAACACCCGTTACATAGAAAAATACACAAAATGCTTACCACACAAGCATGTAAATGGAAAAATTAACCTGTGCAATGCCAAAACTACACAAAAACATGGACACACAGCACAAATCACTCCACACACAATAACAAGCAACACCACAGGGACAATGACACCCAAAAAAACACCAGCACAACATGGCACGGAACAATGGGGGTTATCACACAAAGCAGACACCTGCAAATATAAGCTCACCTGGGCAACATCAACACGCGACCTGCACCCCACAACTGCACACCCGCAAATTGCACACACATAACAAGCACAACACACCACATCTTATACCACACACACACACCTGCAAACACTTACCTGGACAAAAACAACTCACCATTGGTCAGCACTCACCTCATCACCACACCTACACAACGCCCTATCAAGTACTTAAAGGGACAACTCAACACACTCACTTGTGGCTTTATTTCCACTCAGGGAGGGAGAGAGAGAGATAGAGAGAGAGAGGTAGAGAGAGCAAACAGTATGTTGGGTTACATATTGTTGCGAAGACTGCGGAGAAGGTGTGCAAGGGAGAGAGCTAGGGAACATCAGCAACCTCCAAGCACGCCTTCACCTGTTGCAAGTGAGGAGGCTCTGGCTCAGCAGCCACACAGGAGTCCATCCCCACCTGGAGGGCAGAGGATGTATAGACGACCACCAAGGCCCAGGGTATACCGCCCAAGGGTCACCCTCTTTGGAATGACTGATGATGAGGTCATTGATCGCTACAGGTTGAGGCCTGACAGCATCATTGCCTTGTATGAGGTCATCAAGGAGCAGGTGGATCCCATCTACATCCACAACCATGCCCTAACTGGCCTGCAGAAACTACTCTGTGCCATACACTTCATGGCAAGTGGGACCTTCCAGTCCACTGAGGGTTATGCATCTGGCATGTCACAGGCCACATTCTCCAGGGTGCTGGCCCAGGTCCTGCCAGCCCTCAAAAGCAAGGCCAGTACCTATATACATTTTCACACCACCGACTTGGACTGGATACACGTCAAGCAGGCCTTTTACGCAAGGGGAGGCATGCCCAGGGTCATGGATGCTATAGATTGCACCCATGTCCGGATTAAGGCCCCAGCACGTGACGCACATCTATTCATCAACAGGAAGAACTTCCACTCCATCAACGTGCAGATGGTGTGTGACAGCAACATGAGGATCATGAATGTCTGTGCAAAATATCCTGGCAGCTCACATGATGCATACATTCTCCAAAACTCCTCAGTCCACAGAGATTTTGAGAATGAAACCTTTACAGGGGGATGGCTAGTGGGTGAGTTCACAAAACAAAATCACACCACATACACAGGCGTACACACCACGCTGCTCAGCATGCACCTGACCCACAGCTACTACGTCCACCACACAAAACATCATTCACACAACATGTGCTCCCTGTCTCACCATGTCACTCACATTACACAGGTGATGCTGGCTATGGATGCAAGTCCTGGCTACTGACCCCTGTGGCCAATCCCCAAACACATGCCCAGGAAAGGTACAACCAGGCTCATGCCAGAACGAGGAATGCTATTGAGCGGACATTTGGGCTCCTCAAGTCATGATTTCGATGTCTGGACCACTCTGGGGGAGCACTGCAGTATGCACCGGCTAAGGTGTGTGACATCATTGTGGCATGCGCAATACTGCACAACATCGCAGTGGACACCAGGCTGCTGGATCACATCCCGGACCCCCCCATACAGGAAGTGGCCATGGACATTGGGCATGTGGAGGAGACCATGAGAGGGGCACAGATCAGAGACAGGCTCATCACGGAACACTTCACCTGTGAGTATAACACACGCATGCAAACAATCCATGCAAGTCCCCCATCAGTCCTGTGACACTTACCACACTGCACATATTGTTCTGTCTCACCCCACAGGAACAGTGACACAGCACTGCACTGGCAGTGGACGTGGAAAATTGTGTGTGTGGACTCAAAAACCATCCTCCATTCCACTCTCCACGTTGACATACAGACCCCAAGGATATCACGCACACCCCCAGGAGAAACAAGGTACAACATATTACCCATGTTCATCACCTTACACGGCTTGATTGACAGCAACTAACTGGATATGCCATGATTATAGCCTGAACAACCATGCTAGCCCAGTAGCGAAAGAGTATCATCTAATCATATGCATTGGATAATACTCAGGCACATCAGGGGTTAAAGGGACATTGGACTCAATATGGCACCTGTACTGTGCTAGAGCTGAGAAGAGCAGCAGAGGGGTGGATGTACAGTGGTATTGTCACACAATGTAGAGGTCATGAGGCGTAGATCAGATTACCAGGGACTCCATGCTGACCTGTGAGTGTGCAGACATATGTGCCCCTGACATGAATACACACATCAACAAATGTGTCCTAACAGTTCCATGGAACAAATTATATTGGGCTGCCACTGTCACTTTCACAGTGGCAGCACAATGTCATTACTTCCATGGAGCTCTCAGAACACTTGTTAATGTGTGTATACATGTCAGGGGCACATATCCATAGGGCTGGTGCACATGTCCTTAGTTCCCCACAGAATTGGTTACAGATGAGTACACAACACATTGTCAAGCAATGGTTTGTGTACTCACCTGTAATCAAGAAGATTGAGGGGATTAAAAAGACTAAATTGTTGTTGCTTGATGATCAGTTCAGGTCTACTGCTCCAAATCCTGTCCTCTTGTCCCACAGGCATCCGTAACATGATCCATCCTTGAACTGAAGATCTTCCATGTGACTGGATTGATGTCTTGACAACACCTTCATGAAGATCATAAACAGCAAGGGGTGGTGATGTTGTTGGTGATGCAAAGTTTGACCTGAGGTTCACACAAACCTCTACTGGAACATTCTCACATAGACATATAAAACACCAATTCTTGAGTGTTATAACCTGTACAGTTAGGATGCTCAGCTACAGAGTTGTCAAACCTCGTGGACAACACATGAGCAGGGCAGCAGTGTTACTGAAGTAGTACAATTTAGTTTCAAAGTACATTTAGTGTTCTCATACAGGTGTTAAATGCATATAGGCAATACACACACAGAAAACACATGTACATTCTAATGTACTTTGAGACGCAATAAAGATGGACCATCACCATTCTATCTGTGTCTGTAGGAGGATATATTTGAGAACACATTTGTCAATGCGTAACCACACCCAGGATAGAGTATCCCCCATACATGGAAAGGCATCACCCACATCACAGGAGTCCACCACTTGTTTGCCAGTGAGTGGACTCTGTGATGTATCCATGCAAACAGATGATTGTGGCAGTGATGCACCAATGTGTAGTGGGAGTGATAAAGAGGTGATACAGGGGACATACTTCCACAGTGAATACCTGTCCACAGTTTCTGTTTTGCTCAGTATAATCAATGTTCTGAGAGTTTGCTCCACTTTGACATATCTCAGTACATGGGATATATCAACGAACAAACAGACTAAGTGGACATGTGTTATCACTGTTGAAGTCTGTTACACCCTTAGGGAAACAGCAACTCAACTTACTGGAGACACCAATGCTCACCCCAGGATATCAATGTGTGTGCTACACATTGAAATCCTCGGTTAAAAACATTGGCTTCCCTAGTAAGTCAGTTGCATAATGAGTGTGTGAGTCCAAGACAATATTGATACATGTCCCATTTATCTGTCCTGCTTGTAATGTCCCCGCTAAGTCACAGAGCTGTTTGTCTGGTTATCTCATTAACCCACTGAGTGCAAGAGTGGTTCCCACCAAAGAGTGGTTCTTTGCATTGCGTTGCCTATCACTCTGGCACTCAAAGGGTTAAACACAACATATGATGTAGACGAATGTTCAATGTTGTACCATTTGTTGTGCTAAGGGGTATGTTTTGTTGTTCAAATTCAACACACAACATCGCCATATAACACAGTGGTGTAATATGGCTCCAGGGATGTATTACAAGTTGAATTTGTACAAGTGTGTGTGTGTGTGTGTGTGTGTGTGTGTGTGTGTGTGTGTATGTGTGAACCCATGTTGTAGCATCCCACTAACATTTCACCCAGGCAGAGGTTGTGTTCGCTGCATTGTATGGCAATGCATTGGAGACAACCCTGCCACCCAATCCATAACTGAAGACACAACAGATCAGACAGGAATCCAAAAAAAGGTTTTTATATAGAGGGGAAAGTTGACAGGTTGGGCCTTTCATTTTTTCCTTTTTGGGTGGCGGGCCTTAGCCTGGGTGCCAGAGGTGGATGCCCTTGTTGAACTCCTGGTAACCCTCTGCCCCCTAGGTGTGGCTTCAGGGGTAACACTGGAGGGGGTGGTGGTTGCAGTAGACCCCTCAGTGGAACGCAAGTTCTCCCTCTCCATCCTCATGTTCTCCCTGCGGTTTATCTCCCTCAACTCCACAAGGACCTGTGTTAACATGTCCATGAGACCAGTCCTGAGCTGCTGGAGTAGTGTGTTCCCCCTGGCCACCTCCGACTCCAGGGCTTGGATCCTGGTCTCCAATTGTGCAATGTTCCTTCTGGATTGCCTCCTGCTCCTTGTAATGTTGTTGTCAGTACTCCTGCTCGACCGGAGTAGTCTCCTCTGCAGGGCCATATACTCCGCCTCCATCCCTGTGAGGCATGCGGTGCTGGAGGTGGATGTGCCCCGGTGTCCCTGGTGCTGCTGTTTCCTCTGCTGCCCGAGGGTGCTGTTTCCTCTGCTGCCGAGGGTGCTGTTTGCTCTGCTGCTGCCGAGGGTGCTGTGACAGCTGTTGGAGTGGCTGGTGCAGATGATGGGCATATGCCCACTACATCAAGTGATCCTGAGCTGCCCAATGATGTGTGTGCTGGTGGAGGTGTGAAAATGTCCCTGGGTAGGGGGCGCTGGCGCTCACCAATCAGGCCCAGGTGTGGGTAGTCCAGTGGCCAAGGGTCATATGGTGGTGGTGATAGGTGCTTGGACCCCACCTGGGATCATACCTTGGGGCATGCTGTGGAGCCATCCAGGAGGGTGGGTTTAACCGGGAGGCATATGGCCCATATTGGGTGGTGGCCACTGTCCCTGGCAGCCATTGCCTCCCTGGCGGTGGTGGTGCTGCTGATGGAGGATAGTAGCTGGTGGAGGTGGCTGGATAGGTCCACCTCTCCTCCTGTTGCATCCAGCCACTGTACTGGGGAGGTGCAGCTTGAAGGGGTGCAGCCTGTGGGGGTGCAGCTTGAGGGGGTGCAGCCTGTGGGGGTGCAGCTTGAGGGGGTGCAGCCTGTGGTGGTGCAGCTTGAAGGGGTGCAGCCTGAGGTGGTCCAGCTTCAAGGGGTGCAGTAGGTGGTGGTGCAGCCTGTGTTGGAGGGGTTGGTGATGGTGGGTAAGGTGACCACCGGCTGGTCCCCTCCTCTGTGTACTCCTCACTGGGGGGTGACATTGCCTCCTCCACTGTTGGCATTGTTTGATTAGTGACCTTAGCCATATGTTTGTGGAGACAGTTATACTTTGATATGTGGTGAAGAAAAATATATGTGTTTGGGTTAATCCCCCTGGGTAAACAAGGGTACTCCCACTGCTGAAAGGTGTTGTTTGAGTTATTACAGGTGAAGGTTTCATTTTGAGGTGCAATATCACAGTGGGCCGAAATAGTACAGTGGGGCTGTTGCAACACCCTCCCATGTAGATATCTGGTCCCTGTACCAGAGCTGTCCATATGATTGTGTAGTAACAGCACCACTGTACAATTTCAGGTCACTGGGGTATTGCCCCCGACATATCCATGTCTGAGCTGTGATACTTTTTGAATCAACACACCTTTCAGCAGTAGGAATACCATTGTTTAACTTGGGGGGGGTGAATCCAACAACATATATTTGTCTTCACAACTTGTAGGGATGGCTATCCCTCCAGGGGGATGTCAAAGGTTAAGTCCACCTTGATGTCATATTGTAGACATTGTGAAAACAGATGTTGTTCGCTGTTAGTCCTATCCCTCCTACCCTCATGGTTGTTCAGATATTGCTCTATGTGACAGATGGAGATTTCAGTCATTTGTCCACACGAGGGCTTTTCAGCAGAGCCCAAATCACCCCATTTGGAGAACAATACTTAATTGGAATGGTGTACAGAGTGTGCATGGTTTGCAAGCACACTCTGTGGACCGTTCCAAAGAGGTATTTATCTCGAAATGTTGGGACTTTGGCTCTTCTGAAGAGCCTCCGTGTGGTCAAATGCTAGATATCTCCACCTGTCACATAGAGCAATATCTGTATAACCATGAGTGTTGGAGGGATGGGACTTAGATCAAGACACATCTGTTAACGATGGTAATGATATGACATCATGATGACATTACCCATTGCTATCCCATTACAGTGACACACAAGTAGAAATGGTCATATATGTATGTGGATATGTACCCTTCATATGGATACAGTAATATCCTTCCAAGATGTGAAGCCAGAGAGCAGTTCAGTAGGTGTGATTGTCTTACTGGCTATATATGTGCACCCATCCAACAATACATTGGATTGATATGATGGATATGAACATACCTCATATATCCCATCTACGTAGAGTGTGATATACTATGTATATGTATTTGGATGGTAGCAGTGTAGGTTGATTTTTGATGGGTGCACATATCTATCTGGCCAGTAAGGCAGTCACATCCAGTGAACTGATCTCTGTGTTCACATCGTGTTGGAACATATTTAGTAACATTTGAATCCTAAGGGCAACAATCCAGCCAGTAGTGAGGGATATCTTTGATTGAGGCCTGTTTTTTCTCTGTGTATGAGCCCATCCATCCTTCTGTGTGAGGCAACCGTACTCGATCCTAGATATCCATCAGTCATGGCCTGTTGGTGACCAAGGTACAATGGTTGCTATTTGTTTCCCATGTGTATCCTGCAAAGAGCGGCTGGTGTACCATCCATCCATGGCATCAGCACCCCTGTGGATCCATGTGGGAATCCGATATGGGATATGTCATTTCAAGTCAGAGTAAATGATTGCAGCAACAACACCAATGCCTACTTTTTCCAGCTTGAAATCTGTGGAATAGTTTTCGGCCTGTGTGTTGCACCTACAAGCATTTATTCTGTGGGACACTGTGATGTGTGACCTGATGCCCCCTTTTTGTGATTCAGTAAGCGGTGATGTTGAACTGATGAAGTGAACATGATGGTGACTTCTCCAGTGATCTCCTTTCCCCATTTCCAGTGTTTTCCATGGAGTCTTTACAATGGGACCATATAAACTTGATTCTTGTTTTTCATATTCTTCATGGACTAACACTGGTACTGGTGAAGTGAGGGTGTGTGAGGGTTTTGTGTCCACCATCTCTCTGTCACCGCTTAGTGAATGTCTCCTGTGTAGCATGTGATGGTTGACCTATTGACTTGTTTGTTGTCTGGTTAACCCCTTGAGTCCCAGAGGAGTTGCCAACGCATTGTTGATCGATGCATTGATGATCCCTCTAGCACTCAAGGGGTTAGGGTGGGGGTGGGGACATGGGTGACATTGTGTGTGAACAGTTATGATATTTAACAGACGACATTTTGAACATAACGGTTTGTGTATTGTGTGTGATGAGCACAGCGACAGGAGGGTTGAAGTAGAACTTTGACAGGTTTGTCCCAAGTTGGACCTTGCCATTTGTCCTGGTGTTGTGTCCTTTTTTAACCCTCAAGGTGCTATGTTGGTGCAGTTGTATGGCTGAGTGATGGACATGTGTTGAGGTGTGACTGTGTGTGCAGCTGGTGTTGGTTGCTGCAGTGTGTTGTTCTGTAGTGTTGCACTTACCGGTAGTGTGGAGGCTTCTCTCATCCCCAGTGTCAGTTCCTCCAACGACCCCCTCGATCAGGGTCGGGGACATGGTCTGCCGCACCATTTCCTCCCAGCCGCAGAAGGTGATAGGGACTGCTGGTCCACCTCCAGTGCCTCGGGCGTGCTTGGCGAGCTCTGTCATCTTGTTTTTGACGACTCTCCGGCAGTCGCCCCATCTCTTTTTGATGGACTCCACGTCCCACCTGCATGGAGCCACCGCGTTGACCCGGCTGCAGATCTGGTTCCAGGCTGCTTTCCTCCTTGCTGACAGGCCAGGGACCTTCGCTGTCGGGTGGAGAACACTCTGTCTCTCCAGGACAGCCTCCACGAGAGCCATGTTCTCCTCCTCTGTGTATTTGGGGTCCCTGATCCTGCCCTCGTCAGCTCCGGCATGGGAGGATTCTGAGCCAGAGTGCCCTGCCTGCTCTGACCCTGACTGTGTGTGTTGCTCCACAGCAACTACCCCTCATCCCACTGCAGGTTCTGTCCCTGCCCTGCGTGTGCCTGCTCTTGTGGGCCAGGTCCCCCTCCGCCCTGCAGATCTCCCTCTCCCACCCCTGCTCTGCTGAGGGATACCCTCCTGAGCTTCCTCCTCCTCCTCCACTACTCTCCCCATCCCTCTCTCCTGTCCTCCTCTCCTCGCCATCACTCACCCACTCACACCCAGGCACTCCCACAGGCCCTCACAGACACACTTGATCCACTCACTCTCTGTCACATACTTTCACTCACAGATTCACACTGTCAAAATAAAAAGTAATATGTGTAAGGTGTTATAAAATAAAAGGACTATGTATATGTATGTGTTTGTGTTTATATGTGTGTATGTAATATGTGCAAAAGTGTGATATGTGTATAGTAAGTGCACCTCTCTCCAAACTCCAAACTCCAAAATCTCCTTCTACCTCGAATGAATGCTCCTGTCTCCCTCTCTCTGATCACTATCCTCCGCTCCTGGGTCCTGATATCTAGCTCTGAAGAACTCGATAACAGACAGTGTGTGACGGTTATTTTTGGGTATATATAGGTGTATTTGAAGTTAGTTGATACATTCGGGCTTTGTGATTGGCTGTGTGTTTGAATTTCTTTTTGCATCAATCATGGTTGCTAGACAATGGCAGCCGTTATGTTAGATGTTGTTTTGAGCGCTGTTATCGTGTGATTTGGCCACCCGTTGTGCATTAACATGAGCGACAACGGCTTTTGTGTTACGTGTTTTGTGTGTGCCTACGCTCGATAGCTATTCTCGTAGAGTACCTATTGAATCTGCCGAAACTCATGTATTATTTGCGAGCGATGTGCCTTTTTCACTTAGCGGCTGGTTTAACGGCTGCCTTTAAATCTAGCCCATATCGTTCTTGATGTTTTTATAATGCCTACAACATAAAATAAAGTTAAAACGAAGTATTACTATCCCTTTAAAGGCCAAGTGAGAAAGAAAAGAAAATAGTGAATTGAAATAAAGTAATTGCGTGTTTTGTATCTTTGTGAGTAAATAGGATAAAATGAGAAGGTGCTTAGTTGAGCCAATGGAGATATGTGTAAAACAAAAGTAGAAAAAGGAAGAAAGCTCACAGCGCTTACTCACCATAAAATATCCATATCATATTATAAATTAAATATAAGAATAAAGATTAGAAATATAGATAGCAGCAAGGAATGAGAGGGTTCTCCAGTCCCCCTGACATTAGGCCTAAACCGGAAAGTGAAAACACATACAAAAAAGACAGTCCTGCGCTCCTCTATATACTGTGAACATATGTGGCTTGTATTTAGCATACAGGGGAGGGCTGGCAACTTTTGGCCTGGGGGGCAAGTACAATTAAATGGCCTAATTCTGTTACCGCTCCAGCCCAATGTCCCAGCCCAACCCCTTTTGTTAATGTTATAGCTGGCATTAATGTTAAGGATTAAGTCAAGTGATACCTCAGAGCTTATAACTGAAATGGTAGTGCACTATTGATTTCACAGAGATGACAATTGAAATGGAGGTACACTAGTGATACCACAGAGCTTATAACTGAAATGGATCTACACTAGTGATAACACAGAGCTTATAACTGAAATGGAGCTACACTAGTGATACCACAGAGCTTATAACTGAAATGGATCTACACTAGTGATAACACAGAGCTTATAACTGAAATGGAGCTACACTAGTGATACCACAGAGCTTATAACTGAAATGGAGCTACACTAGTGATACCACAGAGCTTATAACTGAAATGGAGCTACACTAGTGATACCACAGGGTTTATAACTGAAATGGATCTACACTAGTGATACCACAGAGCTTATAACTGAAATGGATCTACACTAGTGATACCACAGAACTTATAACTGAAATGGATCTACACTAGTGATAACACAGAGCTTATAACTGAAATGGAGCTACACTAGTGATACCACAGAGCTTATAACTGAAATGGATCTACACTAGTGATACCACAGAGCTTACAACTGAAATGGAGCAACACTAGTGATACCACAGAGCTCAAAATTGAAATGGATCTACACTAGTGATACCACAGAGTTTACAATTGAAATGGTAGTACACAATTGATTTCACATAGATGACAATTGAAATGGATCTACACTAGTGATACCACAGAGCTTACAATTGAAATGGAGCAACACTAGTGATACCACAGAGCTCACAATTGAAATGGAGCAACACTAGTGATACCACAGAGCTTACAATTGAAATGGATCTACACTAGTGATACCACAGAGTTTACAATTGAAATGGAGCAACACTAGTGATACCACAGAGCTTACAATTGAAATGGAGCAACACTAGCGATACCACAGAGCTTACAATTGAAATGGAGCAACACTAGTGATACCACAGAGCTTACAATTGAAATGGAGCTACAATACTCGTGTAGCTCCTTAAATTCTGTTTACTCTATTTACAGCAGCAAATGGGAAATTGAGTGAGGCAGTGGCCCACTGGCCCATATTCATGACCAGCCTGGGGGGCAATTGCCCCCTTGCCCCCCAGGCCAGCCCTCCCCTGTTAGCATATGTAATAACTCTTACTAAATCTAAGTGAAAATAAGTGAGAATTTTGTCCCACGAATTGGCCAATCCGTGTGTAATCTTACCACCACGCCAAGGTATCTCACTTTGCGGTAAGTCCTACTCTAATACACCTATAGAGGCCCTATCTAAATTAAAAACAGACATTCTCTGAGGAAAGATGTTATAATAAACGCGTCAGTGGGGACCCTTTAAATGAAATTTAGGTGTTTTTATTTCTTGTGGGTCCCAGTGTAATACAATTAAAAACAACAGACATACAACAAGACAAAAAAACAAAAATAGGTGTAGAGGGAGGACTTACCTGATACAAGTCGAGCCAAAATAGCGAAATTTAAAAATAATTACTTCATTGGAACGGTCTACAACGTGTGCCTGGCTTGCAAGCACACTTTGTAGACCATTCCAATGAAGTAGTTATTTTTAAATTTCGCTATTTCGGCTCTGCTGAAGAGCCTCCTCAAGTCGGCCGACTCAGATCTCCTTCTGTCAGCTTTAATGGTGACATGAGGGAGGGGGGAACTTTAGCGGCAAATATCGTTCAAACCATAAAGGTTTGAGAGAGAGGACTTTCTTCATATAATTTATTTTTTTAACCTCTACAATATTTACTCGACTCACATTTCAGCATTACTAACCCTTTAACCCCTTAAGGACCGGCGCGCGCATGCGTGGCCGGCACTTGAGGACCACGGGGCAGGGTTTTCCTTATGCTCATAGTAAGAAGATTGTCCCTTGCTGTGATCTGTCCGGACAAGAGACCAGATTCCACATCTGAGGGGAGGTGGCTTACACTAGGTAAAAGGGGCGGGAGGGAGATACTTTATCATTCAATTACTCTTGTACTACAACTCTGACAGTATTGATATAACACTCTCCATGGCCCAAATACTATGAAGATTAATCGGAGCTGCTTTTTTTGTGAAACATTACTATACATTTTAAGTTCATTTGCAGACTCCAGTGTAGTGTAAAGTAGGATCAATACATAGAATCGCTCCATTAGTTTCTATAGTGATTACTTCTAATTGATAACTTTGCCCCAAATATTATAGAGGAGCTGGTGGTGTTTCAGGAAAGGCATCGGGAACTGAAAGCCTACTTTTGGCCAAAGCCATGTTTTTCTCAAGTGTACGTGATAGCCAGTTTATCAAGACAAGACAAAGGTGAAGCAAATCTGGGGCAAAAAGAAAGAGGAATCACCATAGAAATCAATGGACTGTTACGCTCCCAATTTTGCACTTTTGCTCCAGAATTGCTCCTGTTTATCTTTATAAATGTGGCCTCCAGTTCCAAGTATAAAACTTGATGTCATTGTAGGAAAGGTAAGTCCATATAATACAAACCTGTGTATAATGTGCAGGTGTAAATTAGACCTAAGATTTTAGGGGAAAACAAAAGTACCTATGTTTAATACCCACCTCAATGTGCTCCCAGCTTCCCCTGCTTCCATTCACCCCCTTTGGGGGCATATCTGTCCGCTTCCTACATTGACCTGTGACGACCTGTTAATTTAAACTAATGGTAGTGCTCTTTGAGGACCCTAAGGTCTTCAATGGACCTTCAGGTCCTCAAAGGGCATTACCAGTAGCTTCAAATAACAGGTTCTGACAGGGCAATGTAGGAAGCGGCCAGCAAATGCAAGCATGTCGCCTGCTGTGCAGATCTCTCAGATACCTCTGGAGGAGGTGAATGGAAGGATTCACTTTTAAAAGGTCGCACGCCACATGTCTTATTAACTATGTCGCCATGATAAAAATGGCAACATGAGAATCTCGCACTGTCTGTTAATGCGAGATTCTCATGTCGCCTGCTGAACATTGCATACAATAATTAATGGAGAAAGATATCTTCCTCATGCCCAGCCAAGCCTTCCGTCTATACCATATGTGTGGCATGCCAACTGTGTCCCATGTCATTAAGATCATTCTTCCATCTAAGCTAGTTTTATATCTTCAGTACCTGCTGGGTCATCCATGTTGCTGGAATTCCTGCTTCTTGGGGATATGACTTTTGTGCTTGTCCCTCACCCTGCCTTTCAATTTACATGTTTTTTTAACACACCAATAAATTTGAGATTTTATACTGCTATCTTAAGTTTCTCAGTCTTGGAGTGCGGCTGTTCTCTTTATAGTTATCTTCATCACAGGAGGAAAGAACCGGTTTTCGGCCTTGCATCCAAGCAGCAGGAGGCTAGTCCTATGCATACTTCTTTTCTTTGAGGGTCTCACATACTGTCTTATGCGTTTTGCCCTAAAAATAGCACTTACTCATAGACAAAACGCGTAAGATGGTACTTGGGACCCTCTCCTTTCTTTTGTGCTTTCCAATGTCCTGTGGATGCAAAACACGCCCAGATCATCATTCCTCCACCACCGTGCTTGACAGTTGGTATGAGGTGTTTGTGCTGATATGCTGTGTTTGGTTTTTGCCAAACGTGGAGCTGTGCATTATGGCCAAACATCTCCACTTTGGTCTTGTCTGTCCAAAGGACATTGTTCCAGAAGTCTTGTGGTTTGTTCAGATGCAACTTTGCAAAACTTAGCTTGTGCCACCATGTTCTTTTTAGAGAGAAGAGGCTTTCTCCTGGCAACCCTTCCAAACAAACCATACTTGTTCAGTCTTTTTCTAATTGTACTGTCATGAACTTTAATATTTAACATGCTGACTAAGGCCTGTAGAGTCTGAGATGCAACTCTTGGGATTTTTGCAATTTCTCTGAGCATTGCACAGTCTGACTTTGGGGTGAATTTGCTGGGATGTCCCACTCCTGGCAAGATTGGCAACTGTCTTTAATGTTTTCCACTTTTGTATAATCTTTCTTACTGTAGAATTTCGGACTTTAAGTTGTTTGGAAATGGCCTTATAACCCTTCCCAGATTGATGGGCAGCAACAGTTGCTTCTCTAAGATCATTGCTGATGTCTTTCCTCCTCGGCATTGTGTTAACACACACACCTGAATGCTCCAGACCAGCAAACTGCTAAAACTTCGGCTTTTATAGAGGTGGTCACACTTGCTGATGATCAATTAATCAGGGGCATTTGATTAGCAGCACCTGTCTGCTACTTAGCATCTTAATTCCTATGGAAGCAGTAAGAGCGCACTTCGTTTTTCACACACGGCTTCTCCATTTTGGCTTTATGTTTGTTAAATAAATAATGATGCATGCAATATGTCATGTATTGTTGTTCATCTGAGGTTGTATTTACCTAATTTTTAGACCTGCTAAGGAACAGATGATTGTTATTATGTCCTGATATGTAAAACCATAGAATTCAGAGAGGGTGTACTTTCTTCCTCACGTGAATGTATGTGAGTTTGATCACTTTATGGCTTTTCTGGTGTTACAACAGTGACCTTTCTGCCATAAGATGACCACCCCACCTCTGCAGCTTTTACTTGTGTATACTATGCCGCCCAACATTTCCGATGGTCAACCTGTCTGTATTTATGTCTTCAGTGTTCTCCATCTACTATGTGACCCGGGGAATCCTGCAGGAGAACCGCCAGGAACTCATCGTCTTTGTCCTCTCAATCCTGCTGGAAATGATCCGCTCCATTGTTAACTTCAGTGTCCTCTCAAAGGAAGATAAAGTCGTTATACAGGTAGGTTCACATGAGTGACATCACAGCATTGATGTCAATGGATTGCTGTTGCCTATGTGAGATGGGCCTTATAGTTAGAAAGGTTGTCACCTATACTGCATTGTCACTAAAGGGACACCAGTTACGGTTGCAATGTTGACCAGATGGGAACATACAAACGTAGATTTTTGATGGCAGATATGAACCAACTGGCCCATCCATTTCATATTTAACCCCTTAACGATGGTGATCCTGGGGATTGGATTCCCCATAAGGACTGCTTTGATCCCATTCGGCGAGATGGCACATGTGACTGATCACGTGTGCCACCTTGCCGGATGAGGATCTGATACTGACAGCTCCAGTCTTGGACCAGTCAGTTTCAGACTCCGGTATTGCTCACAATGCTCACGCAGGAACGCTGTGAGCAAAAAAAAAAAAACCATGACATGCCAGGACCGTTATAAGACCTTAAGTGAAATTCACCGATGATGGGCCTAGCACGGCTCTGGTCGTTAAGGGGTCAATGAAAATACACATTCTTGCATACTTCTTAGAAAATACTTATATCTATCCCAGGCATTTTAATTCCCTTACATTATTGGTCCCTACCACTACTGCTGGGAGGATGTTCAGTGGGTCTATCGCCCTTTCTGTAGTACTTAAGCACACTACTTCTGAACTTTCCTCCATCTAACCTTAGAGGGCAACACAGGTGATGAGACTGAAAAACACATGCATCCATCAAGTCCAGCCCATGGCAGATCACCCCTATTGATACAGAGGAAGAAAAAACAAACAAATATTGAAGCCATTTCCAGTTAAGCCCCAAGTGGGTAAAAATCCCTTTCTGGCTTGAAATGGCAGTTATATATTCCCCTACATCAACAACCTATCTGCTTTGAAGCCAACCGTCATATCTTTCCGTATTATGTGCTAGATAGGCATTTGTTACTTTTTTTTTTTTAAACAGTTACAGTATCTGCAAGAACAACATCCTGAGACAAATAATCCCATAACTTTACTGCCAGCACTATAAAAAAAGCCCCTGCTTTTGTTTTAGTTGAAAGCACCTTTCTTCTAGTCTTAAAGGGATAGTAATACTTAAAATGTAAAAAAAAATATGTTGTAGGGTTTATCCCCCTGAGTAAAACAAGGGTACTCCCACTGCTGAAAGGTGTTTCATTCAAAAGTTATTAATTTTCAAAGTTGAATTTTTTAGGTGCAATATCACAGTGGCCTGAAATTGTACAGTGGTGCTGTTGCTACACCATCCTATGGAGATTTATGGTCAACTGACCAGAGCTGTCCATAGGCTCGTGTAGCAACAGCACCACTGTACAATTTCAGGCCACTGTGATATTGCACCTAAAAAATTCAACTTTGAAAATTAATAACTTTTGAATGAAACACCTTTCAGCAGTGGGAGTGCCCTTGTTTTACTCAGGGGGATAAACTCTACAACATATTTTTTTTTACATTTTAAGTATTACTATCCCTTTAACGGATGACCTTTTGTTCTTAGCTCTCTGAGTAAATAGTTCCTTGCAGAGTTCTTCGTATTGACCTTAAATATATATGTAAATGGTAATCATATCACCCCTTAGAAGTCTCTTCTCTTAATTTAAACAAACCCAGTTGGGCTAGTCTCTCTTTATAACTCAGATCCTCCAATCCCTTTATCAGTTTAGTTGCACCTCTCTGCACTTTTTCCAGTCCAATAATGTCTATTTTTTTTTAAGAACTGGTGCCCAAAACTGTACTGCATATTCCAGATGAGACCTAACCAAGGATTTATACAGAGGTAGAATTCTGTTAGCATCCTCTGCACCTACGCCTCTTTTTATGCAGGATATTTTTTTCTGTATTCATGATTTTTTTATTTTATTCTGGTATTCCTGTTTTTCTGTAAAATTATTTCCTCCTGATATGTATTACATGTTTTAATATACTTAAAGGTTTGTATCGTGTCTCCCCTCTTCCTCCTCTCTTCTAAGCAATACATATTAAAGGATATCTATCACCCCAAATAAAGTCCCTCCCCCCACACACACACACACAATTATTAGCCATCTAGCAATAAGCTTAACAGTGGTACTGTTGTCCAGAATAATTGCCACATTACTTATAAATCCTACCACCGCGCGGTTCAAAAGGGACTGACAGCGCAGGCGCATGGACGTCACTGTGAAGAGACGTCCGTGCTTCCTGCTCCTGTCACCATCGGTAAAACGCCGATATCTGCTGAACCGGGTAATATTTCTGGCGACTAGCGCTACTAAGCAGCTAGTCGCCAGATGAGCAATCAGCGAAGCTTAAGTTATTGCGGGGTGGTAGTTCCCCTTTAATGTGGTGCTTTTCCAATTACTAGGGAGAATTTATGAATCAATCCCACCTATAGAGACCATAGAGACCATTTTAAAATAAATTGCCTTTTGGACACCAGTCGATGAGGTTGCCAATCATTTGATTAAAAAATAATTTTCAGCTGTAATGACTTTTGAATGAAAAACCTGAAGGACAACTCTATTTTTACCCAACTGAAAAAACCATGTAACTTTTTTTTTCTTTTTTCCAATACAAAAAGTTTACTGCTCCATTTAATGCTGCCAAATACACCCCTAATTGACATGTATTTTGTTGTCTTCTTCTTTTCCCCGTCCTATTTGTCACGGCTTTTCTTGCTTGCCCCTCTCTCAGCCACGATTCATAGTCATCATGCTGGTCGGGCTGTTCCACGTGATCTGCTCGTTGAGCCTGGTGTTAGGACAGAACATGATGGCGTTCCGCGTGGGCGGGGCTCTGGAAAGCTTGCAGAAGCAATACGTCATGCTAAGCCTCTGCTTCTCCCTGCTAACCTTTGACCTGCAGGCTCAGGTAGAGTATTATTTTTATTACTACATAGAGCAGGGCTGGAATTCCAACCGACTGTATCATAGGGGACCAGTAAAATTAGTATAAATTGTATGTTTTAATCCATTGAATGATAAAGGGGGGGGGTAAAATCCCACTTAAATCAATGGGGTGTGGGGAATTTTTATTGTTCAGTTGGTTTGCTACATAATTACCCCAGTTGTTCTTTGTGGTTGTTACAAAAACACAGGAGAAAAACAAGGAGCGTCCCTTTTGCAACATCACAAGAAAAATATAATCTGCCAGGAAGGTATCACTTGAGTGAATACTCACCAGAATATATGCTGAGTTAACACTCATATGGGTCATAGCAAGTAGAGCTCCTGGGATGGAAGCAATTCTCTCAGACACAATTAACCAAAAGTGAATACAAGGGGATGCTCCTCCTAATGCTCTGTCCCAAAAGGGTGTCCAATTGTGGGATAACGCAAACACTTCAGCAGATGAAACAAAATGTAAGTGTTATACTCACATGCGGAATGGTCAGGTTTGCAGTTCTGTCTGACACCACAGTATTCGGGGAGATTGTCTGTTCTGGGATCGAGATGTATCAAGACTTCAAATGTTATATGGAGTCAAAAATGCTCTCGGGTATGGATCTCAGTGATCGATTGTTTTTAAGGGATCTATCACCCCTATACATGTTGGTCTAAATAGTTAGTTTATGTAGCGACTAGATGTTAGAACGTTTTCATTTATTAATAAAATCGTCAAATTTGCCAAAAATAAATGAAAAAACATTGCCCCGCACCCTAATTCCAGACAGACTGAGGTTACCAGCTCTGTACAGCAATCTGTCACTCTTCCTCTGCTCCCTCCCACGATCCAGCCTCCTCCAATGACTGAGGATTTCTGCATGTAAGCTGGAGCTATCTCTGCTCAATGAGCTTACAGGCAGAAAGCTTCCTTCATTGGAGGAGGCTGGATAGAGGGAGGGGAGCAGAGGAAGAGGGACAGACTGCTGTACAGAGCGGGTAACTGCAGTCTGTCCGGAAGTAGGGCGCAGGGTAATATTTACTTGTTTATTTTTGGTAAATTAATGATTTTATTAAAAACTGAAAATGTTATACCAGCTAGTCGCTACATTAACTATTTAGACCAACATTTATAGGGGTGATAGATCCCCTTTATTAAAACAGTTACAGGAAAAGGGCAATTTACTCTTGCACATCTAGTATCCAAAAACACCGCTTTCTCAAAGATTAACGGCCAGAATATGTTGCAATATGCCGTGGTGTCGGGTAGCATTGCAACCCTGCCCATTGCGGTTGTGAGTATAATACTTATATTTTTTTTCCATCTCCTGACGTGTCTGTTTTTACACTATTGGATGCGCTCCTTCCTTTTGTGATTGTGTGTATAACAGTGGTCTGGTGGTCATTTTGCTGTTGGACCAGGCAGTTGTTCAGTACACTGGTCCTTAAAGGTTAAAGGAGGAAGTAAAAGTTTGAATATGAAAACTTTATTGTAGGTATTTTATTACAATATACTGTAATGGCTGGGAGATGAATCGTTCAACTGTTAAGAAGATGTATAGATTGGGGGTTAGCAGGCCCGGCATTATATCATCTGGGCATCACACACAATCCTGATACCCATATAACCTGCTAACCTTCACCCAGAGTATTACATCTGTGTTTATTTTGTTAGTTCCCTTTCTTGTCTCACACCGTGCTTTGGTTTCACTTATGTGGTTACATCCTGATATCTGCTGTTTACATTGTCTGTATTGATACTGTTTATAAGCAATGGATGCGTTGACATTCATACACTTGATCTGAGACCATTCCTGCGAGATGCAAATATGGATCCTCTACAGGGCCGTGGACTTGGCCGCTTGACTAATAGATTGCAGGATCTTACATGACTTCTTCAGATTTGGCACGCTGGTGCCCAATCCTCTGTTTTGAAATATGTACCTACATCTGTTACTGCCACGTTCTTATCTACAAGTTGTACTTGTTGCACTATTTCAATAAAACATTTATTAAAGGGACAGTAATGCCCCATAAAAATGCTTAGAGTTTTGTAGAGATTAAAAAAATAAACAATATGTCACAAATCCTATTTCTCAAACCGCTATGGTTTGAGAGATATCCTCCGTTAAAGTTCCCCTCTCCTCCCCTTCTCCTGATATCAGCTGTAAGCTGACAGCAGGAGTTCCTGGTCTGGTGACAGACAGCAGCTCTTCAGCAGAGCCGCAATAGCGTGATTTAAAAAGAAATACTTCTTTGGAACGGTCTACAAAGTGCGCCTGGTTTGCAAGCACACTTTTTAGATTGTTCCAAAGAAGTATTTATTTTTAAAGCGCGCTATTGCGGCTCTGCTGAAGAGCCTCCTCGTGTCGGCCAACACTGATCTCCTTCTGCCAGCTTTACAGCTGACATCAGGAGAAGAGGAACTTTTGTGGGGGATATCTCTCAAACCATAGCGGTTTGAGAGATAGGATTTGTGGATTATCGTTTATTTTTTTAATCTCTACAAACTCTAAGCATTTTTTATGGGACATTACTGTCCCTTTAAAAAAAACAAAAAAACAAAAAAGAATATGTGTAAATGTTGCTGTCACATTCTGTAAAGAGGTGTAGCCTGAGGCTCAGGACTCCCTTAACCCTTTGAGTGCCAGAGGGGTAGGTAACGCATTGCAAAGCAATGTGTTGTGTACCCCTCTGGCACTCAAAGGGATAAGTAAGAGAATGTTATTTTAAATTTTTTTTTTTTTTTTTTTTTTTTAAAGCTCAAACTACAATTTTTTTTATATACTGGTCACTAGGCGGAGCTGTTCCTTTTACCGGGAGAGCCTTTGTCCGTGACTCAAGCCCTCCAATACAATGTGTTCTAAAAGGAAATAGCCTTTTGGAAATTAGCTGGCTCTGCTGATTAGTGTCAAAAAAAAAAAAAAAAAAAAAAAAGTCTGAATTGTAATTTTTTTGGAGTAATCTTGTTTTTCTTGGCAGAAAAAAAACACCTATAACAGTAATTCTTATTTTTTTTTTTCCTTAAGACAATCCTAACACTCAGACTGGTATTTTGCGGGGCTCCCCTAACTTCTTATAGATCAGTTGTCAAGGCTTATTGGCAAGAAAAAAAATATAAAAATATAGTTATTTTTGGTCTCTAAATCCGAATAACAAAGACAAACATTTTATGCATGACAGAGTCCATAAATATAGAACAAATTAACCCTTTGAGTCCCAGAGGGAACCCCTTTAGCACGCAAAGGGTTAATTAGTTGTAGTTGTATTAGTCCAGTTTTAGCTATTCAAAGCTATGAGCACTTTGGTATTTGGTGATAGTTTTTTAATTTGGTCTAACCGTTTATATTATTACTAGTTGAACACCCCGTTACACGGGCCACAGTGCCACTGCCACCCGGTCGCGGGCCAGTCATGCGCAGTAGAGACTGCCTGTGCCACGACTGATACAGAGCTGGACGCTCATTCAGAGCGCCCAGCTCTGTATCAGCCGCGCAGCGGGCAGTCTCTACTGCAGCAGTGTCTACTGCGCATGTTGCGGCGTTACACACGATTTAGCGAATTATTATATAGGATTATTGTTATCCTATATAATAATTTGCTCGGATGTTTGTCAGAAGCAGTCATGTGCAGTACATAGTGCCCAAACGCGCCGTGGCTGATACGTAGCGTGGCGCTCCAAATTCGGACCGGAGTCCTCTCTGTGCACCTTCCTGGGTCTGCTGTCCCAGGAAGGTGTGCAGAGTGGACTATGATCTGAATTTGGAGCACCCCGCTCCTATCAGCTGCGGCACGTTCGGGCACTATGTACTGCACATGACTGCAGCACGGGCAGTGATCAGAGAGGATCCGGGCACCAGCCGAGGCTGCTGGGTAGTGCTGTGGCTTGTGTACACAGGCTTTTAAACTAGTTATTATATAAACTGTTAATCCAAATAAAAAGGTATCTCCAAACACCAACGTACTCCTAAATATACAGCTGAAACTCGGTATTCACATATTTGTCAAAATCTTTATAGAAAAGGAGGGGCAACCTTTGCTGATGACTGCAGCACATCACAATGCCGCTGCATCCTGCTTAAGAACCACTGCTTTATAATATATACTTTTTTTTCTTAATAAGAGTAGTTTTCTTTTAAAAATGGGCAATGTAGGGGTCAATAGAAGAACCCTTTGCTAGTGTCCTAAGAGCCATCGAAACAGAGTTCCTGTAGTACATGACTCACCCTTTGTCTGCTGGTTTGCTGTGCAGATCTCTGGTGTCTGCGCATCTGGATGACATTAGCACCTTGGCGCTCATGAGCACTGAGAGAGGCTCTAACGTCAATCAGCTGTGCAGGTAACGGTGACCTAAGAGGAAACCAGAGGACAGTGGGTGAGTTATGTAATCCAGGAACTCTGAGGGAACTGGCAGTGGTTTTAACCCTTTGAGTGCCAGAGGGGTACGGAACGCATTGCAAAGCAATGCGTTCCGTACCCCCCTGCACTCAAAGGGTTAAAAGGTCTTGAATTGGCCCATATACCGTACCTTTAACTAGGGCTTAGCAATGCACTGGATAACGTTCAAATAAAGAGGTTAATTCAATGTGTCGGTACCCCTATGGCACGCAAAGGGTTAAACTATTTTTATATTGATATATTGATGCCCCAATGTCTTTCCCTTGCCCTTCCCTCTTCTTCCCACAAATGTCTCTGTAGACTAAAAGACCTGCTTTGTCCAAATTACTTTTTCCTATATCAGTTCTTCCATCGCTAATCATGTATTATAAGGATTTCATGCCACCAAAACCATAATAAAACTGCCCATTATCTCGCTCTTGTTTTGCAGTGATTGCTCTCACGCCATTACATTAGTAGAATATCGACTTCCTTCCAGCCACAATGATGTTTTTTACTTTTCTATTCTAACCCTGTGCTTGCAAAGGCCTCTGGGTACCATCAGGCGGTAGCGGTATTTAAAGGCTTCTGTTTGGCCAGTTGTAGCGTGCTTATAACACCATTACTGAGATTTAAATGGAGGAATGGTGTCACAGTGAGACAAATGCACAGTGATGAAATGGAAATAAATGACTCTAAACTGACCTGCTGGTTTACCTTAAAATTTTAATGGCAAAGGTTTGCTGGGCCACATTATACATAATGTAGTTTATCAGGTAAAAGATGATTATTTGTGGTCTGAATGGGAATGGATGAGAATATTTATTGCAATTTGATTGTGTCACTCTGTATACTCATTTAGAGCAAATAGTGTTTGTGCAACTCAAAAAAAAAAAACCACAATGTCCTTTAATGATTTCACAAGGGTATTATTATGACGGGAACTTCCAGTTGTGCAACAACCTTCCTCTTTTTCTTGAAAGTTTTGTTTCTGTCTTTAAAGGGATAGTAATGTTTCATAATAAAAGCAGCTCTAATTAATCATCATAGTACTTGGACTTTGGAGAGTGGTATTTCAATTCTGTTAGAGTTGTAGTTCAAGAGTAATTCAATGACAAAGTATCCCCCTCCCATCCCTTTTACTGATGTAACACTGTTCAGCCAGAGCAGAAGGGAGGTGCCCAGGTAGACTGCAGAGAGGGACAATCTTCAATTAAGGTAAGGGAAAAACCTGAAAAACTTGTCAAGGGGGGCAGGGCTTTCATTGTTCTCGTAGGAAGAAGATTGTCCCCTTCTGTTATCTGTCTGGTCTATGGACTGCATTCCACATCTGGGAAGAGATGGCTTACACTAGGTAAAAGGGACAGGAGGGGAAACTTTGCTTGTGAATATCTCTCAAACCATAAAGGTTTGAGAGATAAGACTTATATTGTTCTTCATGGTTTTTTTTTAATGGCTACAAAATAAAATAAAGATAAAACGAAGTATTACTATCCCTTTAATGGTGAATTACTGGTACAGTAAAAGGACTGAACAGAAGAAACGTTATCTTGGGCCCTGTATTCTAAAGCGAACTGGAGAAATTCTAGGGCCCATTAAAGCAGAACTTTCACATGATTAAAATAGCTCCACAAAGCATAGTTACAGTAGCAATATAGACAGATGTATGCTTCAAAATAAAATGAATTGCTTCGTTAATGGAAAAAAATCACCTGTTAACCAGGCAGGCGCCGGCAGGGATCATACAGGAAGTGCTCTCTGCGCCTGCGCTGTCAGTCCCTTACCGAACCATATGGTACAGTGGCAGTCAACCACCAATCCAGGAGTTTAAGGGGATGGACAGCGCAGACGCAGGGATGTCGGTTCTGCAAGATGTCTGCGCTCTTTCACAGTGCCTGATAGTTAAAAGGTTATTTTTTTCAATATTGCCATAATTCGTTTTTATTTTGAAACATAAATCTGTCTGTATCACTAATCTAACTGTGCTTTGCGGAGCTATCTTAATCATGTGAAAGTTCTGCTTTAAAAAAAAAAAATTCCCACTGTATTAAAAAGGGGCTTTTTACTCTTCAAAAGAGGAATTGTGAAATATGCAGCAGCCATTTGGACGGGAATGTTTGCTTTTCTGTTTAGGTAGTACCCTGGGGTGGTGGTTGACCTGCTTTTTTTGGTGTCTGTATGTGCTCCGTCTGTATTATGCTGGAGGGATCAACCGTAGTAGAGATTTTAATGTTACTAGATTGTATGTATTGGGTTGTTAGTGTATGTGTTTGATCAGATCGGTTAAAGGGATAGTAATGTTTCATAATAAAAGCAGCTCTAATTAATCATCATAGTATTTGGACTTTGGAGAGTGTTATTTCAATTCTGTCAGAGTTGTAGTACAAGAGTAATTCAATGACAAAGTATCCCCCTCCCTCCCCTTTTACTGATGTAACACTGCTCAGCCAGATCAGAAGGGAGGTGCCCAGGTAGATTGCAGAGAGGGACAATCTTCAATTAAGATAAGGGAAAAACCTGAAAAACTTGTCAAGGGGGGCAGGGCTTTCATTGTTCTCATAGGAAGAAGATTGTCCCCTTCTGTTATCTGTCTGGTCTATGGACTGCATTCCACATCTGAGAAGAGATGGCTTACACTAGGTAAAAGGGGTGGGAGGGGAAACTTTGCTTGTGAATATCTCTCAAGCCATAAAGGTTTGAGAGATAAGACTTATATCGTTCTTCATGTTTTTTTAATGCCTACAAAATAAAATAAAGCTAAAACTAAGTATTACTATCCCTTTAAGGTGAATCACTTTATTGTAAGTATTTGTATACCTTTAAAGAAGAGCTGCGCTTTATTCAATTTGTAACACGTAGCGCTATGGTTCAGTACTAACAGGCTTGTAGTCCAACCACAATTGAATCCAAAAGGATCCCCTTCCCGCCTCTTCTGGCCACCTCCCCTCATATGTGGAATCCGGTCCTGGGACCAGACAGCTCGCAGCGAGGTACAATCTTCACTCAGTAAGTATAAGGAAAACCCCGCCCCCTTGACAAAGGAGGGCGGGGTTTTCCTTATACTTACTGAGTGAAGATTGTACCTCGCTGCGAGCTGTCTGGTCCCAGGACCGGATTCCACATCTGAGGGGAGGTGGCCAGAAGAGGCGGGAAGGGGATCCTTTTGGATTCAGTTGTGGTTGGACTACAAGCCTGTTAGTACTGAACCATAGCGCTACGTGTTACAAATTGAATAAAGCGCAGCTCTTCTTTAAAGGTATACAAATACTTACAATAAAGTGATTCACCTTAAAGGGATAGTAATACTTAGTTTTAGCTTTATTTTATTTTGTAGGCATTAAAAAAACATGAAGAACGATATAAGTCTTATCTCTCAAACCTTTATGGCTTGAGAGATATTCACAAGCAAAGTTTCCCCTCCCACCCCTTTTTCCTAGTGTAATCCATCTCTTCTCAGATGTGGAATGCAGTCCATAGACCAGACAGATAACAGAAGGGGACAATCTTCCTATGAGAACAATGAAAGCCCTGCCCCCCTAGACAAGTTTTTCAGCTTTTTCCCTTATCTTAATTGAAGATTGTCCCTCTTCAGTCTACCTGGGCACCTCCCTTCTGATCTGGCTGAACAGTGTTACATCAGTAAAAGGGGCGGGAGGGGGACACTTTGTCATTGAATTACTCTTGTACTACAACTCTGACAGAATTGAAATAACACTCTCCAAAGTCCAAATACCATGATGATTAATTGGAGCTGCTTTTATTATGAAACATTACTATCCCTTTAAGGAAAGGAAAAGTGTTGTCCCTGAGGAAGAATCCAGTCTGGGCACAAACATGTTGGAGGAGGATGATTATATACATTAGGTAAGGGTCAGAGTGGGGTGAACGACATGAGAGGTGAACGTAGTGTCCCTAAAACGCCTCACAGAGGCCACTGTACTGCCCCAGAACCTGGATAATATGCAGGCAGATAGAGGCAACTGAACTGTATGAATGGGACACATACTAACAACACAGCAACTATGTGTGGCAGAACATCAATCCTTAAAGGGATAGTAATGTTTCATAATGAAAGCAGCTCTAATTAATCATCATAGTATTTGTACTTTGGAGAGTGTTATTTAAATTCTGTCAGAGTTGTAGTTCAAGAGTAATTGAATGATAAAGTATCCCCCTCCCGTCCCTTTTTCTGATGTAACACTGCTCAGCCAGATCAGAAGAGAGGTGCCCAGGTAGACTGCAGAGAGGGACAATCTTCAATTACGATAAGGGAAAAACCTGAAAAACTTGTCAAGGGGGGCAGGGCTTTCATATGAAGAAGATTGTCCCTTTCTGTTATCTGTCTGGTTTTACAACCAGATTCCACATCTGAGAAGAGATGGCTTACACTAGGTAAAAGGGGCGGGAGGAGGATACTTTATCATTCAATTACTCTTCTACTACAACTCTGACAGTATTGATATAACACTCTCTATGACTCAAATACTATGCCGATTAATTGGAGGTGCTGTTTTTGTGAAACATTACTATCCCTTTAAAATAGCGGCCTGATGTGAGTTATCCAGAACATATTTTTTTGCAATGTATTCTACTTTACTGAAACAGACACTATCATCACATTTTCTTATCTATAGTAGAGATTGGTACATAATAATATCAAAGTATTTTATTTTACCAGAAAGGATACATTGAGATTGTCTCTCATTTTCAACTATGTCCTGGGGGTATAGATATCATTACCCAATTTAATGGTACTCATTTTATCTACCTCGGAAGGATGAAAGGCTGAGTCTCGACCCTGCTGGGACTAGAACCTGTGACCTTGTGGTTTCTACAGCTGGTCCATTAACCAACTGAGACATCTTGCCAGCACATTGCAGTTAAAGGGGATCTCTCACCCCTATTCAAGTTAGGCTTATTAAGTAGAGTATATAGCAATAATGTTTAAAACGTTATTTATTATTATTTTCTTTTTTTAATGTTATTTGACAAGACAGGTACGTGAAAGCGCTCCCAATCCGTCACCAGACACTCCGAGTTAACTCAAGGACTCTATTAGTCCAATGTCCCCCTTTATTCAATACCAACGCGGGTCTGCCGCTACAAGCAATGCGGGTCCAACCTCTCCCGCTTCTCCTCCAACTCCACACCACCATACGAAGATGCAAGAAAGCTTGAGCGCTGACCTCTCCTTTAAACAAGGTTGACTGAATGTGAAGAAGACTCCTGGACTTGTCCTCCCTGCCACCTGGCAGGGAGGACAAGTCCAGGAGTCCTCTTCAGATTCAGTCAGCCCCGTTTAAAGGAGAGGTCAGCGCTCAAGCTTTCTTGTATCTTTTAATGCTATTTGAGCTAAAATTGTTGCTTATAGAGTGCCCTGCACCCTACTTCCGCATACACTGCTCTTGCTGCAGTTTGCCGCTCTGCCTCTGCTCCTTCCCGCTACCCAGCCTCCTCCAATGATGAATGCTTTCTTCCTGTTAGATAGAGCGATCTCATTGACTCAATATCGATCTCTGCCAGTGAGATTGCTCCAGCTTACAGACAGAAAGCCTCCGTCATCTGAGGAGACTGGGTACTGGGAACGGAGCAGAGCAGCAAACTGTGACAAGACCACTGTATGCGGAAGCAGGGTGCAGGGGTCTCTGTAAGCAATAATTTTAGCCCAAATAGCGTTTATAAATATATAAATTAATAAAGAAAACTTTTAAAACATTATCGCTATATACTCTACCTAATAAGCCTAACTTGTATAGGGGTGAGAGATCCCATTTAAGTACAGAAGAGTTCATAATAAACAAACATATGATAAATAAAAGGATACTAGTCATATGAATGCAGCTGGAACTCCTATGGAAATTAAAAGATTAATTTAATCATTTCATATCATCTCACCTCCATTCCACTGTCAGTAAATTAATTAAATGCAATATACTGGTAGTAAGTTACAGAGCCCTTTGTAACATCACGCCCCCATACATTTCATCTCAATTCCAAAAACACTCCCTGTCGTCATCTTCGCCCTGCACATGATCTTCTTCTCCCTGCATCTCTCATTACATCCTGCAATACCCCCCCCCCCCCCCCCCCCACACACACACACATACCGTAAAATCTCAGGTATAATACGCACCTATGTATAATACGCAGGTGTATATTATACCTAAGATTTTAGGGGAAAACAGGAGTGCCTATGTATAATACACACCCTTGTTTTCCCCTCTTATGGAAAAAAAAAAATTAAGCCGGCCAGATCCCTTCCCTCCCTCCCGCGGCCCAATTCGCTCTCACAGTAATGCCTACTTGCCCCCACTGATGTCCCCACTGAAGTCCTCGCTGACAATGAGGCTTAAGGTACTTCCTTCCACTGAAGTACACATCTTCTCAGCAGGCGGCAAGCTTGCATTTGCCGCCCGCTTCCTTCATGGGCTTTGAGGACCTTCCGCATCCATTGGCTGTTTTCTTTTTTTTTTTTTTTTTTTTTTTTTTTTTAAATAACTCTCGTGTATAATATGCACCCCCCACTTCACATAAGGTGAAATGGGGTAAAATTGTGAGTATTATACCCGAGATTTTACGGTACATACATATGACTTCTACTTTGCAACACCTGAGCTCTGGAATTCTCCCCCCTGTCCCATCAGACTCTCTTCCAGCCTTCCGATCTTCAGACACTCCCTGATAACTCACCTCTTCCTGGAAGCCTATCTGTTACCTCTATAACCATTATGAGCAAGGCCAGACCAACAGCCTGTCCAACTACTATGTACTCTCATTCCCTTTCTAAACCACTCTCTCATCTACAACCTCATCAGGACCTCATTGCTTACACAGAGACTTTTTCTCCCAAACAGACCCACTATGTGACTGGACCTCGGCACTGTAAAGCACTTTTTTCTCCCATCCATTGATTGGCAGTTCATGTGACAGAAGACACTTACACCCCATAACACTTACTCCTTCTGTGTCCCATCTACCTACATCTAGACTGTAAGATCTCACAGGCAGGGTCCTCTGATCCTTTTCTTCTCTATGTTCTGTCTGTGCTGTTTTACATCGCTAGATATCTGATTCCTGTTGTAAGTGCTGTGGAATAATATATAATTTAATTTAGAATTATATAAATAAAGGATAATATCATACACATCACAGATATAACTGTGATGTAATGGTGCACCCATATCTCTGGACACTGGGTCTGATTTTTTTACTGGAAAGTGTAAATTCTTCCCCTGTTGGAGGTGTAGCCTTGTTACACACGAGCTGACTGAATTGCTTACAGCCTTGTTACACATCTAGGTAAATATTCCATTTCATGCATTTTATATTACTTTTTTCAAGTGTGCTCACATCTTTTGAGCCAGTACAGGCATATATTTTATACTAAGGGTGAAAATATATAATGTATGAATGTGTTTTTAAGTGTATATGTAGTATGTGTGTATATATATATATCTATATATATATGTATTATATTTGCCATATAACTTGGCAAAAACATTAGAAAAACATGTAAACATTGGGTATTTCTAAACTCAAGACAAATGTTATAATCTGTTTAGCAGGTTTTGTTTTTTTTTAACGTGTGTAGATGTGTAAAAGATTTTTTGTGTAAAAGCCAAAAAAAAGTGCTTTTGTTAAATTTTTTTCATCATATTTTATAATTTTTTTTTATAGTACATGATATGATGAAAATAAAGGTGTCTTTAGAAAGCCCATCTTATGGCAAGAAAAACAGTATATAATATATGTGGGTACATTAAAGGGACAGTAATGTACCATAAAAAAATTCTTCTAGTTTTGTAGATTAAAAAAAAACAAAACTGTATGCCACAAATCCTGTCTCTCAAACCACTACGTTTTGAGAGATATTTTTGAGAGATATTCGCTTTGAAAGTTCACCCCTCCCTCCCCTTCTCCTGATGTCAGCTGTAAAGCTGACAGCAGGAGATCTGTGTTGGCCGACTCGAGGAGGCTCTTCAGCAGAGCCGAAATCGCTTTATTTAAAAAGAATTACTTCATTGGAAAGGTCTACAAAGTATGCTTGCAAACCAGCACACTTTGTAGACCTTTCCAATGAAGTTATTCTTTTTAAATAATGCGATTTTGGCTCTGCTGCAGAGCCCCGGACCGGGATTTCCTGCTGCCATCACAGTGCTGACGTCAGGGGAAGGGGAGGGAGGGGAGAACGTTCAAAGCGAATATCTCTCGAACCATAGTGGTTTGAGAAACTAGAAGAATTTTTTTATGGGACGTTAGTGTCCCTTTAAATGATTAAGAGGAAAATTACAGCTAAACATCCCTAAACATTTGGAACATGTTTTGTCTTTATGGACAATGGCTGTTTTAACACGTCTACTGTGTTTGTGTTTAGCTGTAATTTTCCTCTTACTCATTTAATGTACCCACATCCTATATATAATTCACTAGAATGTTTGTCAGAAGCCATCATGCGCAGTAGAGACTGCCCGAATGCACAGAATGCTGGGAGGTGTAGGAATGCTGGGAGCACAGAATGCTGGGAGATGTAAGAATGCTGGGAGCACAGAATGCTGGGAGATGTAGGAATGCTGGGAGTTCTGTGCTGGGAGCACAGAATGCTGGGAGGTGTAGGAATGTTGGGAGTTCTGTGCTGGGAGGTGTAGGAATGCTGGGAGTTCTGTGCTGGGAGCATTCTGTGCTTTCGGGTAGTCTGTAAAGAGCATGACTGCGTCGGCGGCAGGACGCAGAGCAGGACCGGCCTCTTAACATCACCCAGACCTTGGTTTTACACTAGAATATTATATACTGTTCTGGACAATGGCTGTTTAACACTTCTACTGTGTTTGTGTTTAGCTGTAATTTTCCTCTTACTCATTTAATGTACCCACATATATTATATACTGTATTTCTTGCCATAAGATGGGCTTTCTAAAGATACCATTATTTTCATCATCGTATATAATAATTCACTAAAAGTATGTTTGTCAGAAGCCGTCATGCTCAGTACAGACTGCCCTTGCACAGCTGATAACAGAACGGTCCCATGAAGGTGCGCAGAGAGGACTACGGTCTGAATTCGGAGCGTCCCGCTCCGTTATCAGCCACAGCACGTTCTGGCAGTCAGTACTGCGCAAGACTGCAGCGCTACCTTTGTTGGCCCATGTACACGGGCTTTAAAACTAGTATCATATAATCCTATATAATAATTTGATAATTCGTGTGTAACACAGCGACACGCGCAGTAGAGACTGCCCGCGCTGCAGCTCTATATCAGCCGCGGCGCGGGCAGTCTGCACTGCGCATGACTGCCCTGCCACCGGGTGGCAGTGGCACTGTGGCCCGTATAACGGGCTGTTCAACTAGTTTACTATAAAAAAAATTATAAAATATGTAACAAAAGCACTTTTTTAGCTTTTACATGAAAAATCTTTTACACATCTACACACGCTAAAAAAACCCCCTGCTAAATAGATTATAATATTTGTCTTGAGTTTAGAAATACCCAATGTTTACATGTTTTTCTAATGTTTTTGCCAAGTTATATGGCAATAACTAAAAGTAGCAAAAATTGAGGCGTTCTAAAACATTAGACCGGTGGTGTAGGTGTCACTGTACGTAAGTTATAAATCCAGCCTGCCTCCATTTGTAATAGACGAGTTTCATCATCCAAATGAGATATACAGCATCAACCTTCCTATAGGTGTCCGCATTTAGTAAAGGCACGCATATGAATATTATTAATAGGATAACAAGCAATGCATTCCGTACCCCTCTGGCACTCAAAGGGTTAACACCTTGGCTGCAAGATGGGGGCGCCAACACATTGCTCTAGCGACTAAGGTTTAAAATAGTTTTAATATTAAATGTATGTGGAAAAATGAAAATATTAGGCTAAATTTTATCATTAAACAATTAGCGGTTGTTTGTGTTTTGAAAACTATTATAATTTCTAGAAGGGGCCGGCTTATAATGCTTTGTACAGGAAACACAATTATACTGTTTGATATGTTTCACATAAACACATTCTGCTACCTTGTTCCACTGTCTGTTATTACTTATATATTCTTCTTTAAAGGGATAGTAATACTTCAAAATTACTCATCCCTATTTTGTATCCCTTCGATAAAGAAGAAAAATGCCCCCAGTGGCATCTCTCAAACCCTTATGGTTTGAGAGATAACCGCTTACAAAGTTTGCCCCTGCCTGACGTCAGCGTTCTAGCTGACAGCAGGGAAATCCAGTCCCAGGACTGGCGGAGGCTCTGCAGCAGAGCCGCGATTGTGTTAATGAAAAAGAAATTCTTCACTTAAAGGGGAACTACCACCCCGCAATAACTTAACATTAATTAATTCTTCATCTGGCCGGCCGGCTCCAAAAGGGACTGACAGCGCAGGCTTATTATTGCAGGGTGGTAGTTTAAAAGTTCTTCTACGTGTGCTTGCAAACCAAGCACATGTAAAATACCTTTTCAGTGAAGGATTTCTTTTTCATTAACTCGATCTCAGCTCTGCTGCAGAGCCGCAGGCTGATCCCAGGAGCAGATTCCCCTGCTGTCAGCTAGAAACCTGACGTCAACCAGGGGCAATCTTTGTAAGCGGTTATCGCTTAAAGTGTAAGGGTTTGAGAGATGCCACTGGGGGCATTTTTCTTCTTTTTTTAAGGGCTACAAAACAGGGATTAGTAATTTGGAAGTATTTCTATCCCTTTAAGGAATCCTAAGGTTCCGTGAAACCCAGTTTGAGATCAACTGCTTTAGAATAAGTGGCTCTTAATGTGTATTATAGATGTGCTTATCTAAGTAGATGTTCTACATGAAGTAGGAGACAAGTCGAGTAAAAGTGATTACCTGAGTCACACTTTGATGCACACATCTGGTCTTCAAAGTGTTAACTGTTGTCATTCTCTTCTCTGTTGTTTGAAGCATTTAACCCTTTGAGTGCCAGAGGGATATGCAACACATTGATTTGCAATGCGTTGCATACCACTCAGGCACTCAATGGGTTATTCCCCAGAGATATACCCAGGGACTTTGTAGTGTGCCAGAGCTTCCAAACACATTAAAAAGTAAGAAGTAGTAACAGGAGAGTGGTCTGACCAAGCCATTTTGTTGAATGGTGGCGGCTGAAACTAAGGGTAATGAATGATATTGTATAAAGAAGTAGTCAGTCCTGCTGTATGTTACTGTTCCTTTAAGAAAAGTGACTATTGTCTACCTTCTCTATCTTTACAGCTCTGCCTCTCCGTTCTCGTCTCATTCTCGGGCCTGTATAAAATATCCACTGTTCACAGCATCATACTAGGAATCGGCCTGTTCTGGGCGTTCCTGAAGGTCGCTATTGGAATCTTTGCTGTGAGTATGCTAATTTATATACCATTTTAAAGGAGAACTTACACATTTTAATAATAACCCCCACTTGTCCTGCACCAAGTGTGCTTCGACCTATCATCATGTTCCACCCAGGATTCCTCCTATGAATACAGGTGAATGAATTAGTGGTTTGATCATTCAGTAGAATATACTGTCTACAGTCACTTGTGTATTATTGAGGATATTGTGAAAACATGCACTGTAGGTGGGGAGGTCCTGAGGACAAGTTTGAGCACCCCTGTCAGATGCTATCACCAGAAAATCCTATTGGCCCCTATGAATTTTGCCATTGTGACTTTGTTCAAGATATAACATCTTTGCAATGCGTTGCATACCCCTCAGAGACTCAAAGGGTTAATCAGGCCTGCTTTCCAGTTCCATGGAGGTGGACATGACAAGTTGCTGTCCATGAGCCTGCGTATCCCTTTAAGGACCATGACAGGAGACAGGGCAGGGCAATACACCATTACAGGAGACCAGCCATTTTCTCTTATATCCTATGTGGGACAAAGGAACCACAGGTAAGGTCCCCTACTCTAGGAGGGCAGGGCACTTGAATAAAAAGGCTCTTAGTCAGAGACTCCCAACCAGCACCATTTTACCCCCACCTGGACGTGCTCCGTTTTAAAAGTGACCTCCAAGAGGCTGGAGGCAAGACGAGGCTTCTCTCTGGGTGGGGTGGAGTAACGCTTGCATCATCAGCCTCAGGCCTCATATTCTGCTTCCAAGAGATGCAAGGAGGAGTCTGGGAACGTCTGATATAGTAGAGAACTGTTTTATGCTTCACTACCCCTTTAAAAATCAGATTGATTACAACCATATGCCTAAAACTAATAATGTTTTTATTCAACAGATTTTGAAAGAGTTGAAGCCGCTCGTGTGGGTCTTCCTGCTTCAGAATCTCCCGGAACTGGCGTATCTTGTGTATCTGTTATACAAGGTGATGGACGCTTTGTGGCCTATTAACATGACTGCACATATTGCCCTGCACCACCCATATACATCACCGACACAGGCTAAGTGGAGCCATTTGGGGTAAAGCTGTTGCACCACAGGGAACAAATCAAACTATCCATTGGCTTAAATTTGGCTTTTTAACCCCTTGAATGCTTGAGAGGATTCCAGTGTTTTGCAAAGCAATCCGTTGGAGATTTCTCTGGCATTTAAGGAGTTAAAGCAGAACTTTCACTTCATATAACTTGAGTTCCACTTGAACTCAATTCAGATTTGGAGGAATTTCTTACCTATGATGCAGATGATTTGCTCTAGAATTGCTCTAGAATTAATATCTAATAAGGGCAACCAATGGCTGGGGATGTAGTCCTCCATGGCTGAAGATCAGGAGTAGACCATAGCTGGACCTGCATCTGTTGGGAGGACTGAATCATCTCCAACCAGACACTGGCTGGTTAGGGATGATGGAAGTTGCGGTTTCCAGCAGCTATAGATCCAGTCATTGACTGTCCCTGCTATGGAGAGATGAGTAGCATTGATTGTTCTTTGTTTGTCCACCAGGTGGCTATGGAGTGGGGAGTAGGTGGTTCCTACGCTCTGGAAGCTGCTGCTGTAACCGGTTCTCTCATCTCTGTGTTGATCAAGTCATTCCTGTTCTGGTCTTTGTTCCACGTGTATCGCAGCTTCGGCCAGGGATTGCGAGAGAGAAGTAAGAGCTCAAACTTCTCTAAATCTATATTAAAAAAAAAAAAGTTAAATACAGATTTTGACAGCAGATAGTTGGCTCTTTGATCTGTCCATTTTCCTGTCTAATTAAAATGCACTATCTCAGAATAGACTTGGGTCTATCCCAGACATTTTTGAAGTCCTTAACCCTATGAATGCTAGAGGGGTACGCAAAGCATTGCTTTGCAATGCGTTGCGTACCCCTCTGGCACTCAAAGGGTTAACAGTAGTCTTTACCACCTCTGCTGAGAGACTGTTCCATTAAACATTCACCCTTTCTTACACACATTCATGTTGAATTTTTTGCCCTCTGACTTGACGTCATGACCTCTATATCTAGTATTCCTTTTTTTTTTTTTTTTTTTACTGAAAAATGCTTCCCTCGAGAACTATTAGAAACTATTAAATGCAGTATACTAAAGGGATATTAATGTTTCAAAATAAAAGCAGCTCCAATTATTCTTCATAGTATTTGGGCCATGGAGAGTGTTATTTCAATACTGTCAGAGTTGTAGTTCAAGAGTAATTGAATGATAAAGTATCCCCCTCCCACCCCTTTTACCTAGTGTAAGCCGCCTCCCCTCAGATATGAAATCTGGTCTCTTGACCAGTTAGGTCACACCATGGGACAATCTTCTTACTGTGACCATAAGGAAAACCCTGCCCCCCTTGACAGGTTTTTCAGGTTTTTCCCTTCAGCTAATTGAAGATTGTCCCTCTCTGCATGCCATCTGGACACCACCTTTCTGTTCTGAAGTAAGCAGTGTTACATTACCCTTTAGATCCCATGCACTTGTCTCCAATTTTCCTAAGCCTTGAGCCCTCCTGGTGAGTCAACCCTGTTCCATATTTTTGTATTCTCTGCAAAAAGGTACATCTTATCTTGTATCCCACTAGTAATATCACTAATGAAGATACTGCAGAGAACAGGCACTAGCACTATAATCTATAAATTATAGATGAGTTGGTACCGTGTTAGCCGTAGAAATACAGGAGGCAAATATAGTCAATTTGATACCTTTATTGACTAACTAGGCAGATTTAGACATCTTAGGTATCTTCTTTAGGCAAGTTAGACAGATAAATATGAAAACATCTATCTTATATACAAGTACACATTGCATTTTTTAGAATGGAAATCTGGTAAGAAAGCTCCTAGTCCAGGTGGATCTTTTTGTGGGTGCATTGACAATTTGGTGTTGCTCTGTGGTGTTGGTATCATCATTATCCATTTTGTCATGGAAGAATTCCTTGAGTTGGAGTTTTCTGAAAAACTCCAAGTGTAACGGACCCTAGGCCGTTACTTGGCAGAGATTGACAAAACTATGGCAGCCCGCCGCTTAAGGGTCATTGTGGCGGCCCGTGGATCAGTGTCTGGCAGTTTGGTTAGGGGTTACATGAAGAACAGCTCCTTCAAAAAGACTGAAATACACAGACTATAAACGGGCCGCAGGCTTGCTGCCGTGCGGGGCAACCTATTCAACAAGCCCCATAGACTTTACATGGGAAAACAGGCGGCTTCCTGATTAGCCAGTCCGAGTTAAAGGCCCTCCATTGACTTTGCATGGGAAAAGTAGGCACCCCTCGGATTGGTCATTTGTTTGCACTCCTACCAGTTCTGATTGGCTGAGATGGCCATGGATTGACCATCGGATCCCAGGCTTCTGATTGGCCAGGGGTTGAAGCGGAATATTCAAAGATGCTTCAATCCCCTGGCCATTGTGTGAAATGTGTATTCGAGTCCCTCAGCCTTTTGTCTCAGTGTTTACCCTTACTCACTCCCTTTGTGTAGATGATGTAATCATGTCTGGCTATGTCACTGTCCTTTGTCTGGTATTGTATCTTGATGTGGCTCACTATGTATAAAAGAGCTGAATTCAGTCAACTAAAGTGAGTCAGTTTGGAACTTCATCTGTGTCCTGTCTCTTTGTCACTGGGTGGTATCAAGTGTCTCCTTTTGACCCCCATCCTAGGAAGCAGCTCTGGGAGAATGACCGACAAGGCTACCTGCTTGTATCCCATCTCAGGAGAGAGAAACCCGGAACAACGGCCTGAGTCCAACCCAAGGACTTATGGAGCCGTTACACTCCTCCATGTCACGGCAGAATGTTACCTTGTCCACAGGTTTAGTGGGACAGAATGACAGGCCTTTTGAAAGTACAGGTTTATACTCCCCCACAATTACTTCAAGTTTGGACAGGACCTCTACCTTCAGAAAATGGGGACTGCAATTTGTACCCAAATGGCACCACAATATGCCAACTTGTTTATGGCAAAATTAAAAGAGGACTTCCTGTCCACCTGCCAGATAAAACCCCTGGTCTATCTCCGCTACATAGATGATATTCTTATTATCTGGACCGCCAAATTCCATGAAAACTACAATACATTCCACCCCAGTATCAACCTAAAACTCAGTTACTCACAAACATTAACGTCCTAGATACAACTATCGATATTAAGAACAACTCCATCCACACACCCTGTACTGCAAACCAACGGACTGGCTAACCTACCTGAAACACAATAGCTTTCATCCAAAACACATAAAGAACACAAACAACCGCATCTGTTCTGACATGATGGACAGTGACAAGCACCTCCAGAAACTCAGAGGAGACTTCATAAATCTGGGTTACAGTGCAAGGATTATTGACAGGCAGATACAGAAGGCTAACCACATACCAAGAAAAAAATCTGAGCTACAAAGAACAACATAAGGGAAACCGGGTGCCCCTGGTGGTCACTTCCTACCCCCAGATTGGAGTTCTACGCAAAATATCAAGAGAATGTTAAACAACATTACATGTGGATGAAAGACTTAAGAACATATTCCCACAGTCTCCCTTACTCTCCTTCAGACAGCCTCCCAATTTAAAACAACTGATGGCAAGGAGTGTCCTGAATAAAAATAGAAAAAATGGTACATCTCCCTGCCTTCAAAAGAGGTGTGAAACTTGTGCACACATTTACACAATGGCTAAAGTACCCATTCCAAACACCCAGTTACGCCACAAGATCAATGGTATCTTCACCTGCAAATTCTCCAATGTAATATACCTCATCATGTGTGCAAAATGCCCAATAGCTCTTTAGTGAAACTGGGCAGCCGTTGCATAAATTTCCACAGATCCAGTGTTAATAACAAAAAGACAGAGACACCAGTGGGGGAACATTTTTACCAAAATGGACACAGTATCAGGGACATTAAATTGACCGTACTGATGGGACTATTTCACACTCAGAGAGACAGAAAAATCTGGGAGGTTAAATTACTGCTGCAGTTTAATGCTTTACATAATGGTCTGAATAAAGACACAGAATTCCTGTCATATTATCACATTGTGGAATAACATTTACAACAGTCCCACTGGGATCGTAAATACCTCTGACTTCTCAGAGGAAGACTGCAATTTACATAACTCCTATACCATTGACAGATTAAAGAACTGGGGTCTGGACCAATCTTTCTTATCTGATTTCCATTCTAAACAATGCAATGTGTACTTGTATATAACAGAGAGATGTTTTCATATTTATCTGTATAACAAGCATGATACAGTGTGAGGGCCCCTAGGGATGTGGGGATGTACGCTGCGAGGAACGAGACTCTAGGCAGAGGAAGCTGCGCAGAGAACAGGCAAGCAGCAAACAATAATGTAAAACAGAAGACACCCCCACTAAACAAGAGTGAAGGATACCATTAGCAGGTAGAGGACATCAGATATATATATATATATATATATATATAAAGGAATATATGCATATAACCGTGTACCTGTATATATCCAAAGGAAGCGTCCAGGTTCAGGCAGGAGGGAACAGGAACACCAGTCTGAGAAGGCAGGAGGTAAGTCCAGGCAGGAGGAGCAGGAGAGAGATCCAATGGCACAGTCCAGGCAGGAGGAGCAGGAGAGAGATCCAATGGCACAGTCCAGGCAGGAGGAGCAGGAGGGAGATCCAATGACACAGTCCAGGCAGGAGGAGCAGGAGGGAGCTCAGGGAGCTAAGTGTTCCAGGTAGGAGCAGGAGAGAGATCAGGGAACTAAGTGTTCCAGGTAGGAGCAGGGGAGAGATCAGGGAGCTAAGTGTTCCAGGTAGGAATCCTGGAATACCTTCAGGGAGAGAGAGAGCGACTCAGTTCAGACAGGAGGGCTCAGGATGCAAGAGGAGTAGCCCAGGCAGGAGGGAACCTGATCGCACAGGAGCTCAAGATACACTGAGCGCCAGCCGAAGCGGCCGCTCAGTATAAAAAGGATGGAGAGGTGACGCCACGGCGGCCGGACCTGACGCCCACGGCGTGGTAACCTAGCAACACCACGCCGTGCGGGGCGACGACCGCCCGACAATCCGGCATCGCGAACCGGAAGCGATGCCCGGCGCCGACAGAGCCCCCCCCCGACGCGTGGCCTCCGGACACGACGCGGACCAGGACGGTCCGGATGTAAACGGTGAAAGGCGTGCAACAACCGCGGAGCATGGATATTAGCAAGAGGCTCCCAGGAACGTTCCTCCGGGCCGTAACCCAGCCAATGTACTGGATACTCCAGCCGCCCCCAACGACGCCGTGAGTCCAAGATTGATTCCACCTCATATTCCCCAGCCCCATCCACCAAAACAGGAGGAGGGTGAGACATAGGAGGAGACGGACTGGTGCTAGGTCTCCACGGTTTAAGCTGGGAAACGTGAAAGGTCGGATGGATGCGCCAACTGGAGGGCAACTGAAGACGAACAGCAACAGGATTCACAATCTTGAGGATCGAAAAAGGGCCCAGAAAACGTGGTCCTAATTTCTTGGACGGACAGTGCAAGCGGAGATGGGCAGAGGACAGCCAGACCTTGTCCCCGACTTGATACACTGGAGCCGCCTGACGATGCTTGTCCGCTTGAGCTTTGTAGGCACACTGGGAGCGGTGTAACGTGGTTTTAAGGAGGGCATGGGAAGAGCGGAGATTTCTGAGGCGTTGCGCTGCTGCTGGAACTGACTGGTCTTGCAACAGTTGAGGAAAGGATAGAGGATGATATCCATAGTTGGAGTAGAAAGGAGAAGTCTTAATAGAGCGGTGGTAATGATTGTTGTATGCGAATTCAGCCAATGGAAGGAGTGAAACCCAATCGTCCTGTAAGTACGACACATAACAGCGGAGGTATTGCTCAAGGATTTGGTTGACTCTTTCTGACTGTCCGTTGGACTGTGGGTGGTACCCAGAAGAGAGGGCTCTATCAATGCCTAGATTACGACAGAATGCCTTCCAGAATTTGGATGTGAATTGTGGGCCTCTATCTGATACAATGGACGTGGGCACTCCATGGAGACGGAATATTTCTTTGATAAAAAGGGAAGCAGTAGTCTCTGCCGTGGGTAACCTAGGAACGGCCAGGAAATGTGCCATCTTAGTGAAACGGTCCACCACGACCAGTATGGTGTTGTGTCTTTCCGAGATGGGCAAGTCCACAATAAAGTCAACCGAAAGAGAAGTCCATGGGGAGGTAGGCGTGGGCAGCGGACACAATAGACCGGCAATTCGTGTGTGGCGTTCCTTGGATCGGGCGCACACATCAAGAGGTGACGTATTGATATATGTCTGTGGGCAACTTGGGCCACCAGAAGTGTCTCTGCACGAGCTCAGTAGTTTGCTGCACCCCTCCATGGCCAGCCGGTAGAGAGTCATGACAAAGACGGATAACCGTGGCACGAAGGGGTGCGGGGACGTAGATTCGGTTGTGATGTAATAGAAGTCCCTCGTGTGATATCAATGAATAACGTGTCCTAAAAGAGGGTTCTGTGGAAACAGAGTGCTGGATGATATCCTGGCGAAGATCCGTGTGCAGGAGAAGGAACTGAGCTGGTTGGAGGATGGTGTGAGGGGCTGAAGTTTCTAGTGACGGTACAGAATACCTCCGAGATAGGGCGTCCGCTTTCTTGTTTCTTGAACCGGGACGATAAGTTATATGTAGGGTGAACCGAGCAAAGAAGAGAGCCCACCTGGCTTGCCGTGGGCGGAGACGTTTTGCGGAACGCAGATATTCCAAGTTCCTATGATCTGTGAAAATAGTAACAGGGTGCAGAGCTCCCTCCAGAAGGTGCCTCCATTCTTCCAGGGCGCACTTGATAGCTAGAAGTTCCCTGTCTCCAACATCATAGTTCCTTTCTGCGGCAATGAGGCGGCGTGAATAATAGGCTACCGGATGTAAGAGGTCTTTGACCCCAAAACGCTGAGACAGAATAGCCCCAACGGCGACATCAGAGGCATCCACTTCCACAAAGAAAGCCTTCAACGTATCTGGTTGAACCAAGATGGGAGCCGAAGTGAAGAGAGTCTTCAAATGCTCAAAGGCAGTTTGTGCTACCGGAGACCATTCAAATCATCTTTTGCTGCTCGTGAGCGCCGTCAAAGGAGCCACTACCTTCGAGAATCCACGAATAAACCTCCTGTAAAAATTCGCAAACCCCACAAAACACTGGACTTCTTTAATGTTAGTAGGGGTCGGCCAGTCCACAACTGCAGAGATCTTGTGGGAGGCCATAGCCACTTTCCCGGGCGAGATTAGGAAGCCAAGGAACTCTATTTCCGTAGTGTCAAATTTACATTTCTCCAATTTATCGTATAATGAATGATGACGAAGACGTTGGAGGACTTGGCGAACATGGGATTGGTGTTCTGAAGGAGAGGAGGAAAACACAAGTATTTCATCCAAGTAGATGATGACAAAAAGATCCAGCAAATCTCGGAAAACATCGTTAATAAAAAACTGGAAGGTGGCAGGGGCATTACACAGCCCAAACGGCATAACCAGGTATTCAAAATGGCCATATCTGGTGCGAAAGGCGGTCTTCCACTCATCGCCCTGTCTGATCCGTACCAGGTTGTAGGCCCCACGTAAGTCGATCTTAGAGAACATACTGGCAGCAGCCAGGCGTTCCATCATCTCTGGGATGAGCGGTAAAGGATGCCGGTTTTTAATAGTGATCTTGTTTAGATCTCGATAATCCACGCAGGGGCGTAGTCCGCCGTCTTTCTTTTCTATGAAGAAAATGCCCGCGCCAGCCGGGGACGTAGATGGACATATGAATCCCTTCGCCAAGCTATCTGTCAAGTACGTTTGGAGATGTGCCAGTTCGGGCCCGGACAATGGAAAAATACGACCGTACGGAATGGGCGCCCCGGGAAGGAGGTCAATGGGGCAATCGTACGGCCGATGAGGGGGTAAGGAATCAGCCCCCTTTTCATCGAAGACGTCTTTAAAGTCATGATAATGTACCGGCAACTTGGCCAGAGAAGATGGAACAGCAACACAAACAGTCGATTGGACGGCAGATAGGCAATGGCGGTGGCAGAAAGAGGAGGAGAAGGACACCGTACCACTTGACCAGGTTATTTCAGGATCGTGTAACCTCAACCATGGTAGGCCCAAGATCACAGGAAACAAAGGTGACGGAAGGATGTTAAACTGTATCTGTTCCGTATGACCCGTACCACACAATAGAAGGAACGGACTGGTCTCGAGCACAACTGGACCCAGATGATGTGTCCGTCCATCCGCCATACGGACACCAAGAGGTTGAGACTTCTGTTGTGTGGGAATGGATAAAGAAGCGGCTAGATCGGAATCCAAAAAACAGCTGCTGGCCCCAGAATCAATGATAGCTGAGAGAGCGTGTGACTGATTACTCCACTGCAAGAAAACAGACAAGGTTAATTGAACCGAGGCAACACCCCATGAAGAACCCACTACCAGGGGAGGAGAAGACGTACCTCCGGACACACGAAGATGGGCTGACGAACGCGGTCTGCGGGGGCAAGTGCGCAGCAAGTGATCGGATCCCCCACAGTAAAGACAGAGGTTGAGCTGCCGACGACGACGACGTTCCGACTCGGAAAGCGGACCCCGTACTAACCCCAGCTGCATGGGTTCCTCGGGAGACCCGTCGGAGGAGACCACTTGTGAAGACGATGCAGGGGGAGACATCCGACGATCCATGCCAGACCGCTCCCGACGTCTTTCGCGCAACCGTCTATCTATCTGAATAGTGAGAGTGAAGAGTTCCTCCAAGGACACAGGTAGACCCACCCGGGCCAACTCATCCTTCAGAAGCTCCGAAAGCCCCAGGCGGTATTGGTCCAGGAGCGCAGCCTCGTTCCACCCAGTTTCAATAGACAAGCGCCGGAACTCTGCGATGTAGTCCTCCACTGGGCGACGGCCCTAACGTAGAAGTCGCAGAGCAGACTGTGCAGAAGAGCTACGGAGAGGGTCATCATACAGGGTGTCCATTGCCCTGCGGAAATCTGGCCAGGAAGCTAGAAGAGGGCTATGGGTCTGAAGCAGATGGTGCGCCCATGCCTGGGGTTCTCCCGTGAGTAGGGTGACAACGGTGCGGGTCCTAATGTAGTCCGTGGCATATGTGCGAGGCTGCAAGGAAAACAGGAGATCACAGGCCGTGATGAAACCTTTGTAATGCTCACGGTCCCCATTGAATTTGTCAGGCAAAGGGACTCTAGGTTCTGGATCCGGAACAGCAAAGGGTTGACCAGAACGGGGGCTGGCTTGTAGGTCCTGCAAACGACGCTGTAATGCAGCTTGATTGGTCTGCAAATCCTGGACAGTTGCTGCCAAGGAGGAGATCTGATTACCCAAGGCTGAAAGGGCATCAACTAAGCCTGCGGTATCCATGGTACGGGCTCAGTGTAACTGTGAGGGCCCCTAGGGATGTGGGGATGTACGCTGCGAGGAACGAGACTCTAGGCAGAGGAAGCTGCGCAGAGAACAGGCAAGCAGCAAACAATAATGTAAAACAGAAGACACCCCCACTAAACAAGAGTGAAGGATACCATTAGCAGGTAGAGGACATCAGATATATATATATATATATATATATATATATATATATATATAAAGGAATATATGCATATAACCGTGTACCTGTATATATCCAAAGGAAGCGTCCAGGTTCAGGCAGGAGGGAACAGGAACACCAGTCTGAGAAGGCAGGAGGTAAGTCCAGGCAGGAGGAGCAGGAGAGAGATCCAATGGCACAGTCCAGGCAGGAGGAGCAGGAGAGAGATCCAATGGCACAGTCCAGGCAGGAGGAGCAGGAGGGAGATCCAATGGCACAGTCCAGGCAGGAGGAGCAGGAGGGAGCTCAGGGAGCTAAGTGTTCCAGGTAGGAGCAGGGGAGAGATCAGGGAGCTAAGTGTTCCAGGTAGGAATCCTGGAATACCTTCAGGGAGAGAGAAAGCGACTCAGTTCAGACAGGAGGGCTCAGGATGCAAGAGGAGTAGCCCAGGCAGGAGGGAACCTGATCGCACAGGAGCTCAAGATACACTGAGCGCCAGCCGAAGCGGCCGCTCAGTATAAAAAGGATGGAGAGGTGACGTCACGGCGGCCGGACCTGACGCCCACGGCGTGGTAACCTAGCAACACCACGCCGTGCGGGGCGACGACCGCCCGACAATCCGGCATCGCGAACCGGAAGCGATGCCCGGCGCCGACATACAGACCTATTTGCCTCTACTATTGATTATGATACGTTTCCTTGAACCAATCTTACCCAATCAATTATCTTTGAATCCAGTCCAAGATAATAAGGATACAAACATTTCTCCCTCCTCATCTGGGAGGAGATGCACTAAGGAGTGATAACGAGATGATAAAGCAGAGATGACTAATTTGGTGATATCACTTCTCCAGTTCCTATGTTATTCTATGGATACAATTCACTAAGATTTCTCCACCTTTGGAGATCTTCGTGTATAGGCTCTATAGAATAACATAGGAACTGGAGAAGCAGTCTCCACTTTATCACCTCTTTATCATGCTTTGGTGCATAACCCCCACCTGGTATCGGCCTGGAAGTTTGTGGTTCACAGACACAGACGTTATTGGTTGAGCTGACAGGCTCCATAGACCTCGCGGTGTCTGGTTGGAAGCACTTCACTAGGGTCTGTGGGGGATGAGTATGAAGCCCAAGGAGACCAAAAAGGGGTTCACAGCACAGCCCCAGCTACATCTCCAAGTCTGGTACCAGGGAATCAGATCTTCCAATAAGGCACTGTCGTTCTAATAGCTGCCTTTTAAAGGAGAATTAACACCTTCTATTAATAACCCCCACATACCTTACTATTGCCATAAAATCCTAATAGCCCCTATGAATTTTGACCTTGTGCCTTTGGCTCAAGAGAAAACCTATTCAATTAGTCCCGGATGTAATGTCCATGGAGGCGGACATTATAGTTGATGGCCGTTTTCTCAAATGAAAGCAGGCAAAGTGCATGAGTCTCCTAAAAGGGTTAGTAATGTTTACTTAAAATTCTTTCTCCGAGTCTTCTTTATATTAAAATTAAGAGATTGCGCTATATGTAAGTCCTTACTTGTTTGTACATCAAAAGTTATGAAGAGATAAAGATCCCCCGCCCGGACCTTTCTTGCACGTCACTGCTGTATCTCTCTCTGGTCAGGATGGCTGCAGTGAGGGACAAACTTCAGTAAGCAAAGGGAAATTCCCTTATATTTATTGACTGAAGTTTGTCCCTTGCTGCAGCCTTCGAGTCACATGACCTGATTTGAGATTCAGAGGGAGGCAGCCAGAAGGGACGGGCGGGGGATCTTTATCTCTTCATAACTTTTTAACTACACAACAGTAAGGGCATACATATTGTACAATCTCTTAATTTTAGTATAAAGAAGACTCTGAGAAAGACTTTTAACCAGACCTTACTATCCCTTTAACCATTTAACCCCTTAAGGGTGTGTAAGGTGCCAGGACAGACATTCCTGTCCAGGCGTTTGTGACCGTTACTGTCTTGGCACTTTACAGAAGTTTGTGATCGCAGTAAGGCTACACTCTGTCCTGCGGTCCTTAAGGGGTCAAGATTACCATGGGTAGAGTTTGAGGACATGCTTTCCTATTGGCACCTGACACACATGACAACCAAGACTGATTTAAAAATGGCAGAAAGGCAAAATTCTTACATACCATGAGAATTTGTTGGCCTTTGTAAGATAAATGTGGGTTATTATTAGGTGTTTGCTCTCCTATAAATCTCAATTTTTTATTTTATTTTTAGAAAACTCCATTCCAGGTTCTCACGTATATATTGTGTTTTCTGTTTTACTAGTGTTTTCATCCTATGGAAGAATTGACTCTTGAAAAGCACAGCCCACTAACTGCCAAGACTGATTCTCTGCACCATTGTACTACTGCCATTGCTGGCATGCACAGTAGTGCACAACTACGCAGTGCCCTCTAGAGGATAAAGGGATTACGTTCGCTTCTAAATACCAAATTCTCTGCCAAGACTAACGCCTGCTGGGCTTTGCCTTTATCATTTTTTTTAACGCTCGTTTCAGACAATCTCATCAGTAAGTGGTGTAATTAAGTACACAGTCCGCCAAGGAATAACGTAGATTTGCTGTGTAGATTCACACGGGTATGTCATGAAGAATTGTTTCTATGTAGACTCCGCGTGCACAAAGTCATAGACTCATTTCTTGTTTGGGGTCTGCATAAAGGAGGATTGGGATGGAAGGCAAGTGACGAGTTGTTTCTATGCCAGTAGAGACGGACATTTATGAATGGAAAAAAAAAGCTAAGCAATTCTGGAGTAGAGCAGCATAATTACAGGAGATGAATACAAAAACTCCTATTTATTTAACCTTATAAGTTCCAGAGGGGTACCTCTCTGGCACTCAAAGGTTTAAATTGTATTTAATCACTTAAATGAAGGAGAGATCACCAGTGCATTGCTTTGCAATATGTTGGAAACCTGTGTAGGATTTAAAGCGGAACTTTCACTCAAATTAAAATGCCCCCCAAATCATTATTCACATAGTTATACGCATAACAATACTAGTATTATCCTGGATAAGTTCAGCATTATCGAGAAATCCAACTTATTACGAGACGCACAGGCAGGCATCTTGCTGTCGAGGCATCTGTGCTGCTGCCCTGTCAGTCGCTTCCTGTACCTTAAGGTACAATGCAATTCCTCCTTACCAATCCTAGAGGATACTGGGACTGGCGTTACTGAGAAACCCAACTTGTTTGGAGACTCGCCAGCAGGCGTCAGTGCAGACATCTTGCCGATGAAGCATCTGTGCACTGACGCCCGCTGGTGCGTCTACAAACAAGTTGGGTTTCTCAATAACATAGGACTTATCCAGGATAATACAAGTATTGATATGCGTATCCTTTCGTGAATGATTTGGGGGGGGACTTTAATTTGAGTGAAAGTTCCACTTTAAAGCGGAACTACCACCTACGAACAAATCTAGCCCAAATAAATACCTATCTGGCGACCATCTGCTCAATAGCGCTATTCGCCAGAAATATTACCTGGTGTTTGAGAAATGTACACTGTTCCCGGACTGACAGGCAGGAAACAGCGCAGACATCTTTCCATAGTTATGTCTGCGCGCCTGCGTGGTCACTCCCTTTTGGAGCCGAACGGCTCCTAGCAACGTCTCCTAGAGTAGACTGGGACTGACAGTGCAGACGCGCAGACATCACTATGGAAAGATGTCTGTGCTGTTCCTGCCTGTCAGTCCGGGAACAGTGTACATTTCTCAAACACCAGGTAATATTTCTGGCGACTACTGAGCAGCTAGTCGCCAGATGGGTATTTATTTGAGCCAGATTTGTTCATAGGTGTTAGTTCCGCTTTAAGGAGTTAAATGCCCCATTTAAATAAATGGGAATTTGGTGAAAATATTGTTTGTCCCTGAATATTTCCTCTCTTCTGTTGTGCATAAAGTCCTAACATTGTAACATGGAATCGCTCATGGCCAATTATTTTAAAGGGATAGTAATACTTCGTTTTAACTTTATTTTATTTTGTAGGCATTAAAAAAACATGAAGAACGATATAAGTCTTATCTCTCAAACCTTTATGGTTTATGAGATATTCACAAGCAAAGTTCCCCTCCCGCCCCTTTTACCTACTGTAAACAATCTCTTCTCAGATGTGAGTCTGGTTGTATGACAGTACAGATAACAGAAGGGGACAATTTTCTTTGTATGAAAACAATGAAAGCCCTTCCCCCCTTGACAAGTTTTTCAGCTTTTACCATTATCTTAATTGAAGATTGTCCCTCTCTGCAGTCTACCTGGGCATCTCCCTTCTGATCTGGTTGAACAGGGGGGGGAATACTTTGTTTGTGAATATCTCTTAAACCATAAAGGTTTGAGAGATAAGACTTATATCATTCTTCATGTTTTTTTAATGCCTACAAAATAAAATAAAGTTAAAATGAAGTATTACTATCCCTTTAAAGTGGATCTTTCTTCTTAAACAAAGTTGCCCTGCAATAATTAAGAAGGTAGTGACTAGCTTTATAATATATCTATTACCTCTCAAAATTACCCGATTGTAAGATTGCAGACATCTTATCTGTGCTCCTGCGCTGTCAGGCCCGGTCTTCATTGAGAAGCATTGCGGTTACCACAAGATAACCGGAAGGGACTGACGATGCAGGCGCGCAGACTGCATTAACCTGGCCGTCAGTCTCCTACAATAAAGGATTTCTTTACAATCAGGTAGTTTTGAAAGGTAATAGATATATTATAAACCTAGTCGCTACCTCCTTAATTATTGCAGGTCCACTTTATATACGATGAAAGTTTCGCTTTAACCCACTGGATGCTAGAGGTCTTATGTAGCCTGATGAGTATGGCCTTAGAGGCCTTGCTAGCATCCAAAGGTTAAAGGAATAGTAAGATTTCCCTGCTGAGTAAATCAAACTTAAGTCCACTACTGGGAGATGCTTTATTCAAAAGTTGTTACTGCTGAAACTTTTTTTTCAGATCACTCTGTCTGTACTCTGCAACAGTGCCCCCAGGGGCTGGTTCTGCACTTAGTTGTGATAAAGGGGATATTAAATCTCCAGTAAGAGAAACTACATCATTCTATGGAACTTATACACTAATGTTCATCCAGTGTAAAAGCTCTTACTACATGGGTTCCATAGAATAACATAGGAATTGGAGAGTTTCTCACCTTTAGTGCATCTGCCGTCTGGTCTCCAGACAGTTATTCTGTGGGAGTGGGGAGTTACTATCTACAGTTTTACATAGTATGTGAGGGTAACAGCTCCATCAAGTTGAGCTGTATTAACATTTGAAGAAAGCATCTCCCACTGGTAGGAGTACTGTTGTTTTACACGGCAGGAAAATACATATAAAATATATTGATATGTTATTTTTTCATAATGAACCTTTACTGATCCTGTAAAGAACTGTAATCCCTAAAAAAAACCTACATTAAATAAGACTGGCCAAGTTCAACTGGCTAATGCTAATAAGCTCCAGTAGATCAGTCCTGCTCTGTCTTCTGAAGGGTTGACTTTTCGCGTGCAACCTTATTAACTAATTCACCACATCGCCATGATCAAAATGGCAACGTGAAAATCTAGCACTGCATGGTCGCATACACAGAAATGAGACACTGGCAGTCAAACAAATCATCACGGACATCTACATATACACTGGCAATCACTAACCACTGAATGCACACAACCACTCATGCTTCCTTCAAAGATTTTATTAGTTGTACTCACATTTATGTATTGGCCGGCAAATGCTGAATGAAGCGCCAGTAGATGCACTAGTGGTCGCATATACGAAATTCAAACTGCCCGCTCATTTACCCCAAGAGCGCACAGTTACAAAGGAGTGGTGATAAAACACTGGCAGCTGGAATAAAACACTGCATGAGCACACACTATATAGAAGTATAGAGGAGTTGGCATCTTCCTATTATACCATCATCCCTGTGCCACAAAAGATTTTTAACAGCTGGAGCACCTCCGTGTGCTGCATACATCATATGTATGCAGCACACGGAGGCGCTGCAGCCGTTAAAAAAACTTTTGTGGCACAGGGAAGATGCCCCTTTCTCTATACTTCTATATAGTGTGCGCTCATTCTGTGTTTTATCCCAGCTCCCAGTGTTTTCTCTCAGCCCCTTTGTAACTGTGCTCGCTCGGTGTGAATAAGCTGGCAGTTTAAATTCCGTGTATGCGACCATTAAGTAGGCAACATGATAATCTCGCACTGTCATGCAGTGTGCGAGATTGCCATGTTGCCATTTTGATCATAGCGAAGTGGTTAATTAGTTAAAATGTCACATTTCAAAAGGATACCCTTCTGAAGACTAGGAAGGAAGCAACTCCACTTCTGGGTTTGTCCTATGACTGACTTTATGGGAGCGGAGACTGATATTTCAAACCTCCATAGAACCAGTGTGAATGTTCAGATTGCAAGTCTCACTGGTTCTATGGAAATTTCAAAGTCTGTCTCACCCCCCCCCCCCACACACACACACACACACAGAGTCAGTCGCCAATCAAACCCATAAATAGTCACCTTCTCCCTAGTGTTCACAAGATGGTGCTGGATCAGTGATGCAGCTGGTTCGGTATTAACCCTTTGTGTTCCAGAGGGGTGCACAACACCTTGCAAAGCAATGCGTTGCGTACCCATCTGACACTCAAAGGATTAACCCGAGAGTGGGGCTCTTGGGGTGAGGCTGTCCCGCCAGCCAGAGATGAGGCACGATTTCACGTGTGACCATTTGTTTGCTATTACTGAACCCTTGCTCAACAGCTCTATTGGGCAGCCGGGTCCTGTGTACTCCACAAACACATTTTTGTTTTTTCATTTCTAAGGTCCGCTGTATTTAAATGCAGTGAATATATGATTGTTTAAAGAGTACTTTCTCTGATCAATTTCTTTGTCCCGATATACTGTTATCGGGATGGATATATGTGATTTGTTTAGAACTGTTCTGATATGGCTCTGCACATGATGGATTTACTTCATTGTTTTCTATCGCTATTATTTAAAAAAAAAAAGAGAAATTAACCCCTGAGTGACCGGAAAATGTTAACGGTAGTCTCGGGCACATGGCCAGTCTTTTAGTGTAGGATTTTAGGGTTTACTATTCCTTTACGGGTCATCTTTTTCCAAAGTTACGATTTGTATACTTTCTTAAGCCCCATTTTACTGTTATGTTCACTGTGATTGATGACTTTTGCACGTATTTAAATATAAGCATTTCAATTTAGTTATGAATTATTTAGGGCCTTGTTCAATAAGAAAAAGAATAAGCATTCTGGAGCGTACCAACTGCACCACAGGCAGGAGATAAACGGTTCCATTGATTTAAATGGGGCTTTGAAACCCTTGAATGCAAGAGCAAGCTTGTGTTAGAGACGTCTAGTATTTAATGGGTTTAAAGCCGTCATTTAAATTAATTGGTTATTTCGGAATTAGTATTTTTCTGAAGATTTTACTGAAGATTGTCCCTCTCTGCGATCCACCTAGACAGTCTTGCTGCTCTGAGGTGAGCAGTGTTACAAAGGGGCGGGAGGGGGATACTTTATCATTCAATTACTCCTGAACTACAACTCTGACAGTAATGAAATAACACTCTCCATGGCTCAAATACTATGAAAATTAATTGGAGCTGCTTTTATTTTGAAACATTACTATCCCTTTAAGTCCGGACCTATTGTTGGTCCATGAAGACAGGCCAGGACCTAACTCTCAGACTGCAATAAGCACTCAAAAGATTAAAGTAGCATTTCCCAAGGTTCGTCCGCTGGGCACAGAAACAGCCCAGCTTTTCATATAAGTCCTATTGTGTACAAGTTGGGACGTAATGTTTGGGTTCTCCGCATAGATATTAAAGCAGAACTATCACCCTTTATAAAGTCCCCCCCACAATAATCCTATAATATAAAAGGCCAGATGTAAGTTTGTCTGATGCAGTCATGCTCAGTAGACACTGCCCAAATGCACAGAATGCTGGGATGTGTAGTTCTGCGGTTTTACCCACTTTGTCCCGTGTACACGGACTTTTACACTAGTTAGGCATATGAACATTAGCTTCTTAACAGTGATAGTATCGGACATAAGTACCACAATCTGACACAATCCTTCTTCTGAGACTGACGGGCAGGCTTCTTGCTTTAGAGCCGTTTGTGCACCTGTGCCGTCAGTTCCTTCCTGGTGCTTTAAGGTACAATGCAGCGCCTCCTAGAGGAGACCGGGATGGACAGAGCAGGTGTGCAGATGTCTCCAAGTCAAGATGTCTGCATACAAGTCTGGCCGCCGGTCTCAGAAGAAGAAGAAGGATCTCTTCAGATCGTGGTACTTGTGTCCGATAATAGCGCTGTTAAGCTAATCGCCATATACCTAGTTACTGTGGGGCGACATTATATAGGGTGATAGTTCCGCTTAGACGTCTGTCCTCTATAGGGAAATCTCTCTCACCAGTTTACTGATTGTGATTAGAAAAGAACAGGAGAAATAGAGCAGAACAAGTATTTTTTACCCTTTAAAGACCAGAGGGGCGTGAAATGTGTTTCCCACCCCTCTGGTCCTCGAAAGGTGTAGAGGTGTGTGTAATGCATTGCGCACCCCTCTGGTCCCTATCCCTTTCAGTGCCAGAGGGGCTTTGTAATGCGTTGTGTACCCCTCTGGTACTGAAAGGGTTAACCTGGCAACAGCTGCAGTGTATGGTCAAGGAATGCGCTGGAGATGGCTCACGCATGCCGGAATTAACCGTATGAGTGCCAGAGGTCATTCAAATGGTTAAAAACTAATCTCATCAACACTTTTTCGCTCACAAACATGTTTTTTTTTTCTTTACTTCAAAATATGTTTATTACTGTTTCCCATGAACTAATCTTTAATTTTTTTACTCACAACCACAGAGTTTATATTCATGGAAATGAAGTGTATATTTTTAGGCTTTTATCCATTCTGTGATATTCTGCCTTTATATTGAGATAATTATACTCGTTAGGGTCGCTGTATCAGGAAAAAGTGGTGCAAATCTCAGGCCAGCCAACTGCGTCACAGGGAGCAAACACAGTTCCCACATCCCCATTAACCCTTTGATAGCCAGGGATGTATCCAACGCATTGCGAAGCATTCAAAAGGTTCATGTAATCGGGGTGTTTAAGCCCTGGAATGCTAGGAGACATTTTCACTTTTCAAGGGGTTAAATCAGTGATTCTCAGCTCCGATCCTCGAGGTACACCGACAGGTCAGTATTGCAGGATATCCCTGATATCCCTCTCTGGCACTCGAAGGGTTACACACAGGCAGCTCAGTCACCATAACTGAGCCACTGATTACTGACCCGTGATTCTGCAGGGATATTGGGAAAATCTCACCTGTTTGTGTGCCCTAAGGATTAATGTTGAGAACTGATGGGGTTAAATACACAAATTTTAATCAATGGGAAATGTAATTCGTCCTTTATGGTGTACGGTATTTGGGGGAGAGTTGGAGACCTCGGTTATTCAGGAGGTTAAAACGTTCAATTTAAAGCGGAACTATCATCACACTTACATTGAGTCCCAAATCCTAATTACAGTAGCGATATGCATATATGTATTTTCAAGAATAATTGCAGCATTAGTGAAAAATAGAACTTTTTAGGCAGACAGGCAGTGGCAGGGATCTTTCTGTAGGACCGGCCACGCACGCACGTGGTAGTCACCCATCTCGACAATGGACTTACCAGGTACGTCACGCAAAAATGTCACTTGGTGACAGGACCTGGTAAGTCCTGGAAGTCATTCGCTAGAATGGCTTAAAAAAAGAAACCCGTTAAGTGCCGGGTTGTACATGCGCGGCTGGTCACTAAGGGGTTAAGGACCAGGGACCTTTTTTTTTTTTTTTTTTTTTAATCTGATTCAGGACTACCCAAATGGCATGCAGCCGCACAGGGAGCCCGGATTTCCATGACGGTCCAGAACCCTCTTGGGCCCTTAAGGGTATAACAACCCTTTAGGGGTTAAGGTACAAAGGCATTCAACTCACCAATCATGGAGGTGAAGGGGAGGGACAGTGCTGACTCAGAAATGCCTTCGCTGCAAGATGTTTGCGCTGTTCTCCGCTTCCTGTCTGCCTAAAAAGTTCTGGTTTTCACTAATCTCACAATTATTCTTGATAATACAAGTACGTATATGCATATCGCTATTGTAATCGGGATTTGGAGCTCAATATAAGTGTGATGATCGTTCCGCTTTAAATTAACGGACATTGTTTTAGTTCCCTATGGTGCAGTTGATTTGCACAACTTTTGGTACATCAGCCACACTGGATAATGTTTTCTTCAGTATTGTTTTTACTCTCCCAGAACAGAACCTATAAATCTTTGGATTCGCAATGTTCAGAGCTTTAGATGTTAATCATTTGTCTGACCTGTATTGCCAAATGCTGTTACCTGAACTGAAATGCAGAAGATTTTATACTAATATTGTCTTTTTGTAATAAAATGAGTATACCATTGTAACTCCACGTTTGATGTGTGTATCTTTTTACATGGAAATTGTAAGTGGGATTCCAGCATCGGCGCAACAATGTACGCAAAAGGAAAGTCTGCACATCAGAGCCTTACCTTTAAATATACATAATAAACAGTGGGGTTTTAGTTAAATATTTTAGGCAAAAGGGATGAAAAGCGTTCCTGCCCCATCAAGACACCCCCAGATTCAGGCTATTTTGAGCTCACTAGGAAGCTTTATATTTTATCGGTACAACAATGTCTCCCCCATTTCTTGCACTGCCATTTTCATTCTCCAGTGATATCTTACCTAATGGACATTGAGACGTGCCACAAAACTGATAGAGGGATTGGAGGATCTGAATTATAAAGAGAGACTAGCCATACTGGGTTTATTTACAATAGAGAAGAGACGTCTAAGTGGTGATATCATTACCATTTACATATATACACATATATTCAAGGTCAATACAAAGAACTATCCAATGAATTATTTACGCAAAGAGCTGAGCTAAGAGCGAGCGGTCATCCATTAAAACTAGAGGAAAGTCTCTTTCAAATTAATAAAAGGCAGTAAAACTATGGAATTCTTTGCCTCGGGATGTTGTGCTTGTAGATATTGTAACTGCTTTCAAAAAGGCAATGGATGCCTATCTAGCACAGAACAATATTGAAAATTATGACAGATGGCTTAAAGGGATAGTAATACGTAATTATTACTAATCCTTATATTAAAGTAATTAAAAATCAATGTATTGCCCCCAGTGTCATCTCTCAAACCTTTGTGGTTTGAGAGATAATCGCTCATAAAGTTGCCCTCTCCCTCCCCCTTCCCTGAAGTCAGCGTTGTAGCTGACTGAAGGGAAATCTGGTCTTACAATCATCAGGCGGCTCTGCAGCAGAGCTGCGATCGCGTTAATAAAAAAAATATTTCACTAAAACCAAGCACACGTAGAAGACTGTTTTAGTGAAAGATTTCTTTTTTACTAACGCGATCTTTGCTGTGCCGCAGAGCAGCCTGAAAGTCGTACGACCAGATTTCCCTGCAGTCAGCTAGAATGCCGACTACCGGGAAGGGGGATGGAGAGGGCAACTTTAGGAGCAGTTATCTCTCAAACCATAAAGGTTTGAGAGATGACACAGGGGGCAATACATTTATTTTTAATATTACTTTAATATAGGGATTAGTAATAATTAAGTATTACTATCCCTTTGATTGCAGATAGGTTGTTGATCCAGGGAAATATCTGACTGCCATTTGGAGTCAGGAAGGAATTTTTTACCCACTTGGGAAAATTGGAAACGGCTTCAGTGGATCAACAGGGGTGTTAGGCATGGGCCGGACTTGATGGACACATGTCTTTTTTTTTCAGCCTCTCAGCTATGTTACTATGACATTAGTGTGGTGATTTGGGGAAGACCGTGGCAGAGAGAGTCAACTGGGGAGACCTGAGAAGGGTAACCTGGAAATGTGTTTTAGGAAAACGTAACGTGCAGCAGAACAGAGTTTGGTGTTGTGTGGTCCTGCTAGAAAGGTTTAATCAATCCTGGAAAAAAAAACATTTTCCATTAGAAGTTTCTGGCCCTAGTAAGGTAAGTGTGGATTATTAGGTGTTAGACTATGATAAATGGAAACAGTATGTGTTTAAGGAGACCAAGAGGGATGCAGAGACCATGGGGTATAGAAAGTCTCCTTTAAGGAGACTGGGCACTCTATAATGAAGCTCCTCCTAGTGCCCACCCTCTATACCCCAGCACCAACCGGAGATCACTCAGTTTTCTACGTGACTTCCAGGAGTCTGGGTGGTTTCCCTGTTCAGTTAACCCTTCTTGGATTTTTTTTTCTTGTTGCTTAACACATTTATGGGTACCCACACTTAGCGAGGAGATTTTCTGAGATCGACTGAATCCGTTCCACTTTCGCTCCTCTATCCCGCTGGGGTTGCGGAGCAGGTGGACCTTGGCATGCTTTGTGCGCACCCGGAGTTTCCGATGTGTACATCTGTCAGAGATCAACTTCTGTAGGCATACTCTGTCTTAAAGCGCATGACAGGTCTTTGTGCCTTGTTTATGCTTGTCCGGAGTTAACGGTATACTTGGCTTTAGGGGCTTGGGGTATCCAGTTCACTCCATGCATGGAGCTCAGCCGGCTTTCTGCTAATTACCAGATTTCATACTTTTCCTACTGTCATCGGCTCCCTTGAAGGAGTGTGTGCAATGGTTGTGCTTTCCTTATGTGCGTCCAGAGTTTACGGTATACACGGCTTTCATGGGCTTGGTCTAGCAGGTTTGCTCAGCCTGCCTTTCACTTTGTATCCAGCTGCTTGTCGGATCATTCCTTATCTTAAGGGAGGTCATGACGTGCGCATTTCCATGGCAACACTCCTTTCTGTACACGTGCTCTGCTTTTTCTCCTGGGCAGTATGTTCTCTGGGTAGGCAGCATATCTGACCTATGGGACAGCAAGAATGCCTAAGGCCAGAGAGGGGGAGAGCAAACTTAAGGGCACTAAAGTTTCTTCTGTTTCTGCTTCTTCCAGACCTGTGGTCTAAGGGCCTCCTCCAGCTCATCCGGGTGAGGTTCACCAAATGGGTTGTTGATCCACCGTGCTGCCCAGTTAAACATCCTCGAGTCACCACTCTTTTTTCAAACCTGGTTCCTCTTTTTTTTTTTTGGGACCCTCCTTCATCTGAGGATGAAGGAGAGGTTCTCAGCGACAGTACTGATAATCCTCATTCCATTTTGGACCATCATCCAGGCATGAGGATGAGTTTGAAGCGGTTGAGCTTATAAGTAAGGTTATTTTAGAGGATCTGCAGGTTTTGGCGGGGCTATCTCATGAGGGCTTGCCGGTTTCACTTTTTAAGAGTAAAAATAAGTTGCCTGTGTCCTTTGCTGCTAATTCAGGATTGTATCAGATTGTTCAGGATGAGTAGCGATTTCCTGCTTGGGCTCTCTGTTCCTAAAACGTTTTTCAGGCTTTATCCCTTTCCTCAGATCAGGGTGGACATGTGGTCAGTCCCTCCTGATGTGGATTTGATGGTTTCCAGTCTAAGCACATTACTTTGCCAGGCCAGAGCGCAGCTGCACTCAGGGATTCCACTGATACGGAGTTGGATTCTCTTACCAAATTATTATTTTCGGTCGAAGGGCTATCTTGCGGTATGATTTTTGCCTCAGCTTGGGCTTGTAGGGCAGTGGAGGCCTGGCAGGATCAGCTTCTGCAGGCTGTCCAGAACAGTGCTCCTAAAGATGAACTTTGGCATTGGTGGGTCTCCTGCAGGATGCCTCTGTTTTTATATTGGTGAGGTGGCTTTGGACATTGCCAAAATGGCTGCTAAATATTTGGCTTCCTCCGTATCTCTATATCTGGAATGCTTATACAGCCTCAAAAAAGTGTTCATGGTTTTGCCATTTTCTGCTTATCTTTTGTTTGGCCCTTACCTTGATAAGATGATCAGTAAGGCCACAGGGGGCAAGAGTACTTTGCTGCCTCAGAACAAACCCATACGTTTGATTTCAGGAGAAAGGGGTTCTTCCTCTCATGCTGGTAGATACTTTTGGGGTTCTTCTCGCCCATACATTTTGCAGGAGCTGGCTCTTCCTTTAGTTATTCTGGAAAGTCCAAGCCCGTCTGACCCCAAAAGACGTCTGTCTTCAATTCCCCTGATCCCAAATATTCCTCTGCATGAAGGTGGTGGTCCAGAGCTCCCCAAACATCCTTCTTTGGGTTGGAATGTCCATTACTTCGTTCATCAATGGAGGGATACCATTTTGTACACCTGGGTTCTGCAATTGGTGGAGGACGGATATTGCATGTCTTTTCCCTAGCTGCTTCTGGCTCGTTTTTTGTGTCATGGGTTCCTTCAGATGCCAGTCTAGCACTTGCTTTTCATCAAGCCTTGTGGAGACCAGGGTAGAAGTTCCAGTTCCTCAGGACCAGAGGTCCAGTGGTTTTATTCCAATCATTTCCTTTCTAAAAAAGGACAGAGGTTTCCATCCTGTCTTGTACCTAGAGACACTGGACCAGTTTGTTAGGGTACCCAAATTCAAAATGGTGCCTGCCAAATCTGATATAGCTGCCATGGCTCCAGATAAGTTTATGGCCTCGCTCAATATAGATGATGCTTATCTTCATTTTCCCATTTGGCCAGAATATCATAGTTTTCTTTGCTTTGTTATTCAGGGCCAACACTTTCAGTTCCTGGCTCAGCCTTGCCACGGCTCTGAGGGTGTTCACATAAGTGTTGGATATTCTGACTGCCTATCTGCAGACCTTGGTGCTCAATGTGACCCCATATCTGGATGGCCTTTTGCTGAAGATGCAGCCTCCGGGTCGCTTGCAGGAACATTCGTCTCACCATGACTGTTCTTCAGCACCATGGGTGGATAATAAAGCTTCCTAAATCTCATCTGTTCCCAACTCAATGGCTGCTGTTCCTGGACACATCTCTCCAAAAAATCTGTGGATGTGTGAGACCAGGGATGCTCCCCGTTGACCACTATTTGGAGCAACCCAACTGGCAGGTGTTGGGGTGTCTTATTTTAGGCACACAGTGCAAGCAGCAGTGAAGGCAGCACAATTGGACTGGAGAATAGGCCACCAGAATACCCGCGACAATGACCAAATCAGTTGGTCTCGACCAATGTGCCCAGCAATTTTTGAGGTATGATAAGTCTCCAGCAACCTCAATGCGTAACTGTGGCGGAACAAAGCACCATCCGTCCGACTTTTCCTCTGGAGCATCTGCTTGAGCTGCCAAACTTTCCTCTCCCAGAGGAGAAGTAACACAGGTACGTATCGTCGCAAGAATGCGATCAGCAGGAATAATCTGTGAAGGTGGTACCTCCTCCCTGGAGGTACTGCAAAACTGGCGAGACAACGCATTTGCCTTAACATTTTTTAGCCAGGGAGATAAGAGACCACGAAGTTAAATTGTGAAAGAAACAGTGCCCACCTGGCCTGCCTGGAAGACAAGTACTTAGCCTCTGAAAGGTAAATGAGGTTTTTGTGATCGGTCAGGATCAGGATAGGAGTTTTAATACCCTCCAAGAGGTGTCTCCGCTCCTTAAGGGCCAGGATAATAGCCAGTAATTCTCTATCTCCTATTTGTTATACCATCTCAGCTTTAGACAGTTTTCTAGAGAAATACCCACAAGGGAGCAAAGCTTCACCAGGAGCTGAGCATTGTGGCAACAGGGCGCCCACTCCAATCTCTGATGCGTCCACCTCCAAGGTAAAGGGCAGGTTGGGGTTGGGATGTCAGAGCTGCAGCAAAGGCAGCCTTCAGATTTTCAAAAGCCAGAATAGCAGATTAAGACCATTCAGAGGTGTTAGCCCCTTTACGCGTCATGTCGGTAATGGGTTTGACAACAGTAGACACATTTTTAATGAATTTTCGGTAGTAGTTAGCAAATCCCAAAAATCTTTGGATCGCTTTAAGTCCCATAGGACGAGGCTAATCTACTACTGCAGACAGCTTCTGGGGGTCCATGGCAAACACAGAAGCAGATATGACATATCCCAGAAATGTTGCTTGGGATTTGTGAAATTCGCATTTCTCCAACTTGCAATACAAGTTATTTTCAAGTAAAAGACTTAAAACTTTGGATACATCAGACCGATGGGTCTCACTCGTTGGAGAATGAATGAGGATGTCATCCAAATATTCGACCACACAGCTTTGTAGGAGTTCTCTTAACACATAATTGATGAACTCCTGGAAGACAGCCGGAGCGTTGCATAGACCGAAGGGCATAACCAAGTATTCGTAATGGCCGCTCCTCGTATTAAAGGCGATCTTCCTCTCATCTCCCTCTTTAATCCGCACAAGGTTATATGCGGCTCTTAAATCAAGTTTCGTGAAAACTTTAGAACCTTTCAATCGGTCAAAGAGTTCGGTAATCGAAGGTATCGGATACGCATTTTTGACCATCAGTTTGTTTAGCCCACGGAAGTCAGTGTACGGACGTAGCTCCCCATCCTTTTTCTTAACAAAACAAAATCCAGCACCAGCAGATGTGGATTTACAAATGATGCCTCTGATCAGCACATCTGAAACATATTCCTCCATGACTTTATTCTTCTCCATGGACAAAGGATATATACAACCCTTAGGAGGCGTCGTACCAGGCATAAGCTCCAATGAGCAGTCGTAGGGCCTGTGAGGTGGTAAAGACCCAGCCTGGTTTTCGCTAACCACATCCCTGAATGTTTCATACTCCTCCAGAAGGAGTGGAGCGGCAGCGTGGGTTAGTCTTACTGGACAAGAAAGACAAGACTTAGTACATTGTGGAGACCATGCCAAAATGTCACGTGTGCCAATCCATCCTGGGGTTATGTGCCTGCAACCAAGGAAACCCCAGAACAATGATGTAATGTGGTGAATTAATTACTTGAAACTTCAGGACTCCTACCCTTAGGGTTAATAATTCGGTCTCATTCGTAATATATGAGGGCATCAAGGGTCGCCCATCAATGGCTTCTATGGCCAGTGGAGAAGAGCGTGGAAGCAGTGGAACAGCGTTACTGGCTGCAAACTCCGCATCGATATAGCTGCCAGCAGCACCTGTATTTAGTAACACTGGAACTGATACAAATATGCCTGCCCAAAGAAGGCATACCATCAACACAGGCTTATCAGACACTTTGTCTGGGGACTGTGAAATGCCACCTAAGATTTGTCCCAGGCTGGATCTTAGGTGAGGGCATTTCCCAGACGGATTGGGCAGGATTGCAACAGATGTCCTTGCTTATCACAGTAAAGACAAAGCCCCTCCATCCTCCTGAAGGCCCTCTCCTCCTTAGAAAGCCAGGTAACACCCAGCTGCATGGGTTCACTACCCTCTGAGACAGGTTTAGGAGGTATGGGAGGTGAGGGAGGATAGGGTGGGCCCAAAAAACGGGAATGCAAACTGCTAGGAGGCCTCCTCAGACGCTCCCTAAATTAGGGTCTTTCCCTGATCCTTGTGTCAATCAGGATGCAGAATGAAATCAGATCCTCCAAAGCCTTAGGTAGCTCTCGTGCCGCATTCTCGTTTTTCAATGAATCGCATAGTCCTTGGACAAAGGCAGCCACCAATGCTTCATTATTCCAGCCTACTTCCACAGCCAGGGTACGGAATTCGATAGAGTAATCCTCCACAGTATGAGCACCCTGGCGAATGGTCATAAGGCGTTTAGAAGCCAAGACCACGCGGCCTGGCCTATCAAAAACTCGTTTGAAAGATTTCACAAATTCCGTAAAGTTGTACACAACAGGTTTGTCAGACTCCCATAATGGGTTGGCCCAGGCCAGCACCCTTCCCATGAGGAGAGAAATCAAAAAGCCAACCTTACTGTGCTCAGAAGGGAAGGCATACGGAGTCATTTCAAGATAAATGCCGAGTTGATTGATGAAACCACGGCAAGCATCAGGATCCCCACCATGCTGCTGTGGGGCTTGGGCGTACCCAGACAACCTCTTGATCTCGCCTGTATTAGAAGAGGTTGGATCCACTGACTATTCTGTGATGGTACGTTCTGGTGTATGTCTTTCCACCTCTAGTCATGATTCCCAGAGTAATTTCCAAGATATGGAGGGAAGGGGTTCACACTCTTCTCATCACTCCGTTCTGGCTGCACGGGGTTGGTTTCATCACCTGCTCGAGGTATCCGTGGAGACACCTTGACGTCTACCTCTGGTGCAGGACCTTCTGTCTAAAGGTCCTATTACTCATCCCAACTTCAACACCCTCACTTTGATGGCATGAAACTTTAGTCCGACCTCTTGTGTCACAAGGGTTTAAGTGATTCTGTTATCCAGACTGTGCTGCAAACTTGCAAGCCTATCTCTGCCAAAACCAACCATTGAGATTGGCGGATTTACTTGGGATCTTGATACCTTGCATTTCTCTTTACCATCTTTTGGATATTTTTTGTAAGCATCAATTCTCTTAAGGGGTGAATCATATCCTACCACTGGGCAGGGCTCCTACGCCTCTGTGGGACCAGAGTCTGGTTTTGAAGGTGCTTCAGTCTTCTCCCTTTGAACCTCTGGCTTTGATTTCTCTGTATCACTTGACTTGTAAGGCTCAGTGCTTTGTCTTGCTGCTTTCAAATGTTGTTTTGAGAACTGTTCCTGATCTTCAGCCTCCTCTCTTTTGGATGTGGTTCTCTGTCTCCCATAGTATGTTAATTCTACTTGATGATTTTGTCAATCTGATACTGTCTTCGTCCTTCCCGAGGGTCCTAGGGTGCCTGGCTTTGAAGTAGACACTAGCTTAATGGCTGAAATGGACTATTAGACAAGCCTATGTGCTCAAGTTCTGCAGGCTCCATTCCAGATTATTGCCCATTCGACTCATGCAGTTAGCATGTGGTGGGCTTTCAAAAATCAGACCTCTGTGGATCAGCTTTGAAAGGAGGTGACTTGATTGGTTGTTCACACTTCCACCGTGTTTTATAAAGTTAATGTGTTTGCCCTAAAACTAGCATCCCGAGATGTAAAGTTTTGCAGGCAGTTGTTCCTTAGTTTGCTCGCTCTCCCTCCCTCTGTTGTTTGGGACGTCCCCTTTGTCCCTGCATCCTTCTTGGACTAGTAGAAAATGGGATTTTTTTTTTTTTACCAATAAATCCTTTTCTCATTGTCCATATAGGGATGCAAGGCATCTCTCCTGTTGACATCTTGTCTGGCTTGGGGTGCCCAGCGCATCTTTCTATGTGCTCTCTCTGTCCTTCCTAGTTTTTGTAACTGAAAACAGAGTGATCTTCGGATGGCACTGGGATATAGAGGCAAACAGTAGGAGGATCTTCATTATAGAGTGCCCTGCGTCATTAAAGGAGAGTATACCCCATGGAAAATAACAAAAGGATTTATCGGTAATTTAAAAAAAAAAAAAAATCCCATTTTTACTTTTCGTGGCGACCTCAAAAGCTTTTTTTTTTTTTTTTTTTTTTTTAAAGGGGCAGCTCCTCGTAGGACAACTGAAGTAGGTACAGTAATGCAAGGGGAGCAAATGTTTATTATTTTGCCTTCACCATTTAACAAGCGTCTTGTGTTGCTTTGACAATGGGAAGAGCCCTTGCTAGTCATTTCCTCTACTCATGGCAACTGCTCAGGTCTAATCCAGCCTTCTCAGCTCAAGCTTTTCCTTCATAGGGCACTATCCTGTATAAAAAGGGTACAGATGACATGATGCAAAAAAAAAAAAAAAAAAAAAAAAAAAAAAAAAAAAAGGCTTGTTCCTCCAGTGCACACCACCCCTGGTCCCCACTGTCCTTAACGACTGGCCTCGGAGGCACATGGCAGTCACTAAAAGACCACGGAGCATTTTTTTTTTTTTTTTTTTTTTTTTTTTTTTGACGATCCGAAACAGGGCTCCCCGAACAGCCGCGCGGGGAGCCCTGAAATCCATGACGGTCATAGTACGTCATTTTGGCACTTTTTACCCATGCCGTACCATGACCGTCAAGGGTCGTTAAGGGGGTTAAAAAAGTAACGTATATCTTTTTTTCCCTCTGGATCAACAGGGGTGATACAGCATGGGTGGAACATAATGGCCGCACGTTCTCTTGCAAGGAACATCACTTCAGACCAGGAATGAAAGGGATGGTAATCTTATCTTATTATTATATAAAAGAATAAGCCTCATTGCATAATTTATGGTACCTCACACACAGAACATAATTTATGTCTCCTCAGAAAACACACACACATTGAACAGAATGCCTCATTACATAATTTATGTCTCATCAGGAGACACAACTCCCACTGGGTGATTCAATGGGGACATTACTGCTCCCATTGGGTGATTCAATGGGGGCATGATTATCATAGAGAGAGTTGGCCTGTCCCCTCCAGCCCACCCACTATCCAACTGATAAAAAAACAAATATAGCTGCTATTCGCTTCTGAAGTAGGGGATATCAATAACTTCTCCTGGTCCACTCACACACTCACACTGTTTCACCTCCCACAGATAATTGTAACCCTCCATACACTCTGTTTCAGTACGAGGGTGTAATGTTTCCATAAAATACAAACTCAGGGATAAACTTAATAGCAACTCTTTTATTTAACTCTTTTAATCTCTTCAGTCAACCTCACTAACTGTCTGTTTTCAGCTGTCACTCCTCCACTTCCTGATTCCCACCCTTTCTTCTTAAAGGGAGAGAGATGCTTTGCTGTATGTTACAGAGAGCAAGCCTCAAACACCACTTTCTATTTGTTCCCTCAGCATATTGCTACTTTGCGTCAACTGAAGAGCCACAGTGTGTTATATTGCTATGTAACCTCAGCTTAAGTAAGGAGGAGTTACTGCTCCCATTGGGTGATTCAATGGGGGAGTGATTTAAATCATGCAGGGAGTTGGCCTGCCCCCACTATCCAGCCCTCCCACCACTATCCAAGTGACTGAAAAAATAAAATGGCTGCCACTCGCTCCTACACCACAGACACAAACACTCATACACACACACTCACTCACACCCCGGAGGCAAGCACGATCCACCTTCCACCATAGTATGTGCAATTACCACATGCATTTCAGCTACATGAATGAATGCCACAGTGGAGGCATAAGTACAAACACAAACTCGTTACAATTACACACAAGTCACCCCCTTATGACTCACTTCTCTGTGTGTGTGTCTCTGTGTGTTACATGTCTGTATCACACTCTGTGTGTCTGCATGTATGTGTGTATGACTGTCTCTCTTTATGAATCTTAGTGCATGCGTGTGCGTCTCTGTGTGTGTCTTACATCTGTGTGTGTGCATTAATTCCCTATATATCCTGACGGGCAGCGCCGTCCCACCTTGCTAGTACTTAATATGTAAAAACAAATATACAAATATATATCGTAGTATTTATCCCCCTGAGTAAAACAAGGATACTCTCACTGCTGAAAGGTGTTTTATTGAAAAGTTATTACAGCTCAAACTTTTTAGGTGCAACATCAGTGGCCTGAAATTGACAGATCTGGTCAGTTGACCATAAATCTCCATAGGATGGTGTAGAAACAGTGACACTGTACAACTTCAGGCCACTGTGATACTGTGCCTAAACAAAATAAAGTTTGTACTCAGGGAGATAAACTCTACAACATAGTTTTTTTTACGTTTTAATTATTACTATCTTTTAATGAGCAAGGAAGAACTACACTAGTGGATAAAAGTTTTAGAACACCTAGATTTTTGCTACTTTTAGTTATTGCCATATAACTTGACAAAAAAATTAAAAAAGCATGTAAACATTGGGTATTTCTAAACTCAAGACAATTATAATCTATTTAGCAGGGTTTTTTAGCGTTTGTAGATGTGTAAAAGTTTTTTTTTTTTTTAGATTTTACGCGAAAAATAAGTTCTTGTGTTAAGTTTATTCATCATCCTATATAATAATTCGTTAGGATGTTTGTCTGAAGCAGTCATGCGCAATAGAGATTGCTGGAACGCTCGGAATGCTGGGAGTTCTGTGCTGGGAGCATTCTGTGCGTTAGGGCAATCTCTACATCACAACGCGCGAGTGACAGCAGTAAGCAGAGCAGGACTGACCTTTTAACCCTTTGAGTGCCAAGGGGTTACACAAAGCAATGTGTTGCGTACCTCTCCGGCACTCAAAGAGCCGTGTACACGGGCTTTTACACTAGTATTTTATTAACTGTTTTACAGGAAATGTGATGAAAATAATGGTATCTTTAAAAAGTCCATCTTATGGCAAGAAAAACAGTATCTATATATATAAAAGAAGACTTTGTGCCTGCCAAAACACACCCAGGGGAGGCATAAAGCAGGAGTTACTACTCCTATTGGGTGATTCAATCATGCAGGGAGTTGGCCCGCCCCCACTATGCAGCCCGCCCACCACTATCAAAGTCAGAAAAAAACAATATGGCCGCCACTTGCTCCTACACCACAGACAAACACACATGCCCCACTCACACATGCCCCACTCACACACACAGACCACCACACACACATGCCCCACTCACACAGCACCACACAAACACACACACATGCCCCACTCACACAGCACCACACACACACACATGCCCCACTTACACAGCACCAAACAGACATGCCCCCACTCACACACACAGCACCACACACACACACAAAGCCAGAAATAAATATGGCTGACACACACACACAGTCACTCACCCTGACTCCCAGAGGCCTCAGCAGGACCTGTACTGCAGCACCAGAGGAAAAAATTGCACTCAAAGGGTTAAGGTAGGTCCTCATTGCTCAATTATTTCTTCACTGTAATCATTTGCCATGCAAGACACAGGACAGACAGCCATCAGATTCACACTTAACCCACTGACTGCCACAGGGTTGTGTATCAAGTTTTACCCCTCAGGGAGTGTGTTCAAACCCCTCACACTGTAAACTTGCATTTCTCTCCCACTTCTCCTCCTTCCCCAGCCTATTACTAACACTTTTCCATATTTATGTTAAGCCCCGCCCCCTACTCGTGATTAAGCCCCGCCCCCTTTTAACCCAGATTGCCCCATTGCTCTCTCCACATCAGCACCACATGAGGGACTCCACAAGTAAAAGTTCACAGGTATTACACACTCATGCCCCACTCACACAGCACCAAACACCCATACACACACACAAAGCCAGAAAGAAAGATGGCTGACACAGTCACTCACCTTGACTCCCAGTGGCCTCAGCAGGACCTGTAGTAAAGCCACTGAACGGTGCTGCATCACCAGGGGAACAAAATGGCACTCAAAGGGTTAAGGTAGGCCCTCATTGCTGAATTACTTCTTCACTGTCACCATTTGCCATGCAAGACACAGGACAGACAGCCATCAGATTCACACTTAACCCACTGACTGCCACAGGGTTCTGTATCAAGTTTTACCCCTCATGGAGTGTGTTAAAACCCCTCACACTGTAAACTTGCATTCCCCTCCCACTTCTCCTCCTTCCCCAGCCTATTACTAACACTTTTTCACATTTATGTTAAGCCCCGCCCCCTACTCGTGATTAAGCCCCACCCACTTTTAACCCAGATTGCCCCATTTGTCTCACCACATCAGTCCCCTCTAGGGACTTCACAAGTCAGTGTTCCCAGGTATGAATACACTTCCCACTGCTATTTATCTCTGACATGCCTCTCTATACCTTAACCCTTTGAGTGCCAGAGGGGTACACAACTCATGAGCACATGTGTTTCTGCTCATATATGTTGCGTGTCTGTGTGTGTACATCTCTGTTACATATGTGTGTCCATGTGTGCATCTCCAGTGTGTCTGTGTGTACATGTGTTTTGCATGTCTCTGCCGCTCACTGTGTGTATGTGCATACCTCCCAACATTTCACAGGGCCAAAGAGGGACACGTTAGTTTTAGGTGATATTATTGGGGGTCTGGCTGGTGGGCGGGACATTAGTAAGAATTTTTAGGTTATTTCATGACCTATTACTGGCTATTTATGTAACTGAATAAATGATTTAGTTCAAGACCAAAGTATTTTATTTGCACAGACTAATTTATAAACACATATACTGAAGTTTATTGCTTTATTGCTGTAGAGCAAAGTAATACACACCACACAGTCAGGGCTGGTGCAAGGATTTTTGCCACCCTAGGCAAAACCTAATTTTGCCGCCCATTTCGCTTCGCCCCTTGTGTCCCACCCCTTTATACCCTGCCTACTTATACCCAACCTCTTTTCATGATTGTCCTCTCTCTGCCCCCTGAGCCACTCTGCCCCTGTTCTGGAGATCCCTGTAAGAGATGCCCCCCACCAGCTCCAACTTGCCCCTTATCAGCTTCACTTTGGCCCACCAGTTCCACTTTGCCCCTATCAACTCCAACTTGCCCCCATCAGCTCCAACGTGCCCCCACCAGCTCCATTTTGCCCCCTCAGCTTCACTTTGCCCCCTCAGCTCCACTTTGCCCCCTCAGCTCCACTTTGCCCCCTCAGCTCCAACTTACCCCCATCAGCTCCACTTTGCCCCCCATCCTCTCCAACTTACCCCCATCAGCTCCACTTTGCCCCCCATCCGCTCCAACTTGCCCCCACCAGCTCCACTATGCCCTCTCAGCTCCAACTTTCCACTATCAGCTCCACTATGCCCCCAGCAGCTCCAACTTGCCCCCATCCGCTCCAACTTGCCCCCCCATCCGCTCCAACTTGCCCCCCCATCCGCTCCAACTTGCCCCACCAGCTCCACTTGCCCCCCCTCAGCTCCACTTGCCCCCCCTCAGCTCCAGCTTGCCCCCCCTCAGCTCCACTTTGACCCTCATCAGCTCCAACTTGCCCCTATCATCTCCAACTTGCCCCCACCAGCTCCACTATGCCCCCTCAGCTCCAGCTTTCCCCTAACAGCTCCAACTTGCCCCCATCATCTCCACTTTGCCCCACATCTGCTCCAACTTGCCCCCTCAGCTCCACTATGCCCCCTCAGCTCCAACTTGCCCCCCATCACATACCTGTATCTCCCGCGCAGTCTTCTCTTCAGTAATGGAGAGCGTGGCGGGAGATCATGACTCCCAGCGCGCTCTGCATTATTAAAGATCCGACCAGATGAGGGAGCGCTGTAGCAACATAGACCTGACTGTGTTGTGGTTCCTGGCATGGTGTGTGTGGGCGCACCTCTTCTCCGCTGCATGCCCGCGCCCCCAGTACGTGTGCGCCCTAGGCCGGCGCCTACCTCGCCTATAGGTGGAGCCGGCCCTGCACACAGTCTGACCTCCTAAAAAGAGGGACAACAGGGTGGGAAAGAGGGACAGAGGGATTTGGCCCTCAAAGAGGGACTGTCCCTCCTAAAGAGGGACACTTGGGATGTATGGTATGTGTCTGCCTGTGTGTTGTATATGTCTGTGTTTATCAGTGTGTCTGCATTTCAAACACGTGCGCCCAACGGTCATAACATGACGGGCAACGCCGTCCCATGTTGCTAGTATAATATATGTCGGTACATTAAATGAGTAAGAGGAAAATTACAGCTAAACACGAACACAGTAGAAGTGTTAAAACAGAAGGACAATGGCTGTTTTAACTGTAGGAACTCAAAGCGACCATTAACCCTTTGAGTGTCAGAGGGCTACACAAAGCATTGTGAAGCAATGCGTAGCACACATCTGGCACTCAAAGAGTTATGATTTTCTAGCCACAGTAGGCAAGTGTGAAGGTAGTAGTATCAGGTCCCCTTTAAAGGGATAGTAACGTTTCAAAATAAAAGCAGCTCCAATTAATCTTCATAGTGTTTGGTTGAGTTGTAGTTCAAGAGTAACTGAATGATAAATTATCTCCCTCCCACCCCTTTTAGTGATGTAACACTGCTCACCTCCGAGCAGCAAGACTGTCCGGATGGATTGCAGAGAGGGACAATTTTCAGTGAGCATAAGGAAAAAACCTGTCAAGGGGGGCAGGGTTTTCCTTATGATCACAGTAAGAAGATTGTCCCTTGCTGTGATCTGTCTGGTCAAGAGACCAGATTCCACATCTGAGGGGAGGCAGCTTACACTAGGTAAAAGGGGCGGGAGGGGTATACTTTATCATTCAATTACTCTTGAACTACAACTCTGACAGTATTGAAATAACACTCTACATGGCCCAAATGCTATGATGATTATTTGGATCTGCTTTCTCTATTGGTGTAATGCCCTGTTGGTCTCCTAACACTTGTGTAGAAAGGTACTAGGTGTAAACCATCCCTGGATTTATCCCACCTGTACCAGGGATTGTCAACCTTTGGCTCTTCGGCTGTTTGACTACAACTCGCATCATCCCAACCAGCTTGCGGAAAACATCTGGGGGGAGATCACTAAGCGGTGATAACACGGAGGTAATATTACGTCTCCATTTCCTATCTATGGAGCCTATTCACTAAGATCTCCAGAGTTGAAGAAATCTTAGTGAACAGGCTCCATAGAACAACACAGGAATTGGAGTCATAAGTCATAAACTGGAGAAGTCATCACCTCTTTATCACCACTTCGTGAATCTCCCCCCTGGAGAGACGTTTTCCTATCCTTGTACTATACTGTTGCAGAAGTCCATAATAACAAACACAAGTTTCTTGAAAGACTTTAAAAATAGGTTTAATTTAGCAAGAAATAATATTCCAAAGTCTTAGCAATATGAAACATGGGGGAATACAGTTTGGAAGTTTACATGTGTACAATATGATAAACTGTTTTAGATGTAATATAAATTTATAACCATACAAAAGGACAATTATGTATATACAAGCTCTAAAGTTCTGTTGGCATCGAATTTAAGGATCCTAATTTTAGCTAACCCTTTCAGGACGAGGGAGGCCTGCAACGTATTATTAAGCAAATATACAGCCTTCTGCTCCTTAACTCTTTGAGTGCCAGAGGGGTAAACAACACATTGCAAAGCAATGCGTTGCGTACCCCTCTGGTACTCAAAGGGTTAAATGAATAAAGGTTTATGTTATAGGACTTTCCCCTGATGAGTAAAAGAAGGGTACTGGCACCTCTGGGAGATTGGTCTTTGAAAAGGGATTACAGTCCGGACCATCCTGAACAGTGTGCAGCACAACATTCTATGCAATGCACAACTCTCTGGGCTTAACCCTTTGAGTGCCAGAGTGGTTAACCCTGTGATAGAGGTGTACCTCTCTGGTGCCCAAAGGGTTAAATGGTTAAACTTCTATTTTCTATTGTGATAAAAAAAAAATAGTCTTCCGCACCAGTTGACTCTGTTTGAATCAAACACATACTTAAATGGATAGTAATGTTTGTATTAAAGTTCAGGTCCAAGTCTTCTTATCCTATATAATCATTCGCTAAATGTGTTTGTCAGAAGCCGTCACGCACAGTAGAGACTTTTCCAGACAGTTTTCCACACTACATCACACTACAGACTGCCCACGCAGTCCGAATTCAGACCGTAGTTGGTGCGCAGAGAGGACTACGGTCTTAATTCGGAGCGCCACACTCCGTATCGGCCACGGCGCGGGCAGGTTCTACTGTGCAGGACTGTACTGCGGTCGTTGCAGGGTGGCGTGTGTACACGATCTCTTTAACATATATATATATATATATATATATATATATATATAATTATTTTTTTTTTTTTAAACATGTAGCACTATATTTAATTACTTACAGCTTTGTAGTTCAAATGCAGTTCAAGCTGACATTATCCCCCTCCCCCCCCTTTCCCTGCGTCACGCTGCCTCTCAGTCTGGTCCGGATGGAGCGTGGCGAGGGACAATCTTCAGTAAGCAAAAGGAAAATCTTGCCTTCCTTTGCCAAGAGGGCAGGGTTTTCCTTGTACGTACCAAATGAAGATTGTCCCTCACTGCATCCGTCCGGTCCCTCGACCAGATTTAAAGGGAGGTGGCCGGGAGGGGGAACCTTTCGGCTTGAATAGCTTTTAACCTACAACTCTAAGTAATTAAATATAGCGCTACATGTTAAAAATTTTTTTAAATAAATGAAGACTCGAAACATTTGTATCCCTTTAAATGTCTGCAATGCGTTTCATACTGCTCTGGCACTCAAAGGGCAAGAAAAAGCGAGAGTATCCTAGCTTTACTTCTCAGAAAGAAAAATCCTTTTAATAATGTCATAATATAGTTGACTGCTTCTTTAAATTAAAGCCTTGTGGAAACTCGTAACTCCTAACTCCTTATGTGTTGGGGACACCTCCAACACATTGCAAAGCAATGCACTGGAGCTGTCTTTATCATCCAGTGGGTTAACCCTTTGAGTGCCAGAGGGGTAAGCAACACATTGCTCTGCAATGCGTTGTTTACCTCTCAGGCACTCAAAGGGTTAAGCAGCATGTAAGAAGTATTTTATCATCATTTATTGATAATGTGACTTTTATTGTAAGGCATACAACTGAATGGGCAGATTCAGGCCTGGCACAGCTGCTTGGTTACAATGCTTTTGCACATCCCCTTTGGTCCTTAAGGGGTTAAAAGTAATGTTATAGGTTCATGCAAAGCTTAGAGGGATCATAAGGGTCAACATTTGTGATATTTCAGACATGTTTTCGCCTATTTAGAGAGTACCATTTACCACAACAGTCTGAGACCCTGGGGAGAGATGCACTAAGGTGTGATAATTAGGACAATATTTTTTCCAGTGATAGCACTTCTCCAATTTCTATGTTATTGTATGGAGCCCATGTACTAAGATCTCTCCACACCCAAGAAGTCTTATAACATAGAGACTGGAGAGTTTCTCTCACTGGAGAAGTTATCTCCTCTTTATCACACCTTAGTACATCTCCCCTGTATCTATAACTAAAGCTCTCCAGTAGTATAATATAGGAACTGGAGAATCTCTCTCACTGGAGAAGTTATCTCCTCTTTATCACACCTTAGTACATCTACCCCCTGTAGTCTATAACTAAATCTATCCCATAGAATAACATAGGAACTGGAGACGTTATGTAATGCTGTGGCCACCATTCTGTCCTTAAAGTGTTAACAGACACTATAGACCTAATGCAGAAAACAAGACATGAACAATTCTGGAACACAGTGCACCATAGGAGGGATATGAATTCCTACTGGTTTAAAAGGTTCCTTAACCCCTTAAATCCTAGTAAGGCCTTCAATGCGTTGTGAAGCAATGTATTTGAGACCTCTGTAGCGTTCAAGGGGTTAAAAATGTAAATCAATAGGATATCCATTTGGTCTCTCTATAGTGCCATTGGTTTGCTCCTATTTGCTTACTACAAATGAAAAAACTGGGTTCTGCCACTTGGTTGTTTAACACTTTAGGTACCAGAGGCTGTGAAATGCGTTGCTTCAGAATAGGCTGCATACCTTGCTGTACTTAAAATGTGATAAATAAAAGTCATATAATACAGGGATAATTCAATAGCACTTGTTCTGCTTCAGAACATTAGATATACGTTCTAGGACAGGACAGAATCCAGTCGATATATTTTAACCCTCCGAGTGCCAGGATCTCCACTGTAAACCAATGGGGGACGTTCCTTTGTCCCCATGATGCAGTTGGTTTAGTCCAGATATTCTTTGTATGTACAGCCTATAAAGGTTTAACCAAATATAAATAAAGCCTTGCGCTGCTCCAAAAATCAACAACTAATTGTTAGAAAGTAAAAACTCGTTACTGCAAATCTATTTCTCCCCAGTATTTACCATTGAAGCAAGTTCAATAAAGAGATAAGTCAATAAGTTTAGAGGATTAGATTTTAATATAAAAAAGTGCTTTAAGGGAACAATAGCCTTGGAAGGAGTCTCACTAAGTGCTCGGTTCTACCTAGTTATGATTTAGGGTTTGTTTTTGCACAAACTCCGCTGTGGTCTATAACTGAGCAGGGCCATTTTACTACCTGGAATGTAGACCAGGCCCTTTAGAACAGGGGTGGGCAACCTAAGGCACTCCCACCTGTGGGCTACGATTACCATCGTCCCAGGATGATAGGAGTTGTAGTCCACAGTAGCTGGGGGACCTTAGGTTGCCCAACACTGCTTAAGAATCATAGGTTGGTAAGTAGGCTCTCTCTCTCAATGGCTGTAGCTTGCCCCGCCCCTGATTCTAAGGGATAGGGATCTCTCAATGGCTGTAACTAGCCCCGCCCCTGATTCTAAGGGTTAGAGATCTCTCAATGGTTCTAGCCCCACCCCTGATTCTAAGGGTTAGAGATCTCTCAATGGTTCTAGCTAGCCTCACCCCTGATTCTAAGGGTTAGGAATCTCTCTCTCACTGGCTCTAGCATGCCCTGCCCCTGATTCTAAGGGTTAGGAATCTCTCTCTCAATGGCTCTAGCTAGCCCTGCCCCAGAATCTAAGGGATAGGGATCTCTCTCTCTCTCAATGGCTCTAGCTAGTCCCACCCTTATTTTAAGTGTTTTAAGATCTCCCTCTCAATGGCTCTAGCTAGCCCCACCTCTGATTCTAAAGGTTAGGGCTCTCTCTCAATGGTTCTAGCCCCGCCCGTGATTCTAAGGGTTAGGGCTCTCTCTCAATGGCTACAGCCCCACCCCTGATTTGAAGGTTAGAGCTCTCTCTCAATAGCTCTTGCCTCGCCCCTGATTTTAAGGTTAGGGTGCGCTCTCTCAATGGCTCTAGCCCCACCCCTGATTCTAAGGTTAGGACTCTCTCAATGGCTCTAGCCCCACCCCTGATTCTAAGATTAGGGCTCTCTCTCAATGGCTCTAGTCAGCCCCCATCATGATTCTAAAAACCTGGGTGTTCTCTGTCTTGATGGCTCTAACCAACCCAATCCACAATTCTAAAGGACAGGACTCTCTCTCTATGGCTCTAGCTAGCCCCAACCATGATTCTTAAAGGAGCAGTAAACTTTTTTTATGAAAACATATATATTGTAGGGATTTTCCTATTGAGAAAAATAAGGGCACTCCCACTGTTTTGTTTTTTACATTAGCAGTGCCCTCTAGTGGTCAAATTCTAATTAGATTTCCGGTTACATTCTAATGGAGAGGAAAGTCAAAAACGTCAGTCATACAGTTCTCTATATAATGTGATAGAAACTGCCTGTCACTTCCTGTCAGTTAGAACTATCAGGAAGTAAACACAGTAAATCCACTTCCTGTCAGTTAGAACTATCAGGAAGTAAACACATTAAATTCACTTCCTGTCAGTTAGAACTATCAGGAAGTAAACACAGTAAATTCACTTCCTGGTTATTTAAACTGCTATAAATTTTGAATAAAACATCTGACAGCAATGGGAGTGACCTTGTTTAATTCAGCAGGAAAAGCTCTGTAAAATATGTGTTTTCATAAAAAAAAGTTTACTGCTCCTTTAAGCCTCTATAAATGTATTAAAAAATTTGGACATTACTAACCCTTTAAAAATTGTTGCTAAAATTCACAACGCCTGGTCATATTTATAAAGAAGTCACGTTTATAAAGAAGTCACGTTTATAAACATGTCCATCTATCTGAGAATATTCTGAGAAAATTTGCACCTACGAATATCTTTTCGCACACATAGCTGTCATTATATACTTCCATTAAGAACATGTTATATCTGGCGTTAAGATTTAATCCTTAAAACTGCCTTTATTTTTGGTGCAATTAGCGAGTTTTTTATACATTCACTGGGACACAATTCTTATTTGTCCAAGACCATTTATACTCCACTTTCCAAAAAAGTAATCTAACTGGAGTTAGCACTTAGCAAAATGTCGTTAGATGTTTATACATAAAGTTATGTCCCTTTGAGACACTTTACTTATAACTCCAGTTTTATACATCTCCCCCTTAACGACCGGCCGATAGGCAGGGTCAGTTAAGGACCACTGAGCATTTTTTTTTAATTTCCGCTTCCGAACTCCCCGAACAGCGTGCAGCCGCGGGGGGAGCCCGGAATTCCATGACGTTCATATAGTATGTCATGGGTCGCTGAGTCGGATCGACCCATGACGTATTATGATCGTCAAGGGTAGTTAAGGGGTTACAGTTTTACTTTGAAATCCTATATAATAATTCGCCAAAACGTGTGTAACGACAAAGTTACGCGCAGTAGAGACTGCTGCGCGTGCTACAGACATGCACAGTAGAGACTGCCCATGACAAGGCTGATACAGAGCTGGACGCTGCGAAGGAGCGTCCAGCTCTGTATCAGCCGCGGCGTGGGCAGTCTCTACTGCACATGACTGCCCCGTGACCGGCTGGCAGTGGCACTGTGGCCTGTGTAAAGGGCTCTTCATCTAGTCTGGGTATAATTCACATCTACATTATACATAGGTGAATATTATACCCAATATTTTATAGTAGTTCACACTGATGACCGAATTGCAACACATGAAACGTACTGTGTTGTATGGGGCTGTTTACACTGCTGACAAAAGCACTCACAAGGTAACATCCTACAGCAGCTTTGGTTGAACAGTGCATTAATGCAACTTCATGTCATGTGTATCGATGTCAATGTTATTGCATCAAATATCATATATTAACACGATTACTGTGCAGTGTTGTGTATAAAGTGCTAGCAAATGCCAATAATGAATCCTAGTATGAAAGAAAAGCATTATGGGTGGAAAAGTAGAGATTTGTGTGATTCAACACACTGAGAAATTAATGATAGCCACATGTGAATTGCATACAAATCACATACATGTTTTTATGTTTTCATATGCAAGTTCACTGCATCAAATTGCCAGTGTGAACTTAGCCCAGTGATCCTCAGCTGCAGTCCTGAGGTCAGCCCAACAGGTCAAATTTCCAGGGTTTCCCTAATTAAGCAAAGGCAGAGCAATCGCACTGACTGAGCCATTGATTACACTCGCCCATGATTAACCCTTTGAGTGCCAGAGGGGTATGGAATGCATTGCAAGGCAATGTATTCCATAGCCCTCTGTCACTCAAAAGGGTTAAGCAGGGGTGATCTTGACCTGTTCATGTGCTTCCAGGGCTATTGTTGAGAAAGACGTAGGCTAGGTTTCCTGGATTCTCTCCCTGAACACAAGTGGATTAATCATATTGATTAATCCACTAATTGTACACTTGCACTCATGCAGTGAAATCCAGAAATGGAAACGTGACGACTGCGGTTAAGAAACTCTGCTCTAGAAAAGACAAAATTCAATACAAATAAATCCTGCTTATAAAAAGTCCTGCAACAGCATGATCCGCAAAATACCGCAGTCACAGGCTACAGCATGACAATTACTGGGCAAATAAACTGCACCCTAAGGGACAAATAAAAATTCACATTGATTTAACTATTTGAGTGATCGCGGTAGTTACAAAGAAATACTTCATTTGAACAGTCTACAATCTACACATTGTGCTTGCAATCCAGGCACACGTTGTAGACGGTTCAAATGTAGTATTTCTTTGCAACTACCACAATCACGGCTCTGCTGAAGAGCCACAGGACGGTCTATGGACTGTGATCTCCGTCTGTAAGTTTTAAAGCCGACGTCAGCACAAGGGGAGAGAAGGGGGAACTTTGTAAACTTATATCTCCCAAACCATAAAGGTTTGGGAGATCGGAAATGGCGCAATTAGTTTATTTTGTAAATACCTACAGAATTAAATGGTTTGAATTACAAGTATTACTATCACTTTAAGTCCTCACAAGTGGATAGAATGTGAAGGCAGATTTATAAATGATTTAAAGGGGATCTCTCACCTACATATATGTAATGCTCATTAGTTAGAACATTTATCAAAAAGGCTGAAAATATTGTTCATTTTTTTTTTTTTTTTTTAAACAAAGTTACATGCGTAAAAATTAAAGTTTAAAAGTGTCTGGCAGCCTACTTCCGGCTTGCCGACCAGAGGCAGCTCCCGTCCCACTACCCATCATCCTCCCATGACGGAGGCTGTCTGTCACTAAGGTGGAGTGATCGCATTGGCTAGATATCGATCTCTGCCAATGCAATCGCTCCACCTCAGCCTCCGTCATGGGTGGATGATGGGTAGTGTGACGGGAGCTGTCTCTGTTTGTTATCTGTCTGGTCTTACAACCAGATTCACATCTGAGAAGAGATGGTTTACAATAGGAAAAAGTGGCGGGAGGGGAAACTTTGCTTGTGAATATCTCTTAAACCATAAAGGTTTGCGACATAAGACTTATATCGTTCTTCATGTTTTTTTAATGCCTACAAAATAAAATAAAGTTAAAATGAAGTATTACTATCCCTTTAAGGGCAGCATATAACTGACATTTAGATTCTGATGAAAATTCTGTCGCAAAATTGTCACTAGAGACATTGGTTTTATAAATTCGCTGTGCAACTTTTTACAAACTGCATTTTTATAAAAAAAAAAAAGTTCTGCATTGAGTACGGCTGCCCGAAACTGGCGTTCTTAGTTTTATAACTATCGAAGATGCTGTTACAGCCATTTTAATGTGTCTTTTTGCTTATCTCCATGTTTATAAATCTACCTTTCAGTTTATTGAAAATCTTCTAAAAGCAAGCAAGGATAAGCCTGGGGGTAACGCGAGACAGATAAGTATTAAAGAAGTTACCAAAACATCTTACGCATTTCACGCTTCACAGAGCTTAATCATAGACCGATTAAGCACCGTGAAGAGCAAAACACGCAAGATTTTTCATTAATTTCTTCAGTGCTTCTGTTCCGCTTTACCCAGGCTTATCCTTACTTGCTTTTAGAAGATTTTCAATAAGCCAAGTGTCTTATCTTATTGGTTTGCCTCAACTTTGGAAGTTATTGTGTCGGAGTGTTGCCGCATCCATCATTTTATCTGAATGCTTTGGACACCCGTCTTGCACTCAAAGTGAAATGCCATTGGTTGCAAGAGAGGCAAGATGTCTCTAACAGCCAACGGGGTAACAAAAGTATCAGAACGGATTGCATCTTAATATTAGTCGCTAAGTAGGCCAAACTTAGTAGGCCAAAATGTATCAGAACTGATTGCATCTTAATATTAGTCGCTTAGTAGACTAAACTTAGTAGGCCAAAATGTATCAGAACTGATTGCATCTTAATATTAGTCGCTAAGTAGGCCAAACTTAGTAGGCCAAAATGTATCAGAACTGATTGCATCTTAATATTAGTCGCTTAGTAGACTAAACTTAGTAGGCCAAAATGTATCAAGTAACTTATCAGCAAATTGTATTGGGTATGGTTTTAACCCTTTGAGTGCCAGTGGAGTATCCAATGCATTGCAAGCAATGCGTTGGATACCCCTCTCGCACTCAAAGGCTTAAAAAAGCCAGAATTATAGAGCTTATTACAAGGAAACCCTAGTGGAAGAAAGCTGCATTGTTCAAAATGTTTCATTCTTCCACAACTCCACTGGTAGTCACAGACTCACGCTTACACAGAGGCCACCCTAGCCTTGTTCTTCTGTCTGCCATTACTGAAATGTATTCCATGAAACACTTTGAATGCTTTAGGGAACCCTGAGGGTCCTCGCAACTTAAGAACCACTGCTATAACCGACCAGTTAATACATAGCTTTCTAAAAACCTGGGCTCTTGACCACTATAAAAAGTAGTATGTGAGTACTATTATCCTAATACCAATAGTCTATTTTTATCAATTCCATTTAAAGGAATAGTAACACTTTAATCTGAGACTACATACTGTGCAAGTGTGTAATACGCAACATCAAATTCCCTATACTTTTTATTACTATACTAGTTGAAGAGCCCGTGCACATGGGCCACAGTGCCACCCAGCAATGGCCACGGTGCAGTCATGCACAGTAGAGACTGCCAGCGCCGTGGCTGATACGGAGCGGGGCACTTCGAATTCAGACCATAGTCCTCTCTGCGCACCGACTACAGTCTGAATTCGGAGTCCCGCTCCGTTATCAGCCACGATGCAGGCAGTCTGTTGTGCACATGAGTTCAGCGGGCGCAGCCGTCCCTACTGCGCATGATGGCTTCCAACAAACTTGAAATCCTAAATAATAGTTCGCTAAATGTGTGTTTGTCAGAAGCCGTCATGCGCACTACAGACTTTTCCAGACAGTTTTATGGTCAGTAGGCCATCAAAGCAGGGCAGTGATACAATGTTACACTATCTATGCAGCAATGAATGCTCTGCATGCTATCATTTTTACATTTTATCATTATGCCTGCTTTTACAGTTCCTAACAGAAAGCTTGCTAATATCCCTGGATTTATTTCTAATGTCAGAAGCATAAAAGTCTAAATAAATAGGTGAAGGAAGAAAAAGATGAACAGTTTGATTATTCCCTTGCAGAATATGTAGTCAGAACCAAGCGTTACTTCAAAACCTCATGCAAATCAATTATCTGCTTTACCCCTCTGAGTGCCAGAGGGGTACGGAATGCATTGCAAAGCAATGCATTCCGTTCCCCTCTGGCACTCAAAGGGTTACTCTACTGCACACAGGCTATTTATCTCTGCAGCTTAGTGATGGTGGAACACATGAATTTGTGGATTTTAGATTCTTTTTCGGATGAAGCAGGTTGCACGCATTGGATTCAAAAACAATGATCAACTTTACAGGTCCCTCTTTCCATGCTGTAGACTTAAATCTGGACTAAACTGTAAGATTTAACCCTTGGATTGCTAGAAGTGTAGGCAAAGTACTGTCCACACCCCCGTAGCACTCAAAGAGTTAAGGAATGAAAGAAGGTAGCAGGTGCCAAGCAACTTCCATATTCAATCCGGCCTAAAGTCACAAATCTCACATAACAGATCTTCAGGCGAAAAAAAAAAAAAAAAAAATCATTTTTCAGGATTTATCAATAATATTGGAACATTTAATTATAAAATGTAAACAATTCTACATAACCCCTTAGCAGACAGTAAGGATGATGTACGAAGGAAAAGAGGTGGAATTCTAGGGCAAACCAAATGCTATTTCTCTGCAGAAAAATTTGGATAAACTGAGTGAATGAGTGGAAAAGCAGCAGCTGATGTTTAATATAAATAGACCTAAGTTTATTATGCATTTGGGATGTGGAAACAAACATAGTGCATATACATTAAATGGGGAAATACTTGTGGAGTCCTCTTTACAGAAAGATTTAGGAGTACTGATAGACGATAGACTTCACAGCAGTGTGCAGAGTCACTCAGCTGCTGCAAAAGCAAAATCGGCCACTATCCTGTATAAAAAGAGGTGCAGATGAATGGGATGGGAATATAATTCTACCTCTATATAAATCCTTTGTAAAACCTCATCTGGAATATGTAGTACAGTTTTGGGCACCAGTTCATAAAAAAAACACATTTCTGAAATGGAAAAAGTGCAGAGACGTGCAACAAAACTGATAAAGGGATTAGCGAACTGAGTTATAAAGAGAGACTGTGTTTGTTTACATTATAGAGTAGACATCTAAGGGGTGATATGATAACCGTTTACACATATATTCAAGGTCAATACAAAGAACTCTCCGATTAACTATTTACTCAAAGAGCTGAGCTAAGAACAAAAGGTCATCCATTAAGACTAGAGGAAAGGTGCTAAAACAAAGGCAGGGATTTTTATTACAGTAAGGGCAGTAAAGCTATGGAATTCTTTGCCTCTAGATGCTGTGCTTGCAGGCACTGTAACGGTTTTCAAAAAGTAATGGATACCTATCTAGCACAGAACAATGTTGAGAATGAGGACAGTTGGCTTCAAGGCAGATAGGTTGTTGATCCAGGGAAATTTCAGACTGCCTTCCTCTGGATAACACAGGGGAGATCTGCCATGGGCTGAACTTGATGGCCGCATGTCTTTTTTCAGCCTCACCAACTATGTTAGTGCAAAATTGTTTATTGGTTTAAATGCGGATTTATCCCCTTGAGTGCCATGGGGAATCCAACGTAATCCAGAACACTGCGTCGGATACCCCTCTAGAACTCGTAGGGTTAACCCTTTGAGTGCCAGAGGGGTACGGAATGCATTGTGTTGCAATGCATTCCGTACCCTTCTGGCACTCAAAGGGTTAAACCACTGCTGGAGATTTATTTAGGATTCAATGAGTTAAAAGCCCCATTCAAATAAAATGTTTTATTTGCTTTGCAAAGCAACATGTTGGAGACCTCTAGTATTCAAATGGTTAAAAAAAGCCCCAATTTAAACCACTGGGGATTTATTTTTATTTGCATTAAAAAGCCAAGCCATAAAGACCCCTAGCATTCAAGGGGTTAAATGCCTCTTTAAATCCAAGTGCATTTTCATTTGCACTCTACGGTGCAGTTGGTTTGCTCCAGAATTGCACCCCTTTTACTTAGTACATCAGCCTCAGTAAGACTTGAGACACAGCCCCAACCCTCACCCCATGCATCAGACGCTCTGCTGGCAGCAAAGGGGTTAATATTTTTTCAATTTTTGTTTTTTAAGAAACACAAATATAAACTTCTGTCTTAAAATCTTGATAGATCACTATTTTGATAAATAAAGGAAGCTGGTTATCAGTAGACCAGTACTATGCCAGTGGCGAGTCCCAAAAGCACATCTGTCTGTTTTGGTCTAATTGTCCGTGATCGGAGCACGTGGTAACCGGAAGGATTGCCGTTAATGCACACAGATACTGTCCCATTCACCGGAGTCTCTCTGACAAGTGGCCATCCCTCATTACTCGTCTTCCTCCTCTTCTGTGAAATGGTTCTGCTTTTTCCGGACGTTCCAATGTAAACACTCGGCCAGGCTGTCAAACCAGTCGTTCACTGGGTCCCGACAACAGATCGAAGGGACGGGGTAACAAGAGGTAGTGATGGTAATACTGCAACGAAACAAGGGGACAACTTATTCAGAAAACCGTTTATTACCTGGAAGGCATTTGAAGGGATAGTAATGTTTCAAAATAAATGCAGCTCCAATTCTCTACGAGGTATAGTTCCAGAGTAACTGAATTATAAAGTGTCCCGCTCTTGCCCCTTTTACCTGTGTAAAGCTGCACAGCAAGAAGATCTGGATGGATCACAGCAAGGGACAATCTTCTGTTAGCATAAGGAAAAACCAGCACTCCTTCAAGGGAACAGGGTTTTCCATAAGTTCACAGTAAGAAGATTGTCCTTGTTGTGATCTGTCCGGTCACGTGACCAAATTCCACATCTGAGGGGAGGTGGCTTACACTAGGTAAAAGGGGCGGGAGGGGGATACTTTATCATTCAATTACTCTTGTACTTCACATTGTAGAGAATGATAATACCGCTCTACTTGGCCCAAAAACTATAAAGAATAAATCAGGGTTGCATTTATTTTGAAACATTACTATACCTTTAAAGGGATAGTATTGTCATATATTTATAAACATTACTTTTGTAGGCATTCAAAAATAAAACTTAATGCCCCCAGTCCCATCTCTCAAACCTTTATGGTTTGAGAGATATTCAGGACCAAAGTTCCCCCAGAGGGTCTTCAGCAGAGCCGACATCGTGTTATTGAAGAAGAAATCCTTCACTGGAACGGTCTACAGTGTGCCTGCAAACCAAGCACACTTAAAAGACCGTTCCAGTGAAGGATTTCTTCTTCAATAACATAAGGTTGGCTCTGCTGAAGAGCCTCCGATGGTCTGGGGAAACCGATTCCCCTGCAGTCAGCTAGAGCACTGACGTCAGGGGAAGGTGGGGGAAATTTGGTCCCGAATATCTCTCAAACCATAAAGGTTTGAGAGATGGGACTGGGGGCGTTAAGTTTTATTTTTGAAAGCCTACAAAAGTAATGTTTATAAATATATGGCAATACAATCCCTTTAAAGAAGAACTCCTAATAATAACCCCCTTATCCTTACTACAGCCAGAAAATGCTAATGGCCTCAATTAATTTTGCCCCTGTGTTCAAGAGATCACATCTTCAGTCAGTCCTGGATGGAGGTGGATATGATAGCTTCAAACTGAAGCAGGCAGAGTGCATAAGCTGGAGTGTCTTTTTAAGGTTTCCATGTGCAGTGGGTGAACTGTATGTCATGTGGTCCTACTGCCAACTGTCATGTCTCAGTGCACAAGACATTCCAGACTGACGGAAGAGGTTATCTACCAAACAGTGGCAAAATTCATAGACCCAATAAGGAAGTGGTCACAGCTACAGACACCGCTCCCATAGCTTAAAACACACACGTGCTCTGTTACCCCTGCAGATCATGGAGATGACATCTCTTCACTCTGTGTTTATGTGATATTTCTATCCTCTCCATAGAAGTCCACTGACTGCTGATTCACAATTAGGGAACACCTATGGAGAAGAGAGCAATGTTGTTTCACCTTCAATACGTGCTGAGTGAGGTTCCACGTGATCTGCTGGGGTAACGAAGATGGAACGGGAAAGTTTTAAGCTGTGGGAAACTCCGTTCTCATAGCTGTGAGCACAGTGCCTAAAGGGTCTTATAATGACCTTTTTTTGTCCCTTAAAAGTGGACATCTCCTTGAATATTAAGTTTTAATATTTGAAAACTTCATTCAAAACTGCCTAAATGGACCAGCAGATTCAGAGTTTATGAAGTAATCACACTTTTATTTCAGATTAGAAGGTAAGTGGCATGGCTTTGTCCATCTGGCAGACCTTGGTTGTTTGTTTTTAAACCTTTAAGTGCCAGGCAGGTATCAAACGCATTGCAACGACTCTCTGGCGCTCAAAGGGTTAAGTCACTCATGCGAACTTAAGCCTAAAGCCAGCAGGTCATACATATTTTGGGACATGGTAGATTTCACCTGGTACAATACAATGACAGTTATGGAATTCTAAGGCAAGTCTTGAATCAAAGTTATCTACCAGTGTTTTAGCTTTACCCCTCACCTGTCTCCATGGCAGACTTCTTGTCTCTTCCTCCCATCAAACGAGACCCACGCGGTGTTCCGTGCATCAGGGGACAGCTTGATCTTAAAACAGAAATACAGATTTAAGGTCTAGATCACAGACTCTCAATGCTGTCCCCTCAGGGACTCTTAATAGGGCAATATCTCTAGGATTTCCCCGATTGTCTAAAGGCGAGTTAATTAAATGACTGAGACTCTGATTAACTCACCAAAATTCAAGCAGGGAAATCCTTAAGACATGGCCTGTTAGGGGTCCCTGAGAATAGGCTTGGGAACCACTGCTTTATATCAGGGATGGGCAACCTGAGGCCCTAAAACTAAGCCGTTCAGGACTACAATCCCCATCATGCCCAGTCAGCCATTGGGATGGAGATATATAATATAAACAAGGTGCTCTTACTGCTGAGAAATGTTATTTCAAATTTTATTCAAAAGTTATTGAAGCTCAAACTAGTATGTCTGGATGTAGTACTTGCATAGTCTGATATTCTTGGAGTGGCTGTTGCTACTGCAGTCTATAGACAACTGCTGTCAGATGACTGTAAACCTACATGGACTAAACAGCGCCACTGTAAGATTTCAGGCCATGCAGATACTGTACCCCCCCCCCCAAAAAAAAAAAAAAAAAAAAAAAAAAAAAGGTTGTACTGCAGTAATTTTGAATAAAACTTCTTTCAGCAGTGGAAATACCTTTTCTCTACTCGGCAATAAAAACTACAATATACATTTTTCCATATTACGCAATACTATCCCTTTAAGCGTTTGTACATTATGCAATTCATGTAGATTTTATTCAGTACAAGCGCAGACCCAGTCATCAGTGTATATTGTAGGACAAGACTGTGCTTGGTATATAGTGTAAATGTAAAAACTGTATTGGATGTTTTAGTTCCCTGTAGAACATATTAACCCTTTAATGACCAGAGTGATGTGCATCACATTGGTCTGAAATGAGTCGGCATACACCCTCTGGCCCTAAACAAGTTACATTTAGCGTCTGAATCCATAACTCACCTTGAGCTCCACTCCAGCAGGGACCACGATTGGTCGAAATGAGAGGGAATGGGGGCAGATTGGGGTGATCATAATGGCAGGAACATTGGGGTGTATCATGGAAGCTCCAGCCGCCGCTGCATAAGCAGTGCTGCCCGTGGGTGTGGAGACGATGACCCCTAGAAGACAAGAAAACACCCCGCTTTATCTATATACGTAAAATTCTAACGTTTCTGGTTCGCTGTCAGGGATCAATTGAAATGGCGAATGACTGAGGAGGCAGAGGGAGAACGCCCCTGCTTCTGCAACCAAACGCTTCTGTGTTTAAAAAAGGAATAAAAATTGCGCATTGCCCACATTGTACCACGATGCAAAAGGCTACAGATAAAAAAAAAAAAAAAAGAAGGTCAGACCTGCTGCACCCCTACGCCCCCTCTACTGAGTTCCCAGCCAAATCGGCAGGGAGATCAGTAGCTGGGGGGGGTGGCATCAGTTCTGACCATGGTTCAATGCATGGGTGAAGGAGTGCCACTAATGCTAGTAATTAAAGGTTTAGTAACGGCTCAATATAACCTAAGGTTTGAACATTCCTTATACTGTGTACCAACGTTCTTCACCGTTGTCAATGTTCATATCGCTCTAGTTTCTATGAAAATTATTATGAAGTCTCCCGTCAGTATAATGAAAAACAGCTATGAGTATACGCAAACACAAATAGTGTCCTAAAATTAAACACTACAAACCGGAAACTTAAAATATAAATAAAAAAAATACATTGCTCAAACAATACACCAGCAATTACACCTGAGAGTCCAGTGAAAGAATGTCAGTCCACAATCTTATGATGATGAAGAATAAGATAAAGAGATGATTGATGTAATGATATGGTATGAGATGGGATGATGATGAAACTATATATGTAGTGATCCTCTCTAGATCGAGTGCCGTGGGCAGAACAACCTAGGTGGTCTTGTCAACCACTGCGTGAACAAATTAAACTGCTCTCAGGTACTTCAAATCATGGGACTCATTCACCGCATATAAAAATGAAAACAGAGAAGAGATCTAAGAGTAATATGTTTAACCCTTTGAGTGCCAGAGGGGTACGCAACGCATTGCAGAGCAATGCGTTGCGTATCCCTCTGGCACTCAAAGGGTTAATAAAAATACATATAAAAACAAAGACAAATGTGCACTCATAATGACCCAAATGGTAATTAGCATCTCGGGGTCCCAAAGCCCCTTAAAGGGATAGTAATGGTTAATTTTAAGTTAACTTAATATTGTAGACATTAAAAAAAGATTAACATCAATGTAAGTCTTATCTCTCAAACCTTTATGGTTTGAGAGATATAACTTGTTAAAGTTACCTTTTTTCTGGCTGTTTTACTCAAGTCTGCCATCTAGCGGACAGCTGCAGATTTCAGTCATTTGACCAGACAGAGGCTCTTCAGCAGAGGTGAACAAATACTTCATTGAACGGTCTACAAAGTGTGCTTGCAAACCAGGCACAATTTGTAGACCATTCTAAATGAAGTATTTATCTTTAGATATCATTATATCGGCGATGCTGAAGAGCCGCATCTGGTCAAGCGACCAGAATCTGCTTCCGACATCTTTACAGCTCGTCAAGCAGAAAAGGGAGGGACCAGAGAACTTTATTTTCCTACATCTCTCAAACCATTATGGGCAAGTACTCTCTTTTAATTGTATATACCATATAGTTAATACTTTTTTCTGACATTACTATCCCTTTAAAAGTCAGGTTGCTGCCTTCCATTGGTAACAGTTTCTCTGTCCGCTATTCGATTCCATCTTTGTTTCCGGATTCCACTCTGTTGACTCTACAAGTGGCTAACCAGATGTGGTATGGGCGCCAGGATTGTCCAAACATTAGAAGTTTAAAAGAACCGCTCCCAAATTAAACTCCTATTGTTTGGTCAACACTGGCATCTGTAAAGAGTACACAGTGGAACACAGAAAGAATCAAATAGCGGCTAGAGAGACTGTTACCAAGGGAAGGTGGCAACATGACATCTAAGGGGCTCTGGGACCCCGAGATGCTAATTACCATTTGGGTCATTGTGAGTGCACATCTGTCATTGTTTTCATACAGGGGAGGGCTGGCAACTTTTGGCCTGGGGGGCAAGTACAATTAAATGGCCTATTTCTATTACCGCTCCAGCCCAATGTCCCAGCCCAACCCCTTTAGTTAATGTTATAGCTGGCATTAATGTTATGGATTAAGTCTAGTGATACCTCAGAGCTTATAACTGAAATGGTAGTACACAACTGATATCACAGAGATGACAATTGAAATGGATCTACACTAGTGATACCACAGAGCTTACAATTGAAATGGAGCAACACTAGTGATACCACAGAGCTTACAATTGAAATGGAGCAACACTAGTGATACCACAGAGCTTACAATTGAAATGGAGCAACACTAGTGATACCACAGAGCTTACAATTGAAATGGAGCTACAATACTTGTGTAGCTCCTTAAATTCTGTTTACTCTATTTACAGCAGCAAATGGGAAATTGAGTGAGGCAGTGGCCCACTGGCCCATATTCATGACCAGCCTGGGGGGCAATTGCCCCCTTGCCCCCCAGGCCAGCCCTCCCCTGTTTTTATATGTATTTTTATTACACATATTACACTTGGATCTCTTCCCTATTTTCATTTTTATATGTGGTTAATGACTCCCCTGAGAGCGGTTTCGTTTTCTTTGGAGTACAAGGAAAAACCCGCTCTCCTTCGGCAGGGGGGCAGGATTCTCCTTATACTGATGGGCAAAAGATTATCCCTCGTTGAGATCTGTCTGGTCAAGTGACCGGATTTCAGACCTGAGGAAAGGCTGCTTAACATACTGAAAAGGGGCGGGAGGGAGAAACTTTATAAATCGAATTTCATAGAAACTAGAACTATATGAACATTGCCAGCGGTTGAGAACATTAGTACACACTAAATGGAATGAGCGAACCTTAGGTTATATTGAGCCATTACTAACCCTTTAATGGGAAACTACCACCCCGCAATAACTTAATCTTCATTCATTCTTCATCTGGCGACTAGCTGCTTAGTAGCGCTAGTTGCCAGAAATATTACCTGGTTCCGAAGATCTCTCCGTTTTACAGATGCTCACAGGAGCAGGAAGCACGGACATCGTCACAGTGACGTCCGCACGCCTGCGCTGTCAGTCCCTTTTGGAGCCACGTGGACAGGCCAACTCTTTCCTGCAGTCTGTCAATCTTCTTCTCTTCCCCTCCCCAAGCAGTGCCTCATTCCCACATCCTCCAATGACGGGAGGATTTCTCCATGTGAGCTGAAGCGCTCTCTAGCCAATGAAAGTGCTCCATCTCACATGGAGGAAGCCTTCATCAGAGTAGGAGGTGAGAACGAGGGGCTACTTGGTGAGGGGAAGAGACGAAGATTGACAGGATGCGGTACAGAGTTGACCTGCAGCCTGTCCTAAAGTGATGTCACAGGCTCATTATTAAAATATGAAGTCTCGGCATATCCAGAATGAAATTAAAAAATACAATTATATGTATATACGCACTCATGCGTCTCATATGATCACCGTATGTGACATTATAGCCTAAGTTCCATTAAATCCAGCGGGGGTGCTCTAACTCTATCCACTTATCCATTAAAAAATAAATATGGATTACAGGTTAACACTGATGGAAGATTACAATGAAGAGAACGTTTATAAAGGTGTACATGGGAAGAACGTTAACCACATGTACTTAGGAGCAGGGGGTGATGGACAAACCTGCCAGAGAGATTGTATTGTGCACCCTCTGGAGTTTAAAGGGTTAAGAAGGCTCACTGCACTCCGCTTCAGTTTGAAAAGCTGACAGCCAACGTATCATGTCCACATTCATGGTTGGCTGCTTCTCTTGTGCAGAGAGGAATTCCCTGGAATTTCGTGGTTGGACTGCTGTAATGGCAGGACCAATATGATGTGATTTAGGATATCTCCTCTCTGTGAAAGGAACTAGTGGGCTAAAAGAGATTGCACCCTGGGTAGTACACAATTCCTACAGAGCCTGCAAATTTGTATTTGTTCCTAGTTGAGAGTGTCTGACTCCCAATCCACACATTCATGGACCTGACATCCAGGACTGAATCAAGACACAAGATAAAAAATTCATAGGGGCCATTAGGATTATCTAATTATAATAAAGCACGTAAAGGATTATTATTAGTAGGTATTGTCCTTTTAAAGATGTTTGGGGACCATTTCTGCAAGTTAATAAATGGTTTTTCATAACCCATTCATAATAAAGATGGAATGGAAGTACATTCCTTGAAAAGGGTTTAACTACCTTAAAGGACAATATTATATTAGGGCATTTCCTGTTGAGTAAAATAAGGGTACTCCCACTGCGGAGAGGTGCATATTTCTAGAGTTATTACTGTTTAAACCTGTGTTTTTGTTGTTTTTTTTTTTTTTTTTTTTTTTTTTACACATTAGCAGTGCCCTCTAGTGTTCAAACTCCAAATAGTTACTCTTATACATTGTAATGGAGAGGAAAGTCAGTGACATACAGTTCTTCACAGAATGTGATAAAAACTACTGAGTCAATTCCTGTCATTTAGAACAATCAGGAAGTAGATAAACAGTAAATTCACTTCCTGATTATTTGAACTGTTATAAATTGTTAATAAAACAACTGACAGCAGTGATAGTACCTTTGTTTTAGCAGGAAAAGCTCTATAACAGTTTTTCATATAAAAAAAAAAAAGTTTACTGCTCCTTTAAAGGGTTAGTAATATATGAAAATAAACGAAGCTCCAATTGCTATACATAGGTTTTGAGCATGTAGAGCGGTATATATCAATATTATGCGATTTGTAGTTAAATAGTAATTTAATTATAAAGCATCCCCTCCCGCCCCTTTTCACACATTACACTGCTCTCCAAGCCAGTCTGGACGGAGTGCAGTGAGGGACAATCTTCATTAAGCTTAAAGGAGCAGTAAACTTTTTTTTATGAAAACACATTTTATAGAGCATTTCCTGCTGAATAAAACAAGGTCATTCCCATCACTGCCAGATGTTTTATTCAAAAATAATAGCAGTTTAAATAACCAGGAAGTGAATTTACTGTGTTTACTTCCTGATAGTTCTGACAGGAAGTGAATTTACTGTGTTTACTATCTGGAAGTTCAAACTGACAGGAAGTGACTCAGCAGTTTCTATCACATTCTATGGAGAACTGTATATCATTGACTTTTCTGACTTTCCTCTCCATTAGAATCTAACAGGAAATCTAATTAGAATTTGACCACTAGAAGGCACTGCTAGTGTAAAAAACAAAAAAAACAAAACAAAACATGGGTTTAAACTGTAATAACTCTGGAAATATAAATCTCTCAGCAGTGGGAGTACCCTTATTTTACTCAACAGGAAAATCCCTACAATATATAATTTTTCATAATAAAAGTTTACTGCTACTTTAAGGAAAATCCTGCCTTCCTTCGTAAAAGGGTGCAGGATTTTCCTTATACAATGTGTATGAAGATTGCCTCTCGCTGCGAGCTGTCCGGTCTGATGACCAGATTCCACAACTGAGGGGAGGCAGCTAGGGATAGGTAAAAGGGGTGAGTGGGGGGTCCTTTATAATTAAATTACTATTGAAGTACAAATCACATTTACATGCTCTAAAAATTATGTAGAGCAATCAGAGTTTTGTTCATTTTCATATATTACTATCCATTTAAGCACCAGAGGTGTGAAACATATTGCTTCCAATGCTTTGTACAACACTCTGGTCCTTAAAAGGTTAATTAAAGCTCAGATTCAGACAGCAATTAGACACAAGAATCCAGTGAGTCAGAGACTCCACTACCCAGTGTGAGGCCTGTAAATAGACAGAGTCCCATAAAAGGACTTACCATCCCCTTGCACTGTAGTAATAAGGTGCCCATCTAGAAAGACGTCCACATTGGAGAGATAGGAAGAAGGGCCTCTGTCCACCACCACTTCGTTGAGGACCTACAAGTCAAATACCATTAAAGGGATATTAATGTTTCATAATAAAAGCAGCTCTAATTAATCATCATAGTATTTGTACCTTGGAAAGTGTTATTTCAATTCTGTCAGAGTTGTAGTTCAAGAGTAATTCAATGAAAGTATCCCCCTCCTGCCCCTTTTACTGATGTAACACTGCTCAGCCAGATCAGAAGGGAGGTGCCCAGGTAGACTGCAGAGAGGGACAATCTTCACTTAACACAAGGGAAAAACCTGAAAAACTTGTCAAGGGGGGCAGGGCTTTCATTGTTCTCATAGGAAGAAGATTGTCCCCTGCTGTTATCTGTCTGGTCTATGGACTGGATTCCACATCTGAGAAGAGATGGCTTACACTAGGTAAAAGGGGTGGGAGGGGAAACTTTGCTTGTGAATATCTCTCAAACCATAAAGGTTTGAGAGATAAGACTTATATCATTCTTCATGTTTTTTTAATGCCTACAAAATAAAATAAAGATAAAACAAAGTATTACTATCCATTTAAGAGACTAACTCCCCAGTATACAGACATTATTCACTGTATACAGAAATGGACCCATCATAATAAGATAGGTCAGTTAATATTATCCTTTTTTGTGCCGAAGGGGCACGCAACACATTGCAAAGCAATGCGTTACATACCCCTCCAGCTCTCAAAATGTTAAAAAGTAATAAAACTGGGGGCGTAGCTTGGCGGCCACGGTGGACGGACGTGATTCTGCACAGCTCTGTCTGTCTAGACCTTAATCCATCTCCAGCTGCTTTGGATTCTTTCAGTTTAGCCCTACGGTGCCTTGGATTGTGTTCCTTGCCTCTCCGGCTCTCGGAAGAAACCTGCCTTTATGTAATTGGGTGTCCCTGCGGCCGCTCCGGGCAGACCGTGGCCTAGGCCGCATATCTGCGGTCTCGCATGCCGGGTCTGTCGCGGGTGCGGTTTGCTGGGTGGGCCCCGCTGGGGGAGGTGGAATTGAGATACCCGTCTGGAGCTCTGTTTGGAACCTTACCAGCGCAATTAATTTGTTGTATAAGTTTTCCTTATACAGACACAGAAAATATTGCCCCTCATTGCGATCTGTCCGGTCAAGAGACCGGATTTCTGATGTGAGGGAAGAAGTGTGATGTTGGGGGGCTGGGGGTGGGGGCCGGACGAGGGACGACTTTAAAATATAATTACAATAAAACTGCACGGATATGGACAGTGCGGAAGATACAGGGCATTATTAAAAAGTATAAAGAATAATTGGAGATTCATTTATATTGTGACGTCATTCTCTCTTTAAATGCACAATTCAATGTCCAATCAATGGCATTTATAAGTTGGGCTGTGCCAATCAAGTACAGCTGTTATAGGTGATGTTTTAGCTGTAATAACTTTCGCATGAAAGATCTTCCAAAAGTGGGAGAGCTTGTTTTATTCAGCAAGAAAACACTAAAAACAGTTTTCATAATGAAAGTATACTTCTCCTTTAAGGCTTTGCTCACATTTGTGGTGTAATTGTAGCACCTTGAATGCCAATTGCTAGTGATTTGAAAGCATTACTGCGTTTGTGACTGTTCACCCTGACATAGTAACATAGTAATTTAGGTTGAAAAAAGACTTGCGTCCATCTAGTTCAACCCTTTTCCTATTCCTGTTTACCATCGTTGATCCAAAAGAAGGCAAAACCCCCACCCCCCCACCTCAATACAGCAATTTCAAATTCTACCTCGAATGGGGGAAAAAAATTCCTTCTTGATTCCAAATGGCAATCAGATTTCTCCCTGGATCAACAAGCCCCAACTAAATATTAATCCCAGTACTAACATGTATAGCCCTCTATATACTGCTCTTTTAAATAAGTATCCAGGCCTTTTTTTTTAAAAGCATCTAATGTATTCAATAGCACCACCTCCTCAGGCAGTGAATTCCATACCTTTACTGTCCTTACCGTAAAGAAACCCTTCCGCTGCTGTAGATGAAATCTCCTTTCCTCAAGTCTAAGCGGGTGACCCCTTGTCCTTTGTACTGTTCTGTTAATGAACAGGTCTTTGGAGAGCCCTTTGTATGGGCCCTGAACATATTTATATAGTGTTATCATATCCTCTCTAAGACGCTGTTTCTCTAGTGTGTACAAGTTTAACTTTTCCAGCCTTTCTTTATAACTAAAACTTCCCATTCCCCTTACTAGTTTTGTAGCCCTCCTCTGCACTCTTTCTAGTTCCATAATGTCCTTTTTCAGAAAGGGCGCCCAGAATTGAACAGCATATTCTAGGTGGGGTCTTACCATGGACCTATAAAGAGGCATAATATCATCTTCCTCCCTTGACGATATGGACTGCATGATGCCAGCTTGCTGCAACTGCACTGTGTTCATGCACTGAGTGCAGCAAAGGTGAGCAGAGATAATATGCATGGCAGACCATGGGTCACAATACAGATCAATCACATTAATGAGGTGGAGTGAATGTTTAATGCCCACATGGGTTGCCATTCAATGACGTGAGCTTAGCATAGGGCTCCTGGAACCAGACTCTCACCTGATACTTCGTTTGCTTTATTGGCTCCTTCTCCCTTTTACCGACTATGTGGCCATTTTCTTCCAGCCCGTTCAGCACAGCAGACTTCTCCTTGTGCTCCTTTGCCACTTTCACTTTTAACCTGCTGCGGAGAACAAGAGCCGCGTTCCCTGCACATAAACAAAGACAGGAATGTCACAGCTCAGGGAGTAGAGATAAATCAGTCCTCAGCGGATAGGTTTTTACAGGGGTGAGCAACCCGTGGCTCTCTAGTTGTACACAGGACTACAACTCATCGGCCTCAGGCAGCTAATGGAGTCTCTTCCCAACTACAACTGTTGTCCTTTACAGGGATAGTAATGTTTCATAATAAAAGCAGCTCTAATTAATCATCATAGTATTTGGACTTTGGAGAGTGTGATTTCAATTCTGTCAGAGTTTTAGTTCAAGAGTAATTCAATGACGGTGTCCCCCTCCCGCCCCTTTTACTGATGTAACACTGCTCAGCCAGATCAGAAGGGAGGTGCCCAGGCAGACTGCAGAGAGGGACAATCTTCAATTAAGATAAGGGAAAAACCTGAAAAGCTGTCAAGGGGGGCAGGGATTTCATTGTTCTCATAGGAAGAAGATTGTCCCCTTCTGTTATCTGTCTGGTCTATGGACTGCATTCCACATCTGAGAAGAGATGCCTTACACTAGGTAAAAGGGGCGGGAGGGGAAACTTTGCTTGTGAATATCTCTCAAACCATAAAGGTTTGAGACATAAGACTTATATCGTCCTTCATGTTTTTTTTAATGCCTACAAAATAAAATAAAGATAAAAAAGAAATATTACTATCCCTTTAACGGTTTTTCCCAGGGGCCCCAAATCTGAAGTGTGCAGCATATTGGAATCCCATTGCCTAATACAATACAAAAGACTAGGGCGTGGGGGGCATCACCTTACCCAAGTAACATAATTGATAAAGTTGAAAAAAAGACAAGGTCCATCAATTTCAGGTCTTGCATTACGTACTCTGATTGATCCAGAGCAGTGCTGTACTAGTTCACTCCTCAAGGGCCCAGTAATGCTTAAACATGTACATATTTTAGGTGCAAAACACAAACTAAATGGTATACACAGCTTCAAAACCCGCTGATATACCAATAAACTGAAAAAGGAAATAACTGAAGGGATACACGTTGCTGTGCTTACCGTGCTCTCTAAAAGAATCAGCCGTGCTCAAAGGCGGAGACAATCCAAGCCCCAAAATGATGCAGACAACAAACAGATGCACTTGGCATGAAGCAACGAAACGCGTCAGATTAACACTGTATGTTATACATATTCCTGGTGATAGCAATGATTTTTATGTTTTTGTTACAATAAAGGATTATTTTTTTAATCAATTTTTGGGTTGCCTGACATACTGCTTCATTGCTGAGTGCCAAGTGCATCTGTTTGTTGTTCACTCCTCAAGGGCCACCAACAGGCCAGGATTTAAAGCGGAACTTCCCCCTGTAATAAACCCTGTCTCATATTATTAGTGTAGTGTAATTGTTTCTAAATCTCAGTTTTTTGTGTTTTAAGTCCATAGTTAACCTCTTAAGGACCGGCCGCACACGCACGGTGCGGTCACTTAAGGACCAAGGAACATTTTTTTTTTTTTTTTTTCAGAATCAGATTCCAGACTCCCCAAACAGCATGCAGCCACGCGGGGAGCCCGGAATTCCATGACGGTCCTGGACCGTCATGGGTCCTTAAGGGTATAACAACCCATGGACGGTCCAGGACCATCATGGGTCCTTAAGGGGTTAATGACAAATTCGCTGTCAAAATTAGATTTGTGTACCCACTTCCGCATTCTGCTGCACTGGGTAACGGCAGAACAGAAGCGCAGGAATTCCCAGTCCTGAAATTCTCCTCCCACCTCTACCAAGGAGCGCGTTCATGCTTCACCATCGTACCAGTGGGCATCACACATCTATCGTTACCGTGAGCTCTGTTTATCATTATACCGAGCTTGCTGTAAAGATAGACGTGATGCACATCAGTACGAAGGGGAAGTGTGAACGCGCTCCTTGGCAGAGGTGGGAGGAGAACTTCTGGACTGGTAAGTCATGTGGCTCGGTGCCGCCGTTGCCCTGTGCTGCCCAAAAACAGAACAGTAGTTTAACTCTTTGAGTAATGCATTGCAAGCTCTGGTACTCAAACGGTTAAACCCTTGTATGCTTTAAGAGGTCTCCAATGCAAAAGCATTTGAAAATAATCTAGAATCCATGTGGTTAATGCAGTTATTTGCTAGTTTAGTACATTGTACAACAGAGACCAAAAGGATTTTTCAGTGACACTAAATGTGCGTCACTGGCATGCAGTCTGGTTGCGGTTTCCAGGAGGAACAGCACTCAGTGTAAACACTGCACTCTCTTCAGACTCAAAAGAGCAGACCGCTCGCCCAGAACAAAGACAAAGGACTTTTTTTTTTTTTTTTTTACTCTTAAAGTAACACCTTAAATCAAACTGTGTTTTATACATTTAAATAAACATTTAAATAAACGATTCTAAAAAGTTAGCTTAAATCTTCTTTTAACCCTTTCACAATACACTGTACACCCACGTCTTGGTGCTTATTGGGTTAATGGACAATAAAAAATCTTGGGTTGTGCAGCCCCAAAAAAGTTCCTGAAAGCTGGACACTGTCACTTAAAGCAATTTTTGAAAGAGCTTTCAAAAATCACCTATATGTTACATTAAACCTTTGAGTGACGGAGAGGCGTTGCAATGCTTCGTATACACCTCTAGCACTCAAAGGGTTAATTTTTTTTTTTTTTTACATTTTAGAAAACTAGTGTCTGAATTATTTAGCGGAATAGATTATGCCATTTAAGGTGTGCTCTGCAGACACTTTCTGGTATAGCCCTTAATTACCTACCCCACTCACTAACACAACTCTTTCAGTGCTAGTGGAGATGGGCCTATTTAAAGGGTTAGTAATGTCTTACAAGAAGAAGAAATAATATTGTAGATAATGCAAAAATAAATAGATTGGTGCAAGTCTTATCTCTCAAACCTTTATGGTTTGAGAGATAACGTTTTAAAGTTCTCCTCTCACCCCTCTTTCCTTGAAGACAGCGTCTAGCTGACAGCCTGAGATCCAGGTCCAGGGACCGTCAGGTGGCTCTTAAGCAGAGCTGTGATACCAAAATCTAAAAAGAACTACTTCATTGGAATGGTCTACAAAGAGTGCTTGCAAACCAGGCACACTTTGTACACCATTCCAATGAATTATTTCTTTAGAATTATTTACCTCTAGACTATAAGCTCTCATGGGCAGGCCCCCTGATCCTTCTGTTGTCCACGTATGATTTGTACTACTTAATATCTCTATATGTTCTATCCCCCATTGTAAAGCGCTGCGGAATAAGTTGGCGCTATATAAATAAAGATTATTATATTATTACCTTGGCATCTTTAGAGCTGACAGCAGGGAGAGGGGAACTTTAAAACGTTCTCTCAATCCGTAACGGTCCGAGAGATAGGACTTGCATAGATCTATTTCTTTTTTGCATTATTTACAATATTACATCTTATTCTTTTAAGACATTACTATCCCTTTAAGGGAATACACTTCAGTCAGTGGGGGAGGCAATGTGGAACTAAGATGGGAAGTGTTTGCACGGTATTCCTTATGTAGCATAACCTATAAATCAAAATAAATCAAAACCTAGTTTTCTAAATAAAAATAGCTAACGGCATACAAGTGATGGTGATATTTTTTAAAAATAAATATCACCAAACTTGGTTTTAGGCGAATGTCCCTTTAAGGGTGTTCACTGAACTGACCCCCGCCGTGGCTGACGGCATCCTGAAATGTTATGGCTCAAACCCACAAACTCTGCAGTGTTGTGTGTGCGCGCATCTCCATAGACAGCTGCTGTTTTGAAGTCCTGCTTATTGCGATCTATGGGGTCTGCTTGGTTGGACCCCACTTGATTCTGAGTTTACAGTCTTGCAGTTCAGTGTCCATTGCTGGATTAGTGAGAGAGCCCCGTTACTCTTTTCAAACACAGGTTCGGTTCCCTTGCTGATCTGCCAGGACTCACAATGCAGCCTGGATTTATTTGCTAGTCTGCTCCCAGGGGAACGTGGCAGCTGCCATTTAATTATAGATCACTAAAATCTAAAAGCTACAACTGCTTTTCTAATGTACGATTTGACTGCTCTAAGCAGTCACATATTTGTGCAAGCCTGCAATAAGTATAAAGAATGTATCGAGATTAGCACCCAGCCACTGACAAATTACAGACAATACTGCAATACCACTTCTATGACATGCATCAAGCCTGTTAACAATGAGTGCCAGAGGGGTACCCCTCTGGCATTCAAAGGGTTAAGTCTCGGACAAAGCTTGAATGGATACTCCCCGCAGGGTATTTGCAAGACAGATTTTTAAACATCGGGGTACCATACATGGCATTTTCATAGGCACCAGAGTGGAATACTAGGCATAAGGGTATTTAACCCCATCTCCTTTGTTGGTATTATTGTTCTGTTAATCTCTGAAGGTCCACAGTTTTCCCCCCCTTAAGGTGTTAATGTGTTTTCCGAAAGGATCAAAATATTTACTTGTGGTTTCTTTTTCAGTGTGGCATTTGCAAGGAAAATATGCACTGACAAAAGAGAATGCCAGCTGCTGGCACAGAAATCTATTCGTTGAGCGATCACACGAGTAGCACAGACAAATGAGAGAATGTAAAAAACCGCCCTCGCTAAAGAAACACTTGGCTGCCTGTGTAATGACCTCCCTGTACTCAGAACTGGAGCGCTTCTGGGACAAATCAACAGCACTTTAGGGGACACACGTAAAGTTCCACTGATTTTAGCCCCTCCTAATAATAAATCTCATTTACCTTAAAGCGGAACTATCACCCAAATAAAGTCCGCCCCAAATACTTAGACATATAGTGATAAGCATATAAATACTAGTATTTTCCCGAATAAGTACAGAATTATTAAGAAATCCTACTTGATCCAAGACTGACGGGCAGGCATCTTGCTTTAAAAGAATCTGTGCGCCTGTACCGTCAGTCACTTCCTGTTCACCTTAAAGGGATAGTAATACTTAAAAATGACTAATCCCTATATTGCAGTCATGTTAAAAAGAAATGAATTGCCCCCAGTGTCATCTCTGAAACCTTTATGGTTTGAGAGATAATCTCTCCTAATGTTCCCCCTCCCTCCCCTTTCCCCAAAGTCATGGTTGTAGCTGACTGAAGGGAAATCCGGTCTTACGATCATCAGGCGGCTCTGCAGCAGAGCCGAGATCACGTTAAAAAAAAACAAAAAAAAAAAAAACACTTTCACTGAAACGGTCTTCTACATGTGTTTGGTTTGCAAGCACACATAGAAGACCGTTTCAGTGAAAGATTTCTTTTTTTATTACCACGATCTCTGCTCTGCTGCAGAGCAGCCTGATGATTGTAAGACCGGATTTCCCTTCAGTCAGCTACAACGCTGACTTTGGGGAAAGGGGAGGGAGGGGGGAACTTTAGGAGAGATTATCTCTCAAACCATAAAGGTTTGAGAGTTGACACTGGGGGCAATTCATTTCTTTTTAACATGACTGCAATATAGGGATTAGTCATTTTTAAGTATTACTATCCCTTTAAGGTACAATGCAGCTCCCCCTCACCAATCCTGGAGGAGACTGGGAAGGACAGCGCAGGCACACAGATGTCTCTAAGGCAAGATGTCAGCGCTGATGCCTGCCTGTTTGTCTTGGATCAAGTAGGATTTTTTAATAACGCTGAACTTTTTCTTGATAATAATAGTATTTCTATGCTTCTCGCTATATGAATAATTATTGGGGGGGGGGCTTTATTTGGGGTGATAATTCCGCTTTAAATGAGGCAGAAAATCCTAATGACTACTATAAATCAATTCCATGGATTGGGGACCCAAAATTAGGCTTTAATGTTTGTGCTTTAACCCTTTGAATGCCAGAGGGGTATACAACGCATTGCAAAGCAATGCGTCGCGTACCCCTCTGGCACTCAAAGGGTTAATTCTAGGCAATGTCATGTGGAGGAGTCTCCCTTTAAAGGGATAGCAATGTCTGCAATAAAGTAGATCTCCAAAGTCTTCTCTATTGTAAATCTAACACATTGCACTATGTTTAACAACTTACTTTTATGTAGTTCAAAAGATACTAAAATGTAAAATGATCCCCCGTCACTGGCTTATTTTTTAAAAGGTTATATCTTGGCATTGACTGCATTACATTAAAAAAAACAAAAACTAAGATATAACTTTAAAACAAGATGTATTTTAATAGATGTGAGAGTTCCCACTTAATACATTAGCCTCTCGGTGTTCACTTACCTTCAATAACCTGATTGACTTGAGTCTGGAAGTTGTCAAAATTAAAGGGGGTGAGGAAGCCCAGTGATCCCAAGTGAAAAGCCATCACAGGAGGAACACTATCCTGCAGGCAGAAAATAATGGAATTCATAATCAATCCACTTGATAAACCCTCCTACACCCCCATAATAATAAAACCTCTTACACACCTGTCTTATTATGGACAAAAAATCTTAATTTTAAAACTTAAAGCAGAACTTTCACCACGAACAAAGTTCTCATTGATAGGTTGCAAATCTAGTGATAACCTCAAATCGCTTATCTCCCCCATTTCAACATCGTATATATTTAATGAAGACAAAGGAGCAGTAAACTTTTTTTATGAAAACACATTTTATAGAGCATTATCTGCTGAATAAAACAAGGTCACTCCCATCGCTGTCAGATGTTTTATTCAAAAATTATAGCAGTTTAACCCCTTAACGACCGGGGAATCCGGCCGCAGACGCGACTCAACGACCACGGAGCAAAATTTTTTTTTTGCTTCGTTGCGTTCCGGACTCCCCGAACGGCGTGCAGCCGCGGGGGGAGCCCGGAACTCGATGACGGTCATAGTACGTCATCGGTCGTTAAGTCAAATCGACCCTTGATGTACTATGACCGTCAAGGGTCGTTAAGGGGTTAAATAATCAGGGAGTGAATTTACTATGTTTACTTCCTGATAGTTCTGACAGGAAGTGCATTTACTGTGTTTACTTCCTGATAGTTCTAACTGACAGGAAGTGCATTTACTGTGTTTACTTCCTGATAGTTCTAACTGACAGGAAGTGACAGGCAGTTTCTATCACATTCTATGGAGAACTGTAAGTCTGACTTTTCTCTCCATTAGAATCTAGCAGGAAATCTAATTAGAATTCGACCACTAGAGGGCACTGCTAATGTAAAAAAAACATGGGTTTAAACTGTAATAACTCTGGAAATATAAATCTCTCTGCAGTGGGAGTACCATTATTTTACTCAATAGGAAAATCCCTACAATATACATTTTTTTCATAAAAAAAGTTTACTGCTCCTTTAATTCTTGCCGGCTGCTCTGTGCGGTACAAGCTGTACCGCACAGCTTAGCTGCCCCTCCACTATGGTCATACAGCCAGCCCTCCCCGTGGAGCGATCTCTCTTCATGGCTGGACAAAAGAAAAGGGGGCTGTATTTAAAAGCACTACGTAACAGGAGAGCGATGCCAATCATCAGAATACGTCACAAACATGGCAGCTCTCTCCCTGCAGCGATCCCACGGCTACAGATGTATTTTTATAAACCTCTTGTGATTATGGACACTTTGACATTATTTTTGCTGCCTTACTAAGCGGTGGACATCTACTGGAGGTGACATGTACACGGGTGAAAGTTCCGCTTTAATATCTTCACGTATTCCTGGTATTCCAATATACTCAGCTCGGGAAGCTCAAGGCCTCGTACGACACAGCACACTGGGTCAAGCAGATAAGGAAATAAGAACCTTTTTTTTTTTTTTCCATCTATTTGACCCAGTGTGCTGTCTCAGACAAGGCCAGGAGAGTTCCAGGTTGAGTATATCTGAATACCTATATTTATCTTTTTTATGGGATGTGCACCTATATGTTTCATTAGGGATTTAACTAGTGAGTGCCACGGTCTTGCTTGCTTTTGGTTCAGTTATTCCTGGGCATCATGTCCATGGATGCGGACATGACAATTGGTGTCCATGTTCCACCCCCCACCCCCAAACTGAAGCAGGCAGAGTTGCACACACCTCGGATCCTTAAAGGGACAGTAATGTCCCATAAAAAATGCTTAGAGTTTTGTAGATGTTAAAAAAATAAACAATATGACAAAATCATCTCTCTCAAACTGCTATGGTTTGAGAGATATCATCATCTGTTAAAGTTCCCCCTCTCCCTCACCTTCTCCTGATATCAGCTGTAAGCTGACAGAAGTTCCTGATCCAGGGACTGACAAGCGGCTCTTCAGCAGAGCCGCAACAGCGAGATTTAAAAAGAAATACTTCTTTGGAACGGTCTACTAAGCGCTCCTGGTTTGCAGGCACACTTTTTAGACCATTCCAAAGAAGTATTTCCTTTTAAATCGCTCTATTACAGGTCTGCTGTAGGGCCTCCTCGTGTCAGCCGACATGGATCTCCTTCTGTCAGCTTTACAGCTGACATCAGGAGAAGGGGATCTTTAGCGGAGGATCTCTCTCAAACCATAGCGGTTTGAGAGAGAGGATTTGGGTCATTTTTTTTTTTTAACCTCAACTAAACTCTAAGCATTTTGTATGGGACGTTACGGTCCCTTTAAGATAACCTTGTGCAATTGGCAGAGTTTGTGTTCTTTGGTCCTGCTAGCAACCATCATGTCCACCTCCATGGACATAACATTTAGGATGGATTGAAGACGTTATCTCTTGAACAGAGGCACAAGGACAAAATTCACAGAGGCCATTTTCTGAAGGTGGTGGTGGTGGGTGGTTTTTAGCAGGTGTTAATTGCCCCTTGAAAACAGCCAAGTTGAAAATTCAAAATTGGAAGTGGTTTTGGGTCTCGGGCATGGAAAGACAATACAGACTGCAAGGTCCGTATTTAGTTGTGTAAACTCCAATACAAGATCCAATGCATTAACCCTTCGAGAGGCAGAGGGGTATGCAACGCATACCTCTCTGGCACTCAAAGGGTTAAAACAAGTATATCGATAAACCTGACTGCTGTTTGTAGGACACTTATCCAAGTCCTTCTTGTTACACAAATTAAGGACCACGGATTCCTAGGGTACAGACTGCCCATTAGCAGTTTCTGACTCTACATTTGACCTATGTGGGCAGTAGTCCAACTACTATTTAAGCAATTTTAACCCTTAGAGGACCAGAAGGATGTCCTGGAAGGGATAATTATGACACTACACTAGCTACGTGTAATGTTCTTTTCCATTTCTTAAGAACTGGACATCCTGCAAACACATTTGCCAGTTTGCACATTTAAAGCCAAACTGACACTTTACAACTTAGTTTATTTTAAAATAACTTTCAAAACAGCCTATGAGATATGACTAATTTTTTTATTCATGAAAGTTTATGCAAATTTCAAAGCACTGACTGGCATGCCAGCTATATAATAACATTCCACGCCGCTCTCCCTCCCACTCGCCACTTCTTGTCTGCCAGATAATAACATTCAATGCTGCTCTCACTCCCAACCTGACTTCCTGCCAGTCAGATACTAAAATACCATGCTGCTCTCCTTCCCACATACCACTTCCTGCCACACAGATACCAACATTCAATACTGTTCTCCCTTCCACCTGCCATTTCCTGCCACACAGATACCAACATTCCATACTGTTCTCCCGTCCATCTGCCATTTCCTGCCACACAGATACCAACATTCCATACTACTCTCCCTTCCACCTGCCATTTCCTGCCAGACAGATACTAACATTCCACACAGCTCTCCCTCTCACCTGCCACTTTGATACTATCTTTCTTTGCTGCTCTTGCTCTCACCTGTCACTTCCTTCCAGCCAGTTACTAACATTCCACAGTGCTCTCCCTCTCTCACCTGCCACTTCCTGCAGGCCAAATACTAACATTCCACACTGCTCTCCCTCTCTCACCTGTCACTCCCTGCCAGCCAGATACTAACATTCCACAGTGCTCTCCCTCTCTCACTTGTCACTCCCTGCCAGCCAGATACTAACATTCCACAGTGCTCTTCCTTTGTCACCTGTCACTCCCTGCCAGCCACTAACATTCCACAGTGCCCTCCCTCTCACCTGTCACTCCCTGCCAGCCAGATAGGAAGAGCACTGTGGAATGTTAGTAACTGGCTGGCAGGGAGTGACAGGTGAGAAAGGAAGCACACTGTGGAATGTTAGTAACTGGCTGGCAGGGAGTGACAGGTGAGAAAGGAAGAGCACTGTGGAATGTTACTTTCTCACCTGTCACTCTCTGCCAGCCAGTTACTAACATTCCACAGTGTGCTTCCTTTCTCACCTGTCACTCCCTGCCAGTCAGTTACCAACATTACACACTGCTCTCTCTCTCTCTCACACCTGTCTCTCCCTGCTGCCCAGTACTGGCTAATTTGACAAAAGCTAAATAGCTAAAAAAAAAATATTGTTTTAAATAAAAAAAAAAGTCTAACAAAATGCTGGTGATTTTAAAAGATCTCTCAAAGTCGCTTATGTGGTTATAGAGTTTGTTCCACTTTAATTGAAGCAGGTACTTTAGAATACGTCTATTACAGGCAATTTAAATACACCTATGACCCAGGTCTTTGTTCTAATAGAAGTGTAGTCTATTCTCAAGGAAGAACATTTGCATATGAAACTAGAAAACAGGTCATAGACACATCTCATAAAAACTTGAAATGGATTTTTCCAGCAATATAAATAGTTCAAACCTGAAAGAGCGATGATGCATACAGTAAGGTCCCATCCCCTCCAAGGCAAATAATGAAGTCGATCTGATTAGAGATATCATCATAATCTAGGAAGAATTTACAACATATATAGTTAATGTTCAAGGAAGTTATGTGTTATTTCATAACATACTAGTAGGAGTGTGGCATGCCTTTGCTCATGTAGTGAACTTTTTTATTTGCATTTAAAGTCAGACCTTGTGGTAGGGCATCAGGACCCCTCCTGATCGCAAACCAATTTGGCTAAGCACTCCCCTGCTTTCATTCTACCCAGAACCGGGTACGAGTGGGCAAGGAGAGAGCCACCCACAATGACATGAGAGAGATAGCCAGTCTCTCCCACTCCTACCCAGTTCACCACGTTGCTATAATCAAAATGGCGATGTGACAATCTTGCACTGCATGACAGCGCAAGATTGTCATGTCGCCTACTTAATGGTTGCATACATCTGCTCTTAAGCGTGCATCATTTCAAATAGACACCCTCATAACCCAGGTGTTACAGGTTGAATGGAAGCAATGCAGTTCTCTTGCTCTCCTGCGTCTCCTCGATTGATCTCCAAGCCAAATCGTCTGGGAAATCAGGAGGGTCCTGATGCCCCACCTCGAGGTCTGACTTTTTGTTTCAACATTGGTTGTTTGAGGAGGCAGAGAGCCTCCTCCTAAGCTAGGAAATTTGTTTTGTGGCAGAAGCTGGTTGGTTGAGCTTTTTTCAGCCACGCCCCCTGACAGCGATCCAGATTCACTTAGATTTTTATATATAGATAGAAGAGTCATTTGTCAGAGGTCATCAGAGCTCGGCAGATTACAAGATTCAACATTCAGGGCTTTAATCAAACTTTTGAGGTGTAATTCTGAGCAAACTAAATTCATCATAGGGGACAAATCAAAACCCCCTTTGAGTGCCAAAGGGGTTTCCAATACATTTCAAAGCAATGTGTTAACCCATCGAATGCTATGATCTCTACCATTCAATGGGTTAAGAGCCCCATTTAAATCATGAGGATTTGAAGAATTTTATAACTAGACCTATGGGGTAGATTATTGCTTTGCAATGCGTTGCGTACTGCTCTGGCACTCAAAGGGTTAAAAATCAAACTGTGAGTGTGTGTGTGTAGGGGGGGATTGACCCCTTGATGCTAGAGCGGTCTCAACACATTCCGCGAAGCCCTATAGTACCCAAGTGAGCATCAGGATTGGGACCATAAGACACAAGAAGAAGGGGTGTGTGTGTGTGTGTGTGTGTGTGGTGTAGTGGTGTGTGTGTGTGGTGGGGTGTGTGTGGTGTAGTGGTGTGTGTGTGTGTGTGGTGGGGTGTGTGTGTGTGTGTATGGGTGTGTGGGGTGTGTGTGTGGGGGTGTGTGTGTGGGGGTGTGGTGTGTGTGTGTGGTGTGTGTGTGTGTGGTGTGTGTGTGTGTGGTGTGTGTGTGTGTGGGGTGTGTGTGTGTGTGGGGTGTGTGTGTGTGTGGGGTGTGTGTGTGTGTGGGGTGTGTGTGTGTGTGGGGTGTGTGTGTGTGTGTGTGTGTGTGTGTGTGTGTGTGTGTGTGTGTGTCACAGCAGCCTCAGCTGGTGCCTGGAGTCTCTCTGCTCACTGCCCATGCTGCAGTCATGTGCAATACAGGCCACCCTAACGCAGCGCGGCTGATATGGAGTGGGGCGCTCCGAATTCAGACCGCAGTCCTTTCTGCGCACCTTCCTGGGACCAAGTGGTGCACAGAGAGGACTCTGCTCCGTAGCAGCCGCGGCGTGTTCGGGCAGCCTATACTGCCCATGACGGCTTCTGACAAACATCCTAGCGAATTATTATATAGGATATATATTTGTAGGGGGGCAGAAGAGGTTTGAGAACATAAGGCACCCATAATGAGGATAATTATCTCCTCTGCACCAGAAAACAGACTGAGGACCACAGAAATAGCCTCTGAGGGCATCATAGCCCCAGACATCCTGCTGCTCACCAGGTAGAGGCAGAGGTAGAGGTTTACATACAAATCTATGGATAGTACATTGTGTTCTCTCATGTAATATCGGCTGTATTTGATTTTGCATTCTTTTCGGACAGTGGGTCTCAAACGGTGTTTGGTGGAACCACAGAGATGCCTGATGAAGCACGATGGGTGAAGGCTGTCAAACAGAACTTCTTATAAAAACACTCTTCCCTGGGCTTCTTCTTATCGAACAGAAAAGTGACACAAGTAATTCTTACCTTCCCTAAAAGTGCAAAATCTCTTCTTCACTGGTCCAAAATTCTCATCGTTGACAATAGCAGGGTCTTCCAGGACTTTCTTCTCCACATAAACAATCATGTTCTTCTCCTGCAGAAAGCAAATATATTATATATATGTATTTATTTTAACACTTATGTCCCTGACATTGAGAGCATACAGAGCACTCAGTGCTGCAGGGATATTGTTACATTGTATCACTGTTCTGCTTTGCTCTGGTACTGACTTCTAAATTTTAGGTTTATTCAATACCGTAGTCCCTTCAAAAGTTATAATCATTACAAAATTGGCATTTTACACTAAAGGGCCTTTTGAACTTTAACAATAATTGCCCTTAGTTTTTGTTTTTCTAACTCTCCTTTAAAGGGATAGTAATACTTTGTTTTATCTTTATTTTATTTTGTAGGCATTAAAAAAAACATGAAGAATGATATAAGTCTTATCTCTCAAACCTTTATGGTTTAAGAGATATTCACAAGCAAAGTATCCCCCCCCCCTGTTCAGCCAGATCAGAAGGGAGGTGCCCAGGTAGACTGCAGAGAGGGACAATCTTCAATTAAGATAAGGGAAAAACCTGAAAAACTTGTCAAGGGGGGGAGGGCTTTCATTGTTCTCATAGGAAGAAGATTGTCCCCTGCTGTTATCTGTCTGGTCTATGGACTGGATTCCACATATGAGAAGAGATGGCTTACACTAGGTAAAAGGGGCGGGAGGGGGAAACTTTGCTTGTGAATAGCTCTTAAACCATAAAGGTTTGAGAGATAAGACATATCATTCTTCATGTTTTTTTAATGCCTACAAAATAAAATAAAGTTAAAACGAAGTATTACTATCCCTTTAAATTGAATTAATTTAAAGGGATTGTAATACTTAAAAATTACTATTCCCCATCTTGTAACCCTTCAAAAACGGAGTTAAATGAGGCCAGCTGTATCTCTCAAACCTTTATGGTTCGATAGATATCAGCTTTCAAAGTTCCCTCTCCCCTGACGTCAGCGTTCTAGCTGACAGCAGGGGAATCCGGTCCCGGGACCGGCAGAGGCTCTGCAGCAGAGCTGAGATCAGGTTAATAAAAAAGAAATCCTTAACTTAAAAGGTCTTGTGCGTGTGCTTGCAAACCAAGCACATATAGAAGACCTTTTTAGTGAAGGATTTCTTTTTTATTAACGCGATCTCGGCTCTGCTGCAGAGCTGCCGGCTGATCCCAGGAGAGGATTCCCCTGCTGTCAGCTAGAAAGCTGATGTCAGGGAAAAATGCAAAAAGCACAACTTTGAAAGCGGATATCTCTCAAACCATAAAGGTTTGAGAGATGCCGCTGGCCTCATTTAACTCAGATTTTTACTGGCTACAAAATGGGGGATAGTCATTTTTAAGTATTACTATCCCTTTAAATCAAATCTATCCTGGCCTAAAACAGACACTATACTACTCCATTAAGTTGTTATAATATGACATTTAATTTGTACACTGGTCAAACCAGACTAATGAAAGTTCCCAACTCTTGTCTAGAATACCGATACTACTGCAATTTGCTGTAACAGATACAATTTTTTTTTTTCACACAACCACAGGTTTATCCCCCCCCAAGAAAAACAAGGCTACTTCCACTGTTACAATGTGTTTTATTCAAATGTTATTACAGCTCAAACTTGAGTTTTTAGATGCAGTATCACAGTGGCCTTAAATTGTACAGTGGCGCTGTTGCTACACCATCCTATGCATAGCTCTGGTCAGTTGACCATAAACCTCCACAGGATGGTGTAGCAACAGCGCCACTGCAAAATTTCAAGTAACTGTGATACTGCACCTAAAAACATTCAAGTCTGAGCGGTTATAACTTTTAACTAAAACATCTTTCAGAAGTGGGAGTACTTTTGATTTACTCAGGGGATAACCCCTACAACATACTTTGTTTTTCTGTTTATTACTGTCTCTTTAATCACTTCATCGCTAGAGGTCCCCTACATATTGATTTGCAATGAACTGGAGATCTATCTAGCACTCAAGGGGTTAAAAGTCCCAAATTTATATCAAGGGGGATTTCATTTGTCCTCTTTCACACAGTTTGTTTGCACTAGAATTGCTTCGTTCCTTCTTTGTGCATCAACCTCAGGGTGTTCAGAGCAGACTTGCCTCCGTAAGAAACACACAGAGATCTTTAAAGGGTTGCAGCAGGCTGGCATCCCGAACCTTCTTGATCACCAAAACACTTTTCGGGGGTTTGTTCCACGTTAGTAGCTGACTTGCTGGGTCTTGAATGTGCCTGAAAATAGAGAATTTAGACGTTAGATATTCGTATTTAACCCCTGGAATGCCAGCTGTCTCCAACACATTGGATGTTAAATTAAACAACATATGCAACAACTGGAAAATATAAAAATAAAAAAAATTGCTGTTGTATCAAAACTCAAATCCAAAAGAAATATTTTTAATGTTATTCTGTTGTACTGCTGGATATCATTTTTGGTAAAATTGAGTGGGCACCCAGAGCGTGTGCGTGTATAATCAAGAATATAGATATACATTAAGAACCCTTAACGGCCGGCCGTGTGCGCACACACGGCTGGCACTCAGGACAGTAAATACTAATTGTGTAAATCTCTATGTTGCAGAGCTCTTCCTGTTTGGGAATGCCCTTGTTTTACCACAATTGGGATTAGGAGGCACTCCGGAATCAAAAAACGGGGTCAGATAATAAAATCAAACATCTTTATTCCATATAATTAAAATTCTCAATTGGCCCACAAAATAGAGGAGGAATCATGTCTGAATAAAACTGGCAGACAGGACAGAATTATCTAACGCGTTTTGCACGGACCATGCGCTTACTCATAGATCTCATAGATCATAGAATTATCGTTAGATAATTCTGTCCTGTCTGCCAGTTTTATTCAGACATGATTCCTCCTCTGTTTTGTGAGCCAATTGAGAATTTTAATTATATGGAATAAAGATGTTTGATTTTATTATCTGACCCAGTTTTTTGATTCCGGAGTTCCGCCTAATCCTGACTGTGGTTGAACTACAGGCTTGGAGAACCTCTCGGGTAGAGCACCTGGATGGCCATGTGGTGGTGAGTCCCCTATAATTGATAATATTGCTGCTGTCTTATGTGGGATCGGGCGGTTGAGCTGAATCTGCGATTTCAATGCCCTTGTTTTACCCAACTACAGGATACATCTTTATAATAAAAAAAAAAAAAAAAAAAAAAAAAAATTTTACAACGCTAACCTGCATTTCAACCTTCTGAGTGCCAGAGAGGTATCTGACGCATTGCACTTAAAGGGTTAATGAAAACTTTAGTTCAAGGAGTTCAATATGTTTTGCTGCTAGGTGGAGCTGTTGCGAATACCATCAAAGGGAAGTATCTGTTACACTCAGCTAATCGCAGGCAGTAATAGCAAAATAAAAGTCGAACTCAAAACGGTCAATTAAAAATAATAAAATGACAATAATCATAACAATAAAAACACACGTTTGCTCTGTAAATAATTTTGAAATGAATCATCTACCATTAGCAGAAGTGGCTTTGTTTTACTCAAACAAAAAAAACCCATAAAAAAAATATTTTCATATTAAAAGGTGATCTATCGTCCCTACACAACTTTGTCTAAATCGTTCTGTTATATATCGAATATAATGAAAAGTGCATTAATTTGCCCAGAAGTAGGTGCAAGGCTGTATTTCTTCTTTTAAAGGGATAGTAATGTTTCATAATAAAAGCAGCTCTAATTAATCATCATAGTATTTGGACTTTGGAGAGTGTTATTTCAATACTGTCAGAGTTGTAGTACAGGAGTAATTCAATGATAAAGTATCCCCCTCCCACCCCTTTTACTGATGTAACACTGTTCAGCCAGATCAGAAGGGAGGTGTCCAGGTAGACTGCAGAGAGGGACAATCTTCAATTAAGATAAGGGAAAAACCTGAAAAGCTTGTCAAGGGGGGGCAGGGCTTTCATTGTTTTCATTGTAAGAAGATTGTCCCCTGCTGTTATCTGTCTGGTCTATGGACTGCATTCCACATCTGAGAAGAGATGGCTTACACTAGGTAAAAGGGGCGGGAGGGGAAACTTTGCTTGTGAATATCTCTCAAACCATAAAGGTTTGAGAGATAAGACTTATATCGTTCTTCATTATTTTATTTTATAGGCATTAACAAAAACAAGATAAAACAAAGTATTACTATCCCTTTAATTGTCAAACAAGAGTTTTAAAAATAAAAATGAATGCATTTTTCATTATATTCAATATATATATATAACAGAACTATTTAGACAAAGTTGTGAAGGGATGATAGATCCCCTTTAAAGGTTTACTGTTCCTTTAAAAGGAGCAGTAAAAAGGTTTTCTATTAACAAACAAACAAAAATAAATAAATAAATAAAAATCTCACAGATTTCAATTCTTCTGAGAAGTGAGTCACTGGCAAACAGTTCTCTGTAGAATGTGATCAAAACTGTTGAGTCACTTCCTGTCAGACTTTCAGGAAGTAATCAAGCTGTCATTCATTTTGATAGTGTAACAGTTATTAAAGGGATAGTATTACTTCAAAATTACTATCCCTCTTATTGTAGCCCTTAACAAACTGAGTTAAATTACACCAGCGGCATCTCTCAAACCTTTATGGTTTAAGAGATAGCCGCTTTCAAAGTTTCCTCTTCCCTGCTGTCAGCGTTCTGCTACCAGCAGGAGAATCCAGTCTCTGAATCAAGCGGAGGCTCTTCAGCAGAGCAGATATCTCGTTATGGAAGGAAAAATGATTATTTGAAACAGTCTTCTACGTGTGCTTGGTAACCAAGCACACGTAGAAGACTGTTTCAATTAATCATTTTTCCTTCCATAACGAGATATCGGCTCTGTTTAAGAGCCTCCGCCTGTCCCGGGACCGGATTCCCCTGCTGGCAGCAGAACGCTGATAGCAGGGGAGAGGAAACTATGAAAGCGGATATATCTTTTAAACCATAAAGGTTTGAGAGATGCCGCTGGTGTCATTTAACTCAGTTTATTAAGGGCTACAATAAGAGGGATAGTAATTTTGAAGTAATACTATCCCTTTAAGCACCCAACAATGGGTGCACCCTTGTTTTATTAGCAGAAAAAGCCCCATTTAACACAGGTTGTCACAACCCTTAGTCAGCCCCTTAAAACAGAGGTAGATAAAAGAAAAGGCCAGGAGTCATAATTCAGTTCTTATGGGCCTCTGCCCTCCTAGGGTGTAGATGAAACTATGGTTACCAGCCATGCAGAATTCTCCTAGCCTCTCTAGTATTAGTGTGGATCCCTGTCGAATGAGATCCAGAACTAGATAACGTTGCTTCTGTTTGTTTCCCAAAAAAGATCTTCTGAAATCGGCATTGATCAGTGCTGTAGAATTTGTAAGCATGTTACGTATAAACGACAGTTAAAACCAGTCATTAACACTTTCAGTGCCATTGGGGTGCACAGCATTGTGTTTCACACCCCACTGGCACTGTAAGGGTTAAACGATAATGCCGCATTATATGGCGAATTCGCACTCTAACCGATCCTTCCTACCAGTGAGAATCCAGTAATAGAACTGGGCCCAGCACCACAATATGAATGTAGAAAACATTTTATAAAACACGCAGCATGGCGTCCGTCCAACGAGGGACCTGTGTTTTCACCAGGGACTAAAATGTACTCACAGGAAATCCCCTGATCTAATCCAGTCTCCAAGAATTAAAAGGGGAAGTAGACCCTAAAAATAAGGGACTCCGTTTGTTTAAAAGAAGAACTTGCCTTGATAGGTGTAATTCAAATATCATTCTGTAGTATCCATGTACTTTTTAATTTGCATTGGTTTTCTCTTTTATAGTCTACTGCTGGTTAATTTCAGTCTATAACTATTAACCTTTATGAGCCATTCAGGTTTACTGAAGCCCATTGTTTTTTGTGAGGTGTGATGTAGAGCACTGGTAAGCAACCTGAGGCCCCCTGGTTGGCACTGGACTACAATTCCCGTTATTCAATGCCAGACATTAGTTGGACTTGTAGTCCAGCAGCAGTTGAAGGGCCTTGTTTTGTGCATCCCAGATCCCGAGGCAGACTTCAGAGAGCCATATTCACTATATAAAATGTCAATGTTTTGGCACCAAATCTAGCCTTTACGAAGATAGCCAGAGTAATTACAAAATAAATGGTTGTCTTCAGGCACGTGCACACAAACACTAAGGGGGGCTTGAGCACCTGCACTTTTTGTCCAAAGTGCCTCGTGCCCTTTTAACAAAAAAGTTGCCTCGCCGTCTGCACTAACCCCCCCACACCGCCCAGTCAGGTCTGTGCCTCCTTCAGGACAGACCTGTAGATGCTGCGCTCCCTCGTCGGCTCTTTAGTATTACAGAGCACTGGGAGATATCATCTCCCAGCACTCTGCATGAAGAGAAGACCGCACGGGAGCTTCAGCAGCTATAGGTCTGTGCCAAAGGAGGACCACCAGGGAAGAGGCAGGAAACGGACACTGGGGGGCAATGTGGAAATGATGGGGCAATATGGATCTGATGGGGATGATGGCAATGTAGAGCTGATGGAGCAATGTACGTGAGGGTAAGATGGAGCTGATTGGGGGCAATATGGAGATGAAGGGGGCAATGTGAGGGTAAGCTGGAGCTGATGGGGGCAATATGGAGTTGATGGGGACAATATGGAGCTGATGGGGGCAATGTGAGGCTGATGGGGGCAATGTGAGGCTGATGGGAGACAATGTAAGGGCAATATGGAGATTAGGAGCATTGCGGAGGTGTCCAGTGGAGATGGCCAATGGGGTGGCGCTTCAGATTTCTGTGCCTACAGGCTCCTAAGATGTACATTTTTTTTCTTTTTTAAATACATATTTTGAATAAATAATTATGGAAAGTGCCCCTTTTTTTCATTTGAGCCCCTGTCCCCCAAAATGTCTGTGCACATCCCTGGTTGTCTTCAAAAAGGCTTGAGCTGAAGGCGAAACATTGACGTTTTATATAGTGAATATTTGGAAAAATGTTCCTTTTGAGTCGCAATCCATTCCAAGATTTATTTTTACCGACGGGCACCCGGGTCAGAAATGTGATTGTTGTGAGTGCCGGACCTTTACAAGATCTATCTAATATATATCTCTACACACACTAGCAAAAACGATACAGTGTTGCCCATGACACTCCAACATATACAGACAGCTACATAGATACACAGATGTCTGTTGTCGATTTATTTTTTAAAGTGTTAGTAATGTCTAAAAAAAACTTTTTTGCATTTAGAACAGCTTAAAAAGCCGATCTAAATGCAAAAAAACCGTATCTCTCAAACCGCTATGGTTTAAGAGATATGGGCGTTTAAAGTTTGATTTCTCCTACTGACAGCTGTAAAGCTGTCAGCAGGAGATCCGTGTTGGTCGACACGGTGGAGCTTGAGAAGTGCCGAGATCTCGTTACTTACACGGAATTCCTTCATTGGAATGGTCTAAAACGTGTGCCTAGTGTTCAGGCCTGGTGTTCAGACACACGTTTTAGACCATTCCAATGAAGGGATTCCGTGTAAGTAACGAGATCTCGGCACTTCTCAAGCACCAGCGTGTTGACCGACACGGATCTCCTGCTGATAGCTTTACAGCTGTCAGTAGGAGACATGGAACTTTTAACGTCCGTATCTCTTAAACCATAGCGGTTTGAGAGATACAGTTTTTTTGCATTTAGCTCAGCTTTTTAAGCTCTTCTAAATGCAAAAAAGTTTTTTTTAGACATTACTAACACTTTAATACACAAACACACGTGGGTCTTACACAGATATACACGTATTGTCACATGCTGACTGTCAAAAACAGGAGCATACTTGTATTTCAGACACACACAGTGTCACAGACAGATATACTTCTGAGAGCCTTATTTCCCCTACTGACCTCCAGCAGTGCGGGCAGGACATTAAAGGCTTGTATTAACCCTTTCAGTGTCAGAGGAGCAGTCTGCAGTGCATTCTCATCAATCTGACACAAAGGGTTACATGTGTAAACCCAGTCTCTGTAATGAGGAATTGCTGGCTCAGGGCTGTTTTCTGCTCTCTCCCTGCTGCTGACAAATTGACGTGCGTCTCAGTCTGTGTGTCACCGGTAAATGAACTTCTAGTACAACACACAGACTGACACAAGGGACCGCAGAAGCACAGGGAAGATACAAACCAAACTTTACACAATCCTTATAACAAAGTCCTAGAATGGGCCGCTCACTGTGTGTAACCGCACAGTAGGGACTCGCAGAACCGGCTGATCTGGAGCGGGGAGCTCCGGAAAGCTGACAGCCTGGCTGTGCACCTGGGTGATAAACTGTCACCCAGCTCCTCCGCTGCTGCCCCGGAGCCGGGAGCACAGACAGGCTGTCAGCCATCAGCCCGTGTATACGGGCTTTGTAACTAGTTGTTTATCAGTGTCCTGCACACAGTGGGAGAGAGTTCAGATTCTTAACTGTTTCAGTGCCAAAGGTATGAGAATGCAGTGCTCAATCCTGTGGCACGCAAAGGTAAACCCTGGCACTCAAAAGGTTAATATGAGAGTTTCCGAGAGGCCCTGGACAGGGGCAGGAGGTGATTACTGGAGACAGGCAGCAGAGGCAATGAGTGGTAGAGATGGCGGTATTAGTGAATGGGGAGTATTTATTATGAGTTGCTGTAAATGGAGCAGTGGTTGAGGGAAAGAGGCATCAGAGAAGGGAAGGAGGTGACTATTGGAGATAGGCAGCAATCAGTGGCGTAACTATAGGGGTCACACCTGCGACCGGCCCATCACTCCAGGGGAAGGCCGCCATCTGTAACCCCCCTCGCCTGACGCCCGCAATTAAGAAATGCAGAGCGCTGTGGCTCTGCATTACGAGTGCCGGTCTGCCAGAGGGAGATCAGTATTCCCTCCGGCAGACCGACACTCTATTGTCTATTATGGCATCTTGGGCCTACAAGAACCAGGCCTCTGCTGATCAGTTGTGCAAGGCGGCCTCTTGGTCATCTGTGCACACCTTTTCCAAACACTATCTTGTGGATGTGCTGGCATCGGCTGATGCCAGTTTAGGGAGGAAGATCCTGGAGGCGGTCTTGCCTGTCTAGGATCTCCTTGGTTTCTCAGTACTTTCACTTTTGAGCCCTGCTGGATCTAGTTCGTGTGCGGTGTAACAGTTTCTGGGGTCTAGTTTACCCCTGTTCAGTGTCCGTTTACACTTTGCTGTTATTGTTCATTGGTGGTCTGGTGACTTTGGGGGCCTGCGCCTGATCCTTGGCTTTCTTTCCGCCCTGGGGAACTTAATGGTTGGACATCCCAAAGTTACCAGTAACCTGTATTGGACAACAGAAAAAATAGGATTTTAGTCTTACCTGTTAAATCCTTTTCTCTTAGTCCATACAGGTGATTGGTCTCCACCCTGTCAAGGGACCATGCTTGACTCTCCTGTGGCAGAACGTGGGGGTCCTTTCGGGTTCATGCTCACAGGAGTCTTCCTTTACCTTCTTACTTCCTAGTCAATAGTTTGTTTTCAAATCTTACTGGAAGGGGATTGGCTAGCTGCAAGCTAAGGAGAGGAGGTAGGCTCCACCCAGCAGTCACTACTCAGGGTTGTCCCTGCCTACTTAAAGGGGCTGATCGCCTACCCCAAAGTTACCAGTAACCTGTATTGGATGACTGATTGAAGATTTCTCTAAGTTTTGACGTCTCCTGCTGTCAGCTGTAAAGCTGTCAGCAGGAGATCCGTGTCGGCCGAATTTGCTGCAGAGCCTCCATGTCAGCTGACACGGATCTCCTGCTGACAGCTTTACAGCTGACAATAGGAGACGTCAAACTTTGAATGAAGATATCTCTCAAACCATAGCGGTTTGAAAGAAATTTTTTTTGTATTAAACTCAACTTTTTAATTACTACAAACTGAGTAAAACATGTTCTGGGACATTACTATCCCTTTAACGCTTTGAGTGCATTACCTCTCGGGCACCCAAAGGGTTAAGTAACTGTGTAAGCAAAACATTAGAGCAAGTGTTCACCTCTTGTAGATATAACAGATGACATGTCAGGAGCTTTATTGTAACCCGCACTTAACGACACAAACAGATGTGCATCCATTTTGGGCAACAGACCTGGAGATCTTGGTTATAACTGTTTCTATGACAAAGTTACAACCAAGGATCATCTGATTGGGCTCCGCAGAGAAATTATAAGATCATCAAATAAACTGGAGCTTTGGCAAAGTAGAAATATTTTAAACTGGCAAAAATTTTTTTACAAACGGGTTTTTAAAGGAACAGTAACAGCTAATAAACGTCCCACGACTTTAATCTTGGCAGAAATTCTCGTAGGCCGCTATGAATCCGTTCGGAGGGGTTTGGTTTTCCAAATCTACAATCATGGCCAAATGGGCAGATCGGATTCCTTCTGCAGGACTCCAGGGCAAAACTCCCCCACACTGAAATGTTTTTAGGAAGCCTTAAAGGCATATTAATACTTAAAATGTATTAATAATAATAAAAAAATAAATAAATAAATAAAAATTTCCAGTGGCGCTGTTGCCACACCATCCTATGGAGATTTATGGTCAATTGACCAGGGCTGTCCATATACTGGTGTAGAAACAGCGCCACTGTACAATTTCAGGTCACTCTGATACTGCCAAAAGGAAGAAAAAGAAAAGAATCTTCTAACAGCACCCACTCCTCCCCTATAATGATGCATAATGGGATCAGTTAAGTACGAGGTAAATAAGGGAGAAGGAAATAAAAAGATAAAAGAAATAAAATATAACCTTTATTACTACCTTAATAAAAACAGCGAATTAAAAACAAAGGCTGTTCCAGTATTTTCATTCTTAAATTATACAAGACTCTGTCTTCATGATGTCTTATCTTAAACTTCCAATACGTATACGGCTCAATCATTTAAGTATATTTAAAGGCCATATACGTAGTGGGTAAGTAATGGGTTACAATTACTCACATCCCACAAACGTGTATTTTGGTGTTACCACAATGGAGTGTACCGTCAAAGTTATAGTAACACTTAGTTTATCTACGGAACTCTATTCTATATATAGAACACGGTATAAAAAAAACCCGTGTCTCAATACCTTGCTATAGGAAATCCTGCGATCTAGCTACTACTCCGTAACAGTGTTGCAATAGGATAAAACACATCCAAACACACTTCTTCTACCTGCCTATATAGATCTATTCTGAAAGTAAGAAGAGAGGGTGGCCGCAAAAGTTGATCACTCAAAAGTGGAGCGCATCGCTACCTAGATCCCAGCGGTTATGTCTGCAAAAATCATTTTGTAATAGACCCGCTGGGCAAGTGATCGATGTAGGCCAAAAAATGAGAGAGGTAGAAAGAAAGAGATAATCTATTGCTAGTACATTAGAATCTGGAACTGCACAAAAACGGATACACACAGTATGCGTTCAGAAGCCCTAACGATCGTTTCGCCTTATAGCTTTTTCAAAGGGTCGAGTACGCACACCCCTCTGGCACTCAAAGGGTTAACCCTTCTGAGTGGCAGAGAGGTATTGAAACAATCAATGTTCTTATACTGATGCACAGTGTTTTGTACATTTGACAAAACTGATGCTCATAATTAACCCTTTGAATGTCATAGGGGTACGCAACTAAATGCTCTGCATTTAAACTGATAATTGTAATTAAGAAATGAATGCATTGTGTGCAGATTGGCTCTCCAAATCCTAATGACCCCTCTGAATTTCTATCCTGCTGCTTGATTCAAGAGATAACATCTTCAGTCAGTCCTGAGTATCATGCCTACGGAGGCAGACATGACAGTTGCTAGAAGGACCACAGGACCTCAGAGACTCTGATCACTGCACATGGTAATCTTAACCCTTTAAAGGGACAGTAATGTCCCATATAAAATATTTAGAGTTAGGTAGAGATTGAAATAAGAAACTAATTGCCACAAACCCGGTCTCTCAAATTCAAAGTTCCCCCCTCCCTCCCCTTCGAGTTGTACGACTCGAGGAGGCTCTGCAGTAGAGCCGGAATCGCGTTACTTTAAAATAATTCATTAATTGGAAACGACTACAAAGTGTTTTTGCAAACCAGGCACACTTTGTAGACTTTTCCAATTAATGAATTATTTTTAAGTAACACAATTTGGGCTCTGCTGCAGAGCCGCCTGCTGGTCCCCGGGCCGGGATCTCCTGCTGTCAGCTAGACACGGACATCAGGAGAAGGGGAGGGAGGGGTAACTTTGAATCCCTATATCTCTCAAACCATAGCGGTTTGAGAGATAGGGTTTGTTGCAATTAGTTTTTTTTTCTACCTATACCTAATGCTAAATATTTTTAAGGGACATTACTGACTCTTTAACCCTTTGAGTGCCAGAGGGGTACAGAATGCATTGCAAAGCATTGCATTCCGTACCCCTCTGGCACTCAAAGGGTTAAAGTGATAGTAATACTTAAAATGTAAAAAAATAAAAATAAATGCTGTAGGGTTTATCCCCCTGAGTAAAACAAGGGTACTCCCACTGCTGAAAGGTGTTCTATTCAAAAGTTATTACAGCTCAAAATTGAAATTTTTAAGTGCAATATCACAGTGGCCTGAAATTGTACAGTGGCGCTGTTGCTGCACCATCCTATGGACAGCTCTGGTCCGTAGACCATAAATCTCCATAGGATGGTGTAGCAACAGTGCCACTGTAAATTTTCAGGCCACTGTGATATTGTATTAAAAAAATTAAACTTTGAGCTGTCATAACATTTGACTAAAACACCTGTCAGCAGTGGGAGTACCCTTGTTTTACTCAGGGAGGTTAACCCCTACAACATATATATATTTTTTTTTACATTTTAAGTATTACTATCCTTTTAAGCATCAGTGGGGTGTGCACCGCATTGCGTTGCAATGCGTATAGGAGTCCTGCAATAATCAATCGTGTCTGCCTCCATGACATTAAATACACTGCTAGCAACCGTTTGAGTGCCAGAGGGGTACACAACGCATTGCTTCACACTCAACAACTGACCCATAGGATTTTCTGCCCAGAGTAAGCTTAAAGGGATAGTAATACTTAAAATGTAAAAAAAAAATATGTTGTAGGGTTTATCCCCCTGAGTAAAACAAGAGTACTCCCACTGCTGAAAGGTGTTTCATTCAAAAGTAATTAATTTTCAAAGTTGAATTTTTTAGGTGCAATATCACAGTGGCCTGAAATTGTACAGTGGTGCTGTTGCTACACCATCCTATGGAGATTTATGGTCAATTGACCAGAGCTGTCCATAGGATCGTGTAGCAACAGCGCCACTGTACAATTTCAGGCCACTGTGATATTGCACCTAAAAAATTCAACTTTGAAAATTAATAACTTTTGAATGAAACACCTTTCAGCAGTGGGAGTACTCTTGTTTTACTCAGGGGGATAAACCCTACAACATATTTTTTTTTTTACATTTTAAGTATTACTATCCCTTTAATGAGGCTATATTAATAGGAAGCTAGTGTTCCTTTACACCAGGGGGTGGGCATCCAGACACCCTCTGTTATGGACTACAACTCCCATCATTCTCACCAACCAACAGCCTCAGATTGCCCATCCGACTTAAAGGAACAACATTAAACAATAAAATTGGGTTATATAATTTTAAATATCATGTGCTTCCAGCTAACATCAATAAAAACAAAAAGACAAAGCATAATCTAAATCATAACCCTCTGTCAGCAAGAGGGGTAACCAACGCGATACTCCTCCGGCACTCAAAGGGTAAACTTGCGTTTGTAATGCATATGAAGACTGTCAAATACTTACAACTAGTGTAAAAGCCCGTGTAGACGGGCCAAGGTCCGAGTGATGTTAAGAGGCCGGTTCTGCTCTGCATCCTGCCACCGATGTAGTCATGCGCTGTAGAGACTGCCCGAAAGCGCAGAATTTTCCCAGCACAGAACTTCCAGCATTCCACACAGAATGCCCCCAGCACAGAACTCCCAGCATTCTGTGCTCCCAGCATTCCGCACAGAATGCCCCCAGCACAGAACTCTCAGCATTCCGCACAGAATGCCCCCAGCACAGAACTCTCAGCATTCCGCACAGAATGTCCCCAGCACAGAACTCTCAGCATTCCGCACAGAATGTCCCCAGCACAGAACTCTCAGCATTCCGCACAGAATGTCCCCAGCACAGAACTCTCAGCATTCCGCACAGAATGTCCCCAGCACAGAGGTCCCAGCATTCCGCACAGAATGCTCCCAGGACAGAGCTCCCAGCATTCCGCACAGAATGCTCCCAGCATTCCGCACAGAATGCTCCCACCACAGAACTCCCAGCATTCTGTGCTCCCAGTTCCCAGCATTCCGTGCTCCCAGCATTCCACACAGAATGCTCCCACCATAGAACTCCCAGCATTCCACACAGAATGCTACCGCCACAGAACTCCCAGCATTCCACACAGAATGCTACCGCCACAGAACTCCCGGCATTCCGCACTGAATGCTCCCAGCATTCTGTACTCCCAGGCAGTCTCTACTGCGCATGACGGCTTCTGACAAACATCCTAGCGATTTGGTTAATTGTTTGTACAGAGCTAATGCTTTTAACCCTTTCAGTGGCAGATGTTTACACATATTGCAAAGCAATGTGTTGCGTACCCTTCTGGCACTAAAAGGGTTAATGTTTTGAGATTAGTACTCACTGCTGTTCTTTCTTAAAAGAGGCATAGATGCAAGGGATGCTAATATTATCCTACCTCTCTACAAATCCTTGGTTAGGCCTCATGTAGAATATGGAGTACAATTCTGGGCACCAGTTCTTAAAAAAAAAAAAAAAAAAAAAAAAAAAAAAAAAAGACATTGTTGAACTGGAAAAGGTGCAGGGACGTGCAACAAAACTGATAAAGGGATTGGAGGATCTGAGATATAAAGCGAGACTAGCCAAACTGGGTTTGTTTACATTAGAGAAGAGACATCTAATGGGTGATATGATTACCATTTACATATATATCCAAGGTCAATACAAAGAACTAGCCAATTATTTACGCAAGGATCTCAGCTAAGAATAACAGGTCATCCATTAAGACTAGTGGAAAGGCGCTTTTGACTAAAACAAAGACAGGTATTCTTTACAGTAAGGACAGTAAAGCTATGGAATTCTTTGCCTCGGCATGTTGTACTTGCAGATAATGAAACTGCTTTCAAAAAAGCAATGGATGCCTATCTAGTAGAGAATATTGAAAATTATGACAGATGACTTCAAAGCTGATAGGATGTTGATCCAGGGAAATATCTGACTGCCATTTGGAGTCAGGAAGGATTTTTTTTTTTTTTTACGCACTTGGTGCTAAATTAGAAATTGCTTCAGAGGTTTTTTTTTTTTTTTTTTTTTTTTTTTTTGCGCCTCTCTCTGGATCAACAGGGGTGTTTTTGGCATGGGCTGGGCACATCTTTTTTCAGCCTCATTAACTATGTTACTATGCAGTTATCTTATCTCAGGCCCACCAACAGACAATAAAACACTATCACTTCCCAAGTTACCCATCAAGAAAAGGCAGGCTTGGGAGCCCCTAGAGACTATATGTAAGACTAGATTTTAAGTCTCAGAAAACACATATAGAATATTTATATGGGCTAGCATGGAATAGATGGGATTTACGTGTTTATAACCCTACATCATTTTAGGATTCATTGTCCCTTAAAGTGGAATCACCACCCCACATAAAGTTAAACCCCAAGAATTACCCATCTGGCGACTAGCAGAACAGTAGTACTAGTCACCAGAATTATTAGCTCCTTATAGAGAATTCCTACTGCTCCCGGGACTGACAGCAAGGAAACAGCACAGACATCTTTACATGGTGACGTCTACACGCCTGCGCTGTCAGTCCCAGTCTGCTCTAGGAGGCGTTGCTTGGTACCTTAAGGTACCGGAAGTGACTGACAGCGCAGGTTCTTTTAAAGCGCTGTTGCCTGGCCGTCAGTCTCGGGAACAGTACGATTTCTCTATAAGGAGGTTATTATGCTGGCGACTAGTACTATTGTTCAGCTAGCCACCAGATGGGTAATTCTTGGGGTTGATCTTAATGTGGGATGGTAGTTACCCCTTAAGCCTATTTTTTCCTGTTTCCTTAGAATAGTACAGACAGCTCTATCTTTATGGCAGATCTGGCTGAAAGGTGAGACGTCCAGTCCAAATACAGTAAAGTAATGATACACTGATCCAGAATGTGGATTTTCAAGTTAATCATGACAATTAAGGAAAAGCGTATTAATAAATGGCTCTGTTTGTAACAAACACAGGGAGATGAAGCCTCTGGTGAAAACAGTAGGAATTAAACTGTCTTAAAGTAAGATTACTGCAGGCGAAACCTGTGATAATAATGTGTTTAAAAGATAAACAAAGTGTGCAAGACTGTGTATATATGTACGAGCACGGGAAGGAGTGTGTACGCACAAGAGCGATGGAATGTGTTTGTGTGTACACGAGCAATGGTGTGTGTGTGTGCATGAGTGAGGGAGAGTGTGTGTGTGTATGTGTGTGTGCGCGCATGAGTGAGGGAGTGTGTGTATGTGTGTGTGCGCGCATGAGTGAGGGAGTGTGTGTGTGTGTGCATGAGTGAGGGAGTGTGTGTGTGTGCATGAGTGTGTGTGTGTGTGTCTGTGCATGAGTGAGTGTGTGTGTGTGTATGAGTGAGGGAGAGTGTGTGTGTGTGCATGAGTGAGGGAGAGTGTGTGTGTGTGCGCGTGCATGAGTGAGGGAGAGTGTGTGTGTGTGTGTGTGTGTGTGTGTGCGCGCGCATGAGTGAGGGAGAGTGTGTGTGTGTGTGCGTGTGCGCATGAGTGAGGGAGAGTGTGTGTGTGTGTGTGTGTGTGTGTGTGTGTGTGTGTGCGCATGAGTGAGGGAGAGTGTGTGTGTGCATGTGTGTGTGCATGTGTGTGTGCATGTGTGTGTGCATGTGTGTGTGCATGTGTGTGTGCATGTGCGCGCATGAGTGAGGGAGAGTGTGCATGAGTGAGGGAGAGTGTGTGTGCGTGTGTGTGTGTGTGCGTGTGTGTGTGTGTGTGTGTGTATATAAATATACACATGGGCGGATTGTCCTATCGGGAGATCGGGCATCCCCTGGTGGGCCACTAGATCATGGGCCGGTGGGGGAGATCAGAGGATCTCACCGTCCTACAATATTTTGAAGGAGAGGTCTGTGTTTCCACCACCGGCACAGGCACTCTCTGTGACAGCCCTCTCGTTCCTTGTTAATGCAGAACACCAGGATATGACATAATATCCTGGCGCCTGCTCTCCCATGCCGCACAGGGACCACAAGGTGGCGTCGATAGGGACGTCGCTGCTGGAGGCTGCACGGACCTCTCACTCCCACACTGGACCACCAGGGAATGCAAGAGAAAAGGAAGAGACACGTAGCAAAGAGATATGTTGAGAGGCAGAGGAAAAGAAGACAAAAAGACTAGATGAAAAGGATGTGGGTAGGAGAAAGGCAGGGGACTGAGGGGGTCTGACTGAGCAATATTAGGGAAGAGGGGGAAGCAATGGGAGGCAGGGAAAAGAGGGGATGAAACAGACTGGGGGACAGAGGAAGCAGCAAAGGGGCCTGTATGTAGAAAGTGACAGGGGTAATAGGCTGGGAATGAGAGTGTAGAAAAGGGCCGGGGGAAAACAGAGTGGGGGAAAGGGGGTGTATTTAACCCTATAAGTGTCAGGTGTGTATCAAAAATTATATATGGCTCAAAATTTCCCACTAGCCAGTGGCGAGTGAAAATTCAGACCTGGCGAAAAAAATGTCTGGGCTGGTATTCCCCTACAATCCTTCCCTGAATATACACATTCATACACACACACATACACATTCATACACACACACACGTACGTGAGGGAGTGTTCGTGTGTGTACGAGTAAGGGAGTGTGTGCCCAAGAATTGCAGTCCCCAAAAGTTGCAGATCCCAAAGATTCAACATTAAATTCAAGGCTCCATGTGTACATTTTTAAGACTCACCATTCCTTGTTACCGCATGAAAAGTTTGAGGCAAAACAAGATCAATTACAATGAAATAAAATTATTGAAAAATGACCTATGACCTTCACCAGCGAGAGAGAGCGAGAGAGAGAGAGAGAGAGAGAGAGAGAGAGAGAGAGAGAGAGACACACACACACACACACACACACACACACACACACCTATTTGATATGGTTTGCGACTTTCTGTAATGAAAATATATATAAGCCCTTAAGCAATGGGAGGGATAGCCAAAGAATGCATTGGGACACCTCCCTGGAATTCAAAGAATTTAAAGTGGACCCTTCACAGCATTGACCCTTTGATTGCCAGTGAGGTGTATATTGCATTGGATACCCTGGCATGCACAGGGTTAAAGACACTGTACATACATCGTACAAGCAATTTGTTGGCAATAGAGAATCCACACACTGTGAAATGAATGAATCTAGGCACAGGCCACACACTGTGATATGGATGAGTCTAGGCACAGGCCACACACTGTGATATGGATGAGTCTAGGCACAGGCCACACACTGTGATATGGATGAGTCTAGGCACAGGCCACACACTGTGATATGGATGAGTCTAGGCACAGGCCACACACTGTGATATGGATGAGTCTAGGCACAGGCCACACACTGTGATATGAATGCATCTAGGCACAGGCCACAAGCTGTGATATGAATGAATCTAGGCACAGACCACACGCTGTGATATGAATGAATCTAGGCACAGGCCACACACTATGATATGAATGAATCTAGGCACAGGCCACACACTGTGATATGAATGAATCTAGGCACAGGCCACAAGCTGTGATATGAATGAATCTAGGCATAGGCCACACAACGAGAGATGAGGTTTGGTTTCAAACATAATCATGAAGTGCCAAACAATGGCATCGAAACGTAAAGATTTTCTCAAAAACTATGCATCTCACAGAAATATTAACAGTATAAAATGTAGCTCCCAAGTGTCCCTCTTTAGGAGATATTAGGGGTCCACACCTCCCAAGTGATCCTCTTTAGGAGATATTAGGGGTCCGTACCTCCCAAGTGATCCTCTTTTGGAGATATTAGGGGTCCATACCTCCCAAGTGTCCCTCTTTATAAGGGACAGTGCCTCTTTGAGACTCAAATCCCTCTGCCCCCCTTTCCAATCCTGGTGTCCCTCTTTAGAAGATGAGACTGTGTGGAGTATATATATAAGTGTATTACATTGCTCCACAGCAAAAAGTTCACAGTAATGCTAGGTAAAACTTCAGTATAAGTGTTTATAAATTATTCTTTGTAAATAAAATCATTTGGTCTTGCTCTAAATCATTTATTCAGTTACAGAAAGTGGTGTAAGTAGGTAATGAAATAACCCAAAAATTCCTGGTAATGCCCCAGCCACACCCCCAGCAACATCACCTAAAACAAAAGTGTCCATCTTTGGCCATCTGAAATATTGGGAGGTATGATAACAAATATATGAATTCACTATAAAAAACAAAAAAAAACAAACTAAGAACGTGTCTCACACACACACTATAAATATTTATATATATGTATATATTTATATAAATACACACACAAACGTGTGTATATTCAAGCACAGCTTTTCATAATGCAAGCAAACAGACAAATCGTTGTGATCTATAGATGTTATCAACTCACTGCAAAGCAAAAGAGGTTAACTATTTGTAGCATCCCAGGAGTTAATGTTTGTGGATATATAAAACACCCAGTTGAACCACAAGCACATGGTTTATGCAAAGTTAACGGAGTGCCAGTGGTGTCTGCTTCTCTTTTTTTTTTTTTTTTTTAAATATGTCTCGCACTCTTTTGGCACACAACAGGTTAAAGCCTATCCCCTGTCAACAGTTCAAATTGTAGCTAAAGCACATGTCATTTACTGCAGCAGAATAAGCAGCAGTCCCCAACACGTGATTGGAGCAGTGTCCACATATCATTAGGACATAGGTACAAAGAAAGAAGAAGAAAGCCAGATACACCATAGGCAACAATAACCTATTCCCATTAAGTTAAATCACGATTTTAAACACTTGATTGCTAGAGGTTGCTAGCCATCAACATCTTAAACACCCTATTTAAACCAATGTGAATGCTTGTTTGCCCTTCGTGCAATTTAACCCTTTGAATGCCAGAGGGGGTATGTGTTGCGTACCCCTCTGGCACTCAAAGTGTTAAGTAGGACTTGACCCCTTGAATACTGGAGTAGGACTCCAATGAATTACTTTGCAATGCGCCAAGGACCTCTAGCATTCAAGGGGTTAAATGTCGGAATTAAAATCAACAGACGTGTATTGGTGACCTGTGGTGCAGGTTGTACCCGAATTGCTCTAATACCGGGAGAATCTGCGCACGACCTGCTTATGTAGTAAGTTTAATAGTACAAGTTAGCACATGCAAAAATGTACGTGATACTAACCATTGCCAGGTATTCCTGGGAACCTTCCTTAGTTTGATTCGTTCACAAAGCTTTGCCTTCTGCATATATATCCCCAGATTTCTCATGAACCAGAAGTTGTAACTTTCCTCCCGATGGCAATGTTACAATCAGCACATCACCGTAGGGTATCTGGCTAAGAGTTGCCTGCAGCTTTCATCCATACCAGCCATGAAAAGTACAGTAGGGCGAGAAGAGCGCTTAAAAATGTAAGTCATTCCTAATCTTTCGCAGGATATGAAGATTTGTTTCAGGAACACACGTTATCAATTTCTACTAGTCCATGAAAACCCCGCAGTTTGCTTAGTATACGTGGAGAAGATTCTGCCATTCCAGTTGCACCTGCAAGATTCACTACTTGCGTTAATTGTCCTAATCAGGTTAATAACTTAAGTCCGTCAGAAAGCTGCTGACAATGCGGGAGATCCACTTTCTCAAAAGAGAATAATACATGAAAAAAAACAAAAAAAAACAAACAAGAAGTGTGTATATCCAGTCTCGCTCAGGTGTTGTGTCTTGGAATGACGGGCAGTGAAGTGTATGATTAGACAGACACATGCTGCCATTATATTGCATAAAGCAGGATCTGCCCAAGAGGAGGAGCGAAGAAGGCTCATATCAGGTTAGGGAAGTGTATGAGGCTGTCATCACACAAACAGCTTGTCAGATTACAGAGCGATCACAGTATCACTCACCAGGAAGAAAGTCTTTTCCCCAACACCTGTAATATGCCGGCTTCAGCTTTAAATGCAAAACGTAATTTCTGGACTTGTGTAAACCCCAGGGCAAGCCAGGGAACAAATAAAAATGTCCCAATTTCACATTTATTTAACCTTTTGCGTGCCACAGCGGTATCAAACACACTGCGATACCGCTCTGGCACTCATAGGTTTTTAAACCTTGAATACCAGAGGTTTAAACCAGGGATACTAGGGGTTTAAGCCAGGGATACTAGGGGTTTAAACCAGGGATACTAGGGGTTTAAACCAGGGATACTAGGGGTTTAAACCAGGGATACTAGGGGTTTAAACCAGGGATACTAGGGGTTTAAACCAGGGATACTAGAGGTTTAAACCAGGGATACTAGAGGTTTAAACCAGGGATACTAGTGGTTTAAACCAGGGATACTAGAGGTTTAAACCAGGGATACTAGAGGTTTAAATTAGAGATTTTAAACTTCTTGGACACTAGGGAGGGCCGCAATGCACTGCATTCAAGACCTCTAGCATTCCACATGTTAAAAGCCCCACTTTAATGAATAGGGATTGTTCAATACATCAGCCTCCCAGTGCTGCAGTTCTGGAGATCACATATCACAAGGCCGGGCCAATTACACCTCTTCAGTTTGCTGAATTAACCCTTTGAGTGCCAGAGGGGTATCCCACTCAAAGGGTTAAATCTAGACAAGTGGGAGG
>CM074724.1:381832950-381972950 GCA_037306005.1 Rhinophrynus dorsalis
TGTCGGGAAGGCTTTCTATATGATTGCATTAACTTTTTGTCATTGTTTGAGATCCATTATTTGTATATTTATGCATTTTTTATATATATATTATATTTTTATTATTATTATTTTCAGTTTTATGTATAGTATTTTTGATAATTATGTCATATGAGGTTAAGGTGAAGTCTAAGTATTATTTTTCATATCACAAGAACTACATTTTGAATTGTCAAGCTATAACGTCATGAATACAAGTTATTTATTTTGCAACTACCAAACTATTTATCAAAAACATTTATGTTGATCAGAGTGAACATTTCATTTTATTTATTTTTTTAAAAGCTTTGAACCGTATGTGTACAAAAACACCAAATATGTATAATTTTACCTACAAGCCTGTAGACCTTCACCCGCATTAATTGAAGAGTCACTCGCCTTTATTAGCCGTAGGCTAGAGTGCGCAGCTCTTACCAGAATGTAGTGCTACATGACAAACACTTACTTTTCAAAACTACACCTTTCACTTTTCCTTTGTGAAATGGTTTGAAGGCACTAAAATGGTCACAACCATTAGAGATACGAAGGTCCGTAAGGCATACCATTTAGTATGCCTTAAATGGTATGAGGGGTCATTCACCTTTTTAACCCCTAGGCTAATGGTCACAACTCTTTCCAGAATGTGGGGATTCAGGAAAAACACTCAATTTTTACACTTCAGTCACTATAAATATATCAAAATATGTAAACACTGTGGGATTTACTAGTGTATTACGTACATACATACATAAGCCAGAGAAAGTGATACTCCATTGGTATGTGTTGACATCCTGTAGTGGGTACCAGCAGCATGGCTACTGGGGAGGCAGGCAGTATAATGGTGACTTCGTGACAACCATAGAACAAGTCAGAAGGGATGTCCAGACAGTGTATGTGGGGGTCTGTGACCTCCTGTGGGCAGTAGAACCAGACTTGGGGGTCTGACAGTGTATGCAGAGATCTCTAGTGGAATCAGACAGGGGGTAAGATAGTGTATGGGGGGGAGGCCTGTTACTAGCAATGGACAGTGGATCAGAGGGCTAGAGGGGTATATCTGTAAATCCAAAACCAATGTGTTTGAAAACCCCAGGCACACTTTTTATTTTATACTAGCAATACTGGCACAGCATTGCCCGTGCAAATAATAATGACTTAGCCCTTTCAGCTCCAAAAAGGTGTGCAACACATTGCAAAGCACTGTGTAACACGACTCTCCATCGGTGTGTGTATGTGTGTGCGTCCATGCAAACGTATGTGCAAGTGTGAGAGTGAAAGAGCAAGCGCGCATGTGTGTGTGACAGCATGTATGAATGTGTGTGAGCGAGTGTGTTTGAGCTTGTGTGCCTTGCGTGTATTGCCTAATAGCACTGAAATATTGCATTTACCATTTTGCCTATTGCATATAGCCTTTTGACTACAGAGTATAGCAGTTTTCCCATTACATATAGTGTTTGGCATACAGCATTTTGTTACAATGTTTGGCGTACAGAGTATAGCGTTTGGTGTACAGTGTATTGCAGTTTACATAGAGTATTTGCTGTAGAGCTTTTGGGGAGTTGCATATAGCAAACTGCATTTGGCGTATACAGTTTGATGAATTGCGTATAGCATTTGGAGTATAGTGTTTGGCAAATAGTGTATAGAGTTTTGCGTATAGTGTTTGACGAATTGCGCGTGGTGTATAGCGTTTGGAGTATAGTGTTTGTCTAATGGTGTATAGTGTATGGTGAATGGTGTATAGCGTTGGTGTACACCATTTGATGAACTGCATACAGCATTTGGAGTATACCATTTGGCATTTAGCGTTTGTTGTATAGCGTTTGGCAGATAGCAAATTGCATGTGGCGTATTGCGTTTGTCATATAGTGTTTATAGTATAGTGTTTGGCGAATTGCATAGCATTTTGAGTATACAATTTGGCAAATGGAGTATATAGTGCTTGGCAAATGGAGTATATAGTGCTTGGCAAATGGAGTATAGCATTTGGCAGATAGCGTATATATGCCAAACTGGCAGATAGCGAATATCGTTTGACATATCGCGTTTGGTGTATATTTGATGAATTGCATACAGCATTTGGCATTTAGCGTTTGGCAGATAGAGTATTGCATGTGGCATAGAGTTTGTTATATCACATTTATCGCATAGCTTTTGATAAATTACGTATAGCGTTAGGAGTATAGCATTTGGCGAATTGCGTATGGCTTAATGCTTTTGGCGAATTGCATGTGGCGTATCGCGTGAGGAATATTGCGTTTGGTGTACTGTGTATAGCGTTTGCCGAATTGCAAGTGGCTTATTGCGTGTGGCGTATTATGTATAGTGTTTGGCGTATTGCATATAGCATTTGGGGTGTAGTTTTTGGCAAATGGCTTACGGCAGATAGCGTATATCATTCGGCAAACTAAGTATAGCGTTTGGTGTATACCTTTTGGCATATTCCGCTTGATGAATTGCATATAGCGTTTGGTGTATAGTGTTTGTTATTTAGCGTTTATTGTATAGAGTTTGGCAGATGACGTATTGCATGTGGCATATTGTGTTTGGCAAATTGCTTTTGGTGCATTGTGTTTGTCGTATAGTGTTTAGCAGATAGAGTACAACATTTCGCGAATTGAGCACAGCGTATGGAGTATAGCTTTTGACGACTTGCGTGTGGCATATAGCTTTTGGCGTATTGTGTATAGCTTTTAGCGAATTGTGTATAGCGAATTGCATATAGCGTTAGGCGAATTTCATATAGCGCATGGTGTATTGCTTTTGGCGTATTGTGTATAGCATGTGGTAAATGGAGTATAGTGTTTGAATTCGTAGTGCCCGGCTCCATATCGGCATTCGGGCAGTCTCTACTGCGCATGACTGCAGGACGGCCAGTGAGCAGAGAGGCTGCTGGGTGGCACTGTGGTCCGTGTACACAGGCCTTTAAAGTAGTGTAATATATATATATACATTATATATATATATATATATATATATATATATAAAACTTCTGTGTGCCTGGCAAACACACCCAGGGGCAGCAGTAAGGAGGAGTTGTTCATATCTTCTCTATACTGCCTATCCCATTGGTCCAACCATGGTTGCATGGTTTTGCTTCACGGAGATACAGGGGCTACTATGAACACACACACACACTGCTATATACACAATGCAATCCACACAGCGCTATGCACAAAATGTTAAATGCAATGCTCATGATGCTATACACAACACTATACACAAAATGCTATGTGCAATACACACAACGCTACACTATACATACAACATGTACATTGCATTTACCATTTTGCGTATAGCTTTGTGTGTATAGCGCTGTGCAGAATGCATTGATCATATAGTAATCTGCGTGTATTTTGTGTGTGTGTTCATTGTAGTCCCTGCATCTCCATGCAACAAAATCACACCCCCATGGTTGCACCAATGGGACAGGCATATAGAGGAGATTTAAACAACTCCTCCTTACTGCCGCCCCTGGGTATGTTTGCCAGGCACACAGAAGGCTTTATATTATATTTATATATATATATATATATATATATATATATATATATATATATATATATATATATATATATATATATATATATATAGATACACACACACACACATACACACATAGCGCTATACGCCAAACATTATACACGAAACGCCAAACACTCTATACACCAAATGCTATACACAATGCGCTACATGACAGACACAAACAAGTCTTCTATTATTTTATATATATATATATATATATATATATATATATATATATATAAATAATAGATGTATCAAGTTTGTTTCTACAGCCCAGATGCATAATCTTACATTTATCAACATCAAATCTGCCCATTTACTCCTTCTGTAGGGAAAAATCATCGAGCTCTGTATGTATTTCCTTACTTAGCTTAGTGTCATCAGCAAAGATTGAAATGCTACTTTCAATTCCCACTTCTAGATCATTAATAAACAAATTAAAAAGCATTGGGCCCAGGAGTGAACCCTGTGGCACCCCACTTATTTATTTTTTATTTATTTGTTGATAGCTGTATGAAGGATACTTAGCTAGGTAAGACTTTCTGGTACACAAAGGGATACTTATTCATTGGTTATATTGCACTAACCTTTCAAATGCTATTCATTCAAGGGGTTAACTATTTGGGTGCCAAAGGGGAATCCAGCAATGAGTTGGATACCACTCAGAAATCAAATGGTTAAAGTCTCATTTAAATCAATGGCTACTCAGTAAGTTAATTTTCCCTCTAGGGTGCACTCCATTTGAACCTTTTGTTATCATCTAGTAGTAAATCCTGCTTAACCCCTTAGGAATGGCCAATCACGCATGCGGCCATCACTTAAAAGGATAGTAATGTTTCATAATAAAAGCAGCTCTAATTAATCATCATAGTATTTGGACTTTGGAGAGTGTTATTTCAATTCTGTTAGAGTTGTAGTTCAAGAGTAATTCAATGATATCCCCCTCCCTCCCCTTTTACTGATGTCACACTGCTCAGCCAGATCAGAAGGGAGGTGCCCAGGTAGACTGCAGAGAGGGACAATCTTCAATTAAGATAAGGGAAAAACCTGAAACAATTGTCAAGGGGGGCAGGGCTTTCATTGTTCTCATAGGAAGAAGATTGTCCCCTTCTGTTATCTGTCTGGTCTATGGACTGGATTCCACATCTGAGAAGAGATGGCTTACACTAGGTAAAAGGGGCGGGAGGGGAAACTTTGCTTGTGAATATCTCTCAAACCATAAAGGTATGAGAGATAAGACTTATATCGTTCTTCAAGTATTACTATTATTTTTTTTTTTATTTTTTTTTTTTTTAAAGGTCCGCATCCGGTACAGCCCTGAATTCCATGACAGTCCTGGCACGTCATGGATCCTTAACGCAATCCTACCCATGACGTGCCAGGACCGTCAATTTTTTTCTTTCTAGATAACATTAACCGAAACAGTGAAAATGCTTGTAGACGTGGAAGGGTCGTGGAAAAGACCTGAGTCATTACTGAATGTCAAAAAATCTTGGATAAGACTGAGCATAACTGAGCTCACGGGCTTGGAGCAACAATCACAGAATGTCGCTTCATTTGTTTTGTATCATGCTCAGTCGTTGACATGACACATTAATTACCAACCTCAGTTAACCCTTTGAGTGAAAGAAAGGTATCCAACACACTGCAACTATACCCAAGAATAAATGGCTCAACCCTTTGAGCGCCAGAAGGAGTCTTCAAAGCACTACATTTCAATGCACTGGAGACACCCTCTGGCACTCAAAGTGTTAAACTCATAATTATGTGACTTTTTTTTTTTTAAAGCAATTTTATCCCCTTAACGACCATCCGTGCGGCCTGCAGTTTGTTTGTTTTTTAAAGCAGTTACCGTATCTGCACGTACAGCATCCCAAGGCGGAGAATTCCATAACTTTACTGCCTTTACCATAAAAAAAAAAAACCCAAGCCTTTGATTCAGTTGAAAGTGCCTTTCCTCTAGTCTAAATGGATGACCTTTCGGTCTTAGCTCAGCTCTTTTGAGTAAATAATTCATTGGATGGTTCTTTGTATTGACATTGAATAGACTTTTAACCTCTTAATGACCCTTGACGGTCATAGTACGCCATGGGTCGATCTGACTTAACGACCCATGACGTACTATGACTGTCATGGAATTCCGGGCTCCCCCGTGGCTGCACGCCGTTCGGGGAGTCCGGAAGCGGAAGGAACAAAAAAGGTCAGTGGTCCTTAACTGACCGCGCCGATCGGCCGGTCGTTAAGGGGTTAAGTGGTAATCTCTTCTATGATGTAAACAAACCCAGTTTGGCTAGTCTCTTTTAGAACTCAGATCCTCCAATCCCTTTATCAGTTTTGCTGCACGTCTGCAATTTTTCCAGTTCAACAATGTATTTTTTGAAGAACTTGTGCCCAAATCTGTACTCCATATTCTAGATGGGGCCTAACCAAGGATTTATATAGAGGGAATTATATTAACATCTATACCCTTTTTATGCATGATAGTAACCTTTTTGCTTTTGCAGCAGCTGAGTGACACTGCACACTGCTGTGAAGTCTCATCTGTCATAAAATCGCTACAAACTATGTCAACACATTTGTGAAATCAATACTGCATAACACAACAAGATCTACAATATTAAAGGATTATAGTCTTATACATCCGCAAATGTTGTATATATGATACAATGCACTGAATGTGAACCAGGATGTTACTTTGGTGATGTTACTTTTGCGTTAAAATTGATTAGCCTATAGTTGGGGTTATCCGTTTTTATATGTTTAAGAAAACTGACATTGTTTTTACTGATGTTTCGATTAAATACATTTTGTAATGTATGCTTCTACTGTCATAAGAATATCTTGTAGTCCATTACATATACGATGAACGGCAGAGGTGCACAGCAACATTAGTCTGTAATAATGCGGGATTATCATCCCCTTTAAAGTGATAGTAATGTTTCATAATAAAAGCAGCTCTAATTAATCATCATAGTATTTGAACTTTGGAGAGTGTTATTTCAATTCTGTCAGAGTTGTAGTTCAAGAGTAATTCAATGACAAAGTATCCCCCTTCCGCCCCTTTTACTGATGTAACACTGTTCAGCCAGATCAGAAGGGAGGTGCCCAGGTAGACTGCAGAGAGGGACAATCTTCAGTGAAGATAAGGGGAAAAACCTGAAAAGCTTGTCAAGGGGGGCAGGGCTTTCATTGTTCTCATAGGAAGAAGATTGTCCCCTGCTGTTATCTGTCTGGTCTATGGACTGCATTCCACATCTGAGAAGAGATGGCTTACACTAGGTAAAAGGGGTGGGAGGGGGAAACTTTGCTTGTGAACATCTCTCAAACCATAAAGGTTTGAGAGATAAGACTTATATCGTTCTTCATGTTTTTTTTAATGGCTACAAAATAAAATAAAGATAAAACGAAGTATTACTATCCCTTTAAGACCATTTGTATTGCATCATTCGCAAGAGATTTTACAAATTTGACGCTTTTCCAATCTCCAGGTTTCTTTGCATTTTTTTTACAGAGGGCGTTGTGAGTGTACTTCTCTCCTGTCCTGAAGAAATAACCAGTAGGGTTATGAAACGCGTTGATTATTGATTTTTTTATAATATATTGCAGCAGCTGTTGTCATTTTATGAGTTTTTTTAGTCCAAATAGACGCATATACATAGTTTTTATATATTTTTTTTTTCTTTGTTCATATTATCATCTGTGGGTCCAACACGGCATATGACCATTAAGCCGTCTGACCGAACAGGGACAGTACAGAGAATTATCCCCGTGTGCCTATACCTGAGTGAGGTTATAAGCCCCTCAGTTGTGAATATACAAACAATGAGTATCATGTTCCTTTAAGTACCAGACCGATATAATCAAGTATCCTTTATCCAATTTTGTGACTGGACCGTATTCAACATACCTGGGGGTTGACTGAGTGGAGACAGTCGCTGTTCTCTCCATATGCATTATCGGCTTGACTGACCGGTGTGTCAGCCAGACGGGGATATTCCCAGTGAGTTGACAGTGACTATAGGTCCCGATCATTATTTTTTGATTGCAAGATGATACATCATTTGACAGATTGTTTGGACTTTTACAGTTATACAGATCACACTGTGTGTTCATTTTATATTTTTTACACGTTATCCACTCTGTGACCATTGGAGCGGTCTTCTGTTAATTCTTGGGACAGTTTGTTTGACGTTGTATCGGGTGGTATGTGAGTAACAACACTGATTGCAATTGTATATTTAATGCCAATATTAAAGGGATAGTAATACTTAAAATGTAAAAAAATTATGTTGTAGGGTTTATCCCCCTGAGTAAAACAAGAGTACTCACAATGCTGAAAAGTGTTTCATTTAAAAGTTATCAATTTTCAAAGTTGAGTTTTTTAGGTGCAATATCACAGTGGCCTGAAATTGTACAGTGGCGCTATTGCTACACCATCCTATGGACAGCTCTGGTCCCGGGACCATAAATCTCCATAGTATGGTGTAGCAACAGCGCCACTCTACGATTTCAGGTCACTGTGATATTGCACCTAAACACCTTTCAGCAGGTGTTGAACAACATATTTGTTTTTACATTTTAAGTATTACTATCCCTTTAATGCAGATTATAGTATGATCAATGAGTCACATATATTTTGTAGTTTATACACCGTTTTATTATTGTGATATCTGTATTTTAGTTGTATTATATATGATTTGTTTATTGTCACATTGTATTTTTATGTTTTTGATCACTGCAACAGTTACAATTTATGTTTTTGAAATGCTTCTTGTTCACCATCTGTACACTTTGTAGAACGTTCCAATGAAATATTTGTGTCACGATCACGCTATTTCAACTCTGCTGAAGAGCCTCCGTCTGGTCCTGAGACCAGGATATTCTGTAACCAGAGAGCACGTCTCAAAAAGGGGGAGGAGGGGTGAACTTTATCTAAGTATAGCTCTCAAACCATAAAGGAGGGTTGCGAATCTTGAAAGCTCATCCTGAAAACTGAATGTTAGTCAAATAAAGGTATTATTGCATACTGCGATATGAAATTATATTTAATATACATATATTTATTACATATATACCCACAAACATTAACATAATTATATAAAATTATTTTGCTTCATGAAAGACACTTTCCTAGGCAAGTCATTATGGTAAACAAAGGCACATGTTCACAGGGTGTAGGTTCCCTTTAATCACAGACCAGATACACAGTAAGCAGAATCAAAACGTCTTCCCTGCTCACACCCTATAAGTCAGGGCCGACAAGTGCAGGTTAACACCTGCAGAGGAGGGAGTGCTAGGGAACGAGGGCTAGGGTTCGGAGCTAGAGAGCGGTAACTGTCTGAAGATAGGTCTTGCTGCGGCCAAGGCCGTATAAAGATGCTGGCCGGAAAGCCAGATGTCTGAACCCCAGTTGAGCCGGGATCCAGACCAGGATGGCCAAACCGCAGACAGTACAAGCTCCCGTGCAGGGGGGAGTGAAGGGTGGAGGTCGGTGACTAGGGAGCGGTGCTAGGGTGCGTAGGTCACTAGGTAGCTGAAACTCCCCAACAGAATAAATACTAAGACCCCTAGAGCCAGATGGCGCTAAGCAAAAGGAAAAAAACAGCGGAAGAATGGTCAGACTTGTCTGTCAGCAACTGGAGGTCTAGATTGGATACAAGGACTAGACAGAAGAATGGTCAGACGAGCCGGTCAGCAACTGGAGGTCAAGACTGGACAAATGGACTAGACAGAAGAATGGTCAAACGAGCCGGTCAGCAACTGGAGGTCAAGACTAGACAAGGCAGAAGAATGGTCAGATTTGCCTGTCAGCAACTGGAGGTCTAGATTGGACACAAAGACTAGACAGAAGAATGGTCAGACGAGCCGGTCAGCAACTGGAGGTCAAGACTGGACAAATGGACTAGGCAGAAGATTGGTCAGACAAGCCTCAAACGGTACACAGGAATTCAGACTACTAAGAACAAGACTGGGCTGCAGAGATTAGAGCAGGGACCTAGAACACGAGTGAAAGTGCACCGGACATAGAGAAGGACGCCAAATATAGGGGCAGGAAGATGACATCACAGGCTATGACACGGGCGAAACCCGGAAGCACAGAGCCGCTTCAGAAGGGAACCAGGCAGACATCAAGCCGCCGCCGAAGAGACACGCCGCATGGGGCAGGAGCAAAGGCGGAGGAAACCAGCTCCGCCAGAGAGGAAAGCCGCAGCATGCAGGCGTCACGGGGGAGGAAGAAGCCTCTGCCGGAGAGGTGAGCCGCAACGAGACAGAGGCACAGGGGACGTGACACTATATTACTGTTGGCCATGAGAAAATATGCACAGGCCTAGTAGTGACACAGTGTCTGAACATGGGGAAGGTTTGCTCCTGTCTAGACTGCGGCTTTCACCCAAGTCTGCAGCAATCCACACAGGACTGGTTAAGTGACATGGTGATTATTTATTTATTAACCCTTTAATAACCAGAGAGTTGAGTTCACACCTTTGGTCCTTAAAGGGTTAAAATGGGGAGGGGAGGGATGATAAGGAGTGTGAAAATATGACAACAGTCCATTTTTACCCCTGTCACCGTAGGGCTGTATTTTCAAAGGGATAACGACAAAAGTGTCGTATGAAAGACAAAAATAAGCAATTGTATGCATGAACGACATTTTCTATAGTGTATACGACCAAAAAAAAAAAAAAAAAAAAAGTAATGTCCGTTATGTACGACACAACCCCAGAATTGCCGGGTAAAGGGCGCGGCTAAGCTATTCTCCAGTGTTGTAGAGAGGAAAAGAAAATTTGGCAAAAAAAAAAAAAAAAGTCTTACAAGAGACAAAATTTGTACGTTCAGAAAAAAGTGGATGGAATATGAAGTTCTGAATGTGAGATTTTTTGTGTTTAGTTAAAGTGATAGTAATGTTTCACAAAAATAGCAGCTCTGATTAATCTTCATATTATTTGGGCCATGGAGAGTGTTATTTCAGTACTGGAGACAAATATAGTTGTTGATACCTTTATTGCCTAACTAGGCAGATTTAGGATGCAAGCTTTCAAGACTTTTTAGGTCTCTTCCTCAGGCATGTTATACAGATAAATATGAAAACATCTCTCTTAAATACAAGTGCCCATTGCATTGTTTAGAATGGAAATCAGATAAGAGAACTCAAATCCAGATCCAGATACGTTGATCAGTCAGTGGTAAAGTGCACTCTTCCTCTGAGGCTTTAGAGGTAATTACGAAGCCAATGGGCCTGTTGGAAAGGTCAACCCACAAAGTGATAATAAAAGGTTTAATTCCCACAGATCCAGTGTTAATAACAAAAAGACAGACACCAGCGGGAGAACATTTTGTCAAAGTGGGATCGGTGTCAGGGACATTAAGTTAACTGTATTGATGGGACGGATCCGCACTCAGAGGGACAAAAAGGTATGGGAGGTAAAATTAATGTTAAAATTTAATGCTATTTGTAATGGTTTGAATAAGGACAGAGTTCTTGTCACATTATCACTTAGTGGGTTGATCTTTCCAACAGACCCAAGAGCATTGTAAATTCCTCTAAAGCCTCAGAGGAAGAGTGCAATTTACCACTGACTGATCAAAGTATCTGGATCAAGTTCTCTTATCTGATTTCCATTCTAAACAATGTGATGTGTACTCGTATTTAAGAGTGATGTTTTCATATTTATCTGTATAACATGCCTGAGGAAGAGACCTAAGTTCTTGAAAGCTTGCATTCTAAATCTGCTTAGTTAGCCAATAAATATTTCTATGGCTAATACGGTACCAACTCTCATCTCTTACTTCAGTACTGTCAAGAGTTGTAGTTCAAGAGTAATTGATTGACAAAGTATCTCCCTCCCACCCCTTTTTCCTAATGTAAGTCTCGTCCCCTCAGATGTGGAATTTGGTCTCTTCACCGGACAGGTCACAGCAAGGGACAATCTTCTTACTGTGAGAACAATGAAAACCCTGCCCACCTTCACAGGTTTTTCAGCTTTCTCCCTTATCTTAATTGAAGATTGTCCCTCTCTGCAGTCTACCTGGGCACCTCCCTGCTGCTCTGAGCTGAGCAGTGTTACATCAGTAAAAGGTGCGGGAGGGGAATACTTAATCATTCAATTACTCTTGAACTACAACTTTGACAGAATTGAAATAACATTCTCCAAGGCCCAAATACTATGATTAATTACAGCTGCTTTTATGAAACATTACTATCCAACGACATTTTTGTCATTGGTTAAGACATTTTTTACGACATTTTTGTCTTTACATACAACAGTTTCAGTCAGGACAAACAACATATTTCCGATCACAACCGACACTCTCTGAAAATATTAATGATCCCAACAACACCGTACTTTGAAAAGTCGTTACAAACAATAAAAGCTATTTTGCGAATTAGCGAAAGGACACCGATTCAGTGTATAAAGAATTCAGAAGCCCAATAAGCTTGTTTGGTTTGTTGCTGAAAGTTGGACAGTGATAGAAGTGGCTTGAGGAATTGATTGTTAAGAATGTTGTGATTTATGTTGAAACTATTTTGCAATACTGTCAGTGATTAATGAAAAAAATTCAGTGTCCCCAAGCCCAGGTTAAAGAAGTATCTCCAACCTAGTCCAAAGAGCGGTGCCATCCCTTCAGACCTGGTGACTGGGAGGTAATAAAATGTGTCACAAGGAAATCAGTGCGGACATCAAGATGGAAAGACCCATTCTCAATACTTTTACCCTTTGACTGGCAGAGGGGCATGCAATATATTGCACAGCAATGTGATGTGATGCGTACCCCTCTGGCACTCAAAAGGTTAACCACAAAAAACCAAAAGGAAAAGACTGTAGAAGACATGCTTTCCACTGCATACTAGAGGCTGCTCCCAAGGAAGTCCCTAAGTTACATAACGGAACTGTATACATAAATCTCAACATTATTTATTTATATTTTTTAAACGCCTTATGGATCAACTGCACAGGTACACTGCTGGCTCTTAAGGACCACTGAGCTTTTTTTTATGCCATCGGATTCAGGGCTCATCCATGACGTACATTTACGTCACAGGTCTTTTGGGCATATTCATTCCATGACGTACATGATACATTACCCAGAAGAGTATTTATTAACCATGAATGTAAGATATTTTAATCCAGACTAATTGTTATAAGGTTAGTATTTGTGGGTCTATGAATAACAGCGCAGTAGCACAAGGCGGGGGTGGGAGGAGTATGTTCGAGTCTATGGCGACCTGCGCAGTAGCACATGGCGGGGGGGGGGGGGGGGGGGGAGTATGTTCGGGTCTATGGCTACCAGTGCAGTGAGATAAAGACTGAGGTGGCGGGGATCAGCGTGTGTGGTTCTATGGCTACCAGTGCACTGGCACATTGTTAGAAGGGTCAGTATGTGTGGATCTATGAACTCCAGTGCAGAAGGATAAGCTGGTGTGTGTGTGTGTGTGTGTGTGCGCGCGTGCGTGTTGGTGGGGGTTTCAGCATGTGTGAGGGTCTATTGTTACCAGTGCAGTAACCTTTGGGACTGGAAGATAAAATGCCAAAACACACACACATATTAATTATATTATATATATATATATATATATATATATATATATATATATATATCTATCGCCAGTAACTAATTAAAGAGCATTTTGGGGGATATTTTATAATCCTATGGGTATTGCACGTATTTATATGTCATCATCACATTGTACCATTTATGCATTTAAATTGCTAGTGGGACCACCAGAAAATAAATCTTTTGCGAACCACGGATATAGAATTAAACTTTCGAGAGCAGGGCCCCCTCCACCCCCCATCCATTTGTACAAGTGTCAATTGTAGATCTAGAGAAAAAGAAAATCATAATCTTCCTTGGGAGGAGTTATTTCTGGGCCCCAAGTCACTGTACACTTCAAGAAATCTATTTGCGTCATCACTGGGGTCCTATGCTTTGTCCCTCCATCACTAATGAAAATTCTGCCTTTGGAAAGTTTCTCGTGTGTTTATAAATAGCGCTCCCCTATTGCACAGTGCTTCGGTATATGTTATCACTTTATAAACAAATAATAAGCAACAATAAGGGATTACGTCAGTATAGACAAGCACAGGACTAAGAATACTGCCAAGTATCAAAGTCCATAACAAGCATAGCCTCGATGACTAAGAATGACAATGACAGGGCCCTTCCACGCAATTCAGATGCCAGGTAATGCTCTTACACATTTAAGGTTTCACAGTGACTTGCAAATTCATTTCATGTCTGGCTAATAATCACAACTCCAGGGATAAGTGTTCAAATTTAGAAAGTTTCACGTTTCATTAAATGTATCTATTCAAAGGGATAGTAATACTTCGTTTTATCTTTATTTTATTTTGTAGGCATTAAAAAAAAAAAAAAAAAAAAAAAAACATGAATAATGATATGTCTTATCTCTCAAACCTTTATGGTTTGAGAGATAGTCACAAGCAAAGTTTCCCCTCCTGCCCCTTTTACCTAGTGTAAGCCATCTCTTCTCAGATGTGGAATCCAGTCCATAGACCAGACAGATAACAGAAGGGGACAATCTTCTTCCTATGAGAACAATGAAAGCCCAGCCCCCCTTGACATGTTTTTCAGGTTCTTCCCTTATCTTAATTGAAGATTGTCCCTCTCTGCAATCTACCTGGGCACCTCCCTTCTGATCTGGCTGAGCAGTGTTACATCAGTAAAAGGGGCGGGAGGGAGATACTTTGTCATTGAATTACTCTTGAACTACAACTCTGAAAGAATTGAAATAACACTCTCCAAAGTCCAAATACTATGATGATTAATTAGAGCTGCTTTTATTATGAAACATTACTATCCATTTAAGCTGCTTATACATTGTGCTTGTTTTACAATCAAGACAATTTTGGCTTAGTAGTCGGGAAATGTAATCTCTACAGAGCTTTGTTCTCTGGATGTACCCAGGTTTACCCACGTGGAAAGGTTTGAAGGGGGCAGTACAGAGGAGGAACCAACATGCTGATAATGGCTGAAAATGTATACATTTATTTTCCTATCCTTGAAAAATTAACAAGTCTTTTACGAAACGCATAGGTGAGAAGTACAATATTGTTTTATATAGTTTTATTGAAGAACACTGGTGTTCTATATGTATTTTAATAAATTGTGATTTTTGGAAATGTACTCTACGATCTGGCTCCCTGTTTCTCCAAATATACGAGAAGCCTATAAATATCAATCTCAATGACGAGTACTTATTGAGGCATACAGCTATATGGCTTATGGAGAATAGCTAGGAGAAAGGAGAATGTTAATTTAAAGACCCAGCAGGAACCAGACGAGTAACAGACTGAGAGGTGAATACCGAGGCTGGGGGTTTAAATCCAGTCAAGGCGAACCGACTCAGAGGCGAGTCAGCCTCTGGAATATGCGAGTACCCTTAGAGGGATTTGAATTTATTTTTGGATTGAACGTCCTGTATACTACACTTAGAGAGGCAATGTATTGCACACCCCTCTGGCACTCAAAGAGTTAAATCAAAGGCACTGCAGGGGCTAACAAGCTGGGAGTCACATGTCTGACATGCCTCACAGACTCTCTGTATCCGGCTTGAAAACCCCAAAACAGCCGAGACTACCCACTCTACCCAAGAGCCACAGATTTAAAGTGATAGTAATACTTAAAATGTAAAAAAATATATGTTGTAGGGTTTATCCTCCTGAGGAAAACAAGAGTACCCCCACTGCTGAAAGGTGTTTCATTCAAAAGTTATTAATTTTCAAAGTTGAATTTTTTAACTGCAATATCACAGTGGCCTGAAATTGTACAGTGGCGCTGTTGCTACACGATCCTATGGACAGCTCTGGTCAGTTGACCATAAATCTCCATAGGATGGTGTAGCAACAGCGCCACTGTACAATTTCAGGCCACTGTGATATTGCACCTAAAAAATTCAACTTTGAGCTTTAATAGCTTTTGAATAAAACACATTTCAGCAGTGGGAGTGCCCTTGTTTTACTCAGGGGGATAAACTCTACAACATATTTTTTTTACATTTTAAGTATTACTATCCCTTTAAAGGCGGTGTCCCAGCTGAGTGGGGTCAGTTTTCTGTCTTGTGGCTGCACGGAACAGCCAAAAACTTTTATTTACAGAGTCAGATTCCACTGAAGCGCACCATGTATAGCATGAAATCTTCCCTGTAATCTTTATTGTAAATATCCTTTTACAGTGGTTCTATTGTGTCAACCTGTTGTACAGCACTGTGGAATCTGTTGGAGATTTATGAATAAACTAGTTGAAGAGCCTGTTACACAGGCCACAGTGCCACTGCCAGCCGGTCGTGGGGCAGTCATGCAGAGTAGAGACTGCCCACGCCTAAGCTGATACAGAGCAGGAAGCTCCTTTGGAGCGCCTCGCTCTGTATCAGCCTCGTAACTGGCAGCCTCTACTGTGCACGACTGCAGCACGCACAGAAATCTCTACTGCGCATGACTGTGGCGTTACACACATTTTAGCAATTATATAGGATTATAGAAACCGCTTTGGTAACACATTTTGGAGTGTAACAGAGGCCACAGCTGTGTCAACTATCTTCAGAAATGATCTGGGGTTCTTCAGGGACCACAAGGGTTCTAAAGAAGCATCGTTTTTTTGGTGGCTGTAAGATATGACATCTACCAATTACATGCTTAAATGCAAGAGATAGCTACTTTTCCCGCAGTGCTTTGAAGATAACATTCATGAAGTTAAAAGGATAGTAATGTTTCAAAATAAAAGCAATCTTCATAGTATTTGGGCCATGGAGAGTGTTATTTCAATACTGTCAGAGATGTCGTTCAAGAGTAATTGAATGATAAAGTGTCCACCCCCCCTCCCGCTCCTTTTCCAATGTAATACTGCTCACCTCAGAACAGAAAGGTGGTGTCCAAGTGGATCTCAGAGAAGGACACTCTTCAATCAGCTTAGGGAAAAAACCTGTCAAGGGGAGCAGCGTTTTCATTGTTCTCACAGTAAGAAGATTGTCCCTTGCTGTGATCTGTCTGGTCTTAAGACCAGATTCCACATCTGAGGGGAGGTGACTTACACTAGGTAAAAGGGGCGGGAGGGGGATACTTTATCATTCAATTACTCTTGTACTACAACTCTGACAGTATTGCAATAACACTCTCCATGACTATGGAGATTAATAGGAGCTGCTTTTATTTTGAAACATTACTATCCCTTTAACGTTGCTGTTTTACAGTGCCCGGGGTAATTCTGAACGAGTGGCAGTAATATGAACTTTAGTACTTGCCCAGCAGAGAAGAATGGACCTTGTGCAGAAAGCATGACATGAGCGATTCTGGAGCGCACCAGATGCAACACAAAGCCCGCTAATTTACATAGGGAGTTTAACGCCTCGATTGCAAGAGGGGTTCTCCAGCACATTACGAAGCAATGGTTTAGAGAACTCATTAGCATTCAAGCAGTTAAAAGTAAAAGGGATTGTGGGAAGTTAATTTTAGGTATCTCCCTATGGTGCAAGTGGTTTGCTATATAATTGCTCATCTCTTGCTTTCTGCGCAAGGACAATGTGCAGATCTGAGTAACAGACTGGATGACACGGATCACCTGACCCATCTTATCAATCTACTTACATGATTGTTTTCGGATTCTGCAGCATACAGGCCTTTGGTCCGAATGTCGTTACTGGGCATGGTCCATGCATAGATCGTGTTCTCCTGGGGAAAAAGAAAAAAGGAACAAGTCAAATAACTGAAAAGGAATATGTAGTGTTCCAGAATGACTTCTATAACTACAGGAGTAGATCCCAAACTCTGCTGTCGTTAGCAACGTTGCCTCATTTCACATTAATATATTATATATATATATATATACATACACACACACACACACACACACACACACACTAGTTGAAGAGCCCGTCACATGGGCCACATTGCCACTGCCAGCCGGTCGCGGGGCAGTCATGCAAAGTAGAGAGCCACGGCGTGTGCAGTCTCTACTGTGCATGACTGCGTCGTTTTAGCAAATTATTATATAGGAGGTTATATATATATATATATATATATATATATATATATATATATATATATATATATATATATATATATATATATAAAAATTTTTAGCCATCATGACTTTTGAAAAGCTTACTAGACAGAGAGATATTGTTAGAGAAGTGAGAGTCAAAACTCAATGCCCCGGTGAAAGTTGAAATGTTGACCTTTGTACCTCGATACATTATATTCTACTGTAATTTTGACAATTCCCAATGAGTGGCGCCTTTTTTTTGTTTGGACTACGTACATCTTGTTGGAGGCATCTGTTCTTTCCCAAGTGCTGCCCTTTGCAGTGTGTGATGGCTGCTTACACAAGCGTGCACATGTTCCTGGGTACCTTCCAAACAGACCCGGGGGTGGCAGTGGTGCAGATTAAAGCACACAAGGCAGAGCCTGCCTCATCTACATGTCAACTACCTGCACAGACAAACATTATAAAGCTTTCATCCCCTGGTTGTGATTCAGACAAGGCAATGCCAGTGGAGGAAGAGCCCACACTAGCACTGACCTGGTCACTTTTTCTGAATGGTGTGCCCACTCTTCCTGCCGCCATCACCCTTCCTTGTGTCCTTTTGCCACCGCTCCTGTGTCACCGATGTCCTGCCCACTATCACCCTCTCCCCTCCATTACATGCCATCACCCTTCCCTGTGTCCCCACTTCTCTACGCGCCATCACCCTTCCCTGTGTCCCCAACTTCTCTACACGCCATCACCCTTCCCTGTGTCCCCAACTTCTCTACACGCCATCACCCTTCCCTGTGTCCCCACTTCTCTACACGCCATCACCTTTCCCTGTGTCCCCACTTCTCTACACGCCATCACCCTTCCCTGTGTCCCCACTTCTCTACACGCCATCACCCTTCCCTGTGTCCCCAACTTCTCTACATGCCATCACCCTTCCCTGTGCCCCCAACTTCTCTACACGCCATCACCCTTCCCTGTGTCCCCACTTCTCTACACGCCATCAACCTTCCCTGTGTCCCCATTTCTCTACACGCCATCACCCTTCCCTGTGTCCCCAACTTCTCTACACGCCATCACCCTTCCCTGTGTCCCCACTTCTCTACATGCCATCACCGTTCCCTGTGTCCCCACTTCTCTACGCGCCATCACCCTTCCCTGTGTCCCCAACTTCTCTACACGCCATCACCCTTCCCTGTGTCCCCAACTTCTGTACACGCCATCACCTTTCCCTGTGTCCCCACTTCTCTACACGCCATCACCCTTCCCTGTGTCCCCAACTTCTCTACGCGCCATCACCCTTCCCTGTGTCTCCACTTCTCTACATGCCATCACCCTTCCCTGTGTCCCCAACTTCTCTACACGCCATCACCCTTCCCTGTGTCCCCAACTTCTCTACACGCCATCACCCTTCCCTGTGTCCCCAACTTCTCTACACGCCATCACCCTTCCCTGTGTCCCCAACTTCTCTACACGCCATCAACCTTCCCTGTGTCCCCACTTCTCTACACGCCATCACCCTTCCCTGTGTCCCCAACTTCTGTACACGCCATCACCTTTCCCTTTGTCCCCACTTCTCTACACGCCATCACCCTTCCCTGTGTCCCCAACTTCTCTACGCGCCATCACCCTTCCCTGTGTCTCCACTTCTCTACATGCCATCACCCTTCCCTGTGTCCCCAACTTCTCTACACGCCATCACCCTTCCCTGTGTCCCCAACTTCTCTACACGCCATCACCCTTCCCTGTGTCCCCAACTTCTCTACACGCCATCACCCTTCCCTGTGTCCCCAACTTCTCTACACGCCATCACCCTTCCCTGTGTCCCCAACTTCTCTACACGCCATCAACCTTCCCTGTGTCCCCACTTCTCTACACGCCATCAACCTTCCCTGTGCCCCCAACTTCTCTACACGCCATCACCCTTTCCTGTGTCCCCAACTTCTCTACACGCCATCACCCTTCCCTGTGTCCCCACTTCTCTACACGCCATCACCCTTCCCTGTGTCCCCACTTCTCTACACGCCATCACCCTTCCCTGTGTCCCCACTTCTCTACATGCCATCACCCTTCCCTGTGTCCCCAACTTCTCTACACGCCATCACCCTTCCCTGTGTCCCCAACTTCTCTACACGCCATCACCCTTCCCTGTGTCCCCACTTCTCTACACGCCATCACCTTTCCCTGTGTCCCCACTTCTCTACACGCCATCACCCTTCCCTGTGTCCCCAACTTCTCTACACGCCATCACCCTTCCCTGTGTCCCCAACTTCTCTACACGCCATCACCCTTCCCTGTGTCCCCAACTTCTCTACACGCAATCACCAGTCCGTGTCCCCAACTTCTCTACACGCCATCACCCTTCCCTGTGTCCCCAACTTCTCTACACGCCATCACCCTTCCCTGTGTCCCCACTTCTCTACACGCCATCAACCTTCCCTGTGCCCCCAACTTCTCTACACGCCATCACCCTTCCCTGTGCCCCCAACTTCTCTACACGCCATCACCCTTCCCTGTGTCCCCACTTCTCTACACGCCATCACCCTTCCCTGTGTCCCCACTTCTCTACACGCCATCACCCTTCCCTGTGTCCCCACTTCTCTACACGCCATCACCCTTCCCTGTGTCCCCACTTCTCTACACGCCATCACCCTTCCCTGTGTCCCCAACTTCTCTACACGCCATCACCCTTCCCTGTGTCCCCACTTCTCTACATGCCATCACCCTTCCCTGTGTCCCCACTTCTCTACACGCCATCACCCTTCCCTGTGTCCCCACTTCTCTACACGCCATCACCCTTCCATGTGTCCCCAACTTCTCTACACGCCATCACCCTTCCCTGTGTCCCCAACTTCTCTACATGCCATCACCAGTCCATGTCCCCAACTTCTCTACATGCCATCACCCTTCCCTGTGCCCCCAACTTCTCTACACGCCATCACCCTTCCCTGTGTCCCCACTTCTCTACACGCCATCACCCTTCCCTGTGTCCCCACTTCTCTACACGCCATCACCCTTCCCTGTGTCCCCAACTTCTCTACACGCCATCACCCTTCCCTGTTTCCCCACTTCTCTACATGCCATCACCCTTCCCTGTGTCCCCACTTCTCTACACGCCATCACCCTTCCATGTGTCCCCAACTTCTCTACACGCCATCACCCTTCCCTGTGTCCCCAACTTCTCTACATGCCATCACCAGTCCATGTCCCCAACTTCTCTACATGCCATCACCCTTCCGTGTCCCCAACTTATTTTCAATCAAGTCATTGCAGTTTAGTGGTTTAGCGGCAGTACTAACTGATGTACAAACTTCAGTACTTTTTCTTGTAATTAACTATTTGGCAAAGCTCAAGTCATTGACACTTCATAGTAAATAATGGGAATAGCATCACTTGATGGTAATAAATGAACCATAAAAATAAAAACATTTTTTGAGCTGTAATTTTTGTATGAACCATCTCACAACAGCAGGAGAATTATTACAATATACTGTATACTATATTACTGTACATCACAAATACATTATTGCTCTTTCAACCTTTTAAAGTACCAGTGCAGTGTGCAAAGCATTGCTCATCAGGGGTGCTGCTCACTGAAGACAGTGCATGACCCTATGTAACCCTTTACAGACCAGACTGGTGAGAAACGCATTGTACAGCATTGAGTTGCTCACCCCTCTGGTTCTTAAAGGGTTAACATTATGTGCAGTGGTCTGAGTCTGCGGTCCTGCGAGTAACAGTCATGTCTGCCTCCGTAACACCCAGGACTTAATTCTTGAACAAAGGAAATTATTGAAAGATGGAGAAAAAAAAAAAAAAAATTCAAGAAGGGTCATTAGGATTTTCTAGCCATGCTGTAAAAGGTAAGTGTGGGACTATTAAGAGGTGTTTCTTTTTTTTAGAATTCAAGCAGAACTTGAGGTCAGTGCTGAGAAACTTTGGTTTGTGTTACTGTATCACAACTGAGCAAACAACATACAGGAAAATTGTGTAAAGGGTTTTGCAAATTGGCATTGCTTCACTGGACTAAACCAGTAACCCTTCACTTTCCAATCAGAACAAGTGTCTGGGGTTGGAATGACGTGCAGAACGGCAATCTTCCTCTATTCCACTCAAGCAACATGTAAAAAGGACACAAATACTTATATACACTACCAGTCAAAAGTTTTAGAACAACTCAATTTTTGCTACTAAAACATTAGAAAAACATGTGAACATTGGGTATTTTTAAACTCAAGACAAATATTATAATCTATTTAGCAGGGGTTTTTTTTAGCGTTTGTAGATGTGTAAAAGATTTTGTGTAAAAGCTTTAAAAAAAAAAAAAAAAAAAGTGCTTTGTTACATTTTTTAATCATATTTTATAATTTTATAATAAATTATATGATACTAGTTGAATAGCCCGTTACACGGGCCACAGTGCCACTGCTAGCCGGTCGCGGGGCAGTCATGCACGGTAGAGACTGCCCATGCTGCGGCTGATACAGTGCTAGCCGGTCACAGTGCAGTCATGCGCAGTAGAGACTGCTTGCACAGTGGCTGATACAGAGCGGGACGCTCCTTCGGAGCACCCCACTCTGTATCAGCCTCGCCACTGGCAGTCTCCACTACGCATGACTGCAGCACGCGCAGCAGTCTCTACTGCGCGGTTACACACATTTTAGCGAAGTATTATATAGGAGGATGATGAAAATAATGGTATCTTTAGAAAGCCCATCTTATGGCAAGAAATACAGTATATAATATATGTGGGGACATTAACTGAGTAAGAGGAAAATTACAGCGAAACACAAACACAGTAGAAGTGTTAAAACAGCCATTGTCCAGAAAGACAAAAAATGTTCTAAACTCCCGGTCCTTAAGGGAGGAAACAAAATGATTCAATGCTTTAATTTTTATATCCAATTGTTTATTTGTTCTAGAAAAAATAAAGCATTGAATAATTTTGTTTAACCCCTTAAGGACCGGAGGTTTGGAACATTTTTTTGTCTTTCTGGACCATGGCTGTTTTAACATGTCTACTGTGTTTGTGTTCAGCTGTAATTTTCCTCTTACTCATTTAATGTACCCACATCCTATATATAATTCACTAGAATGTTTGTCAGAAGCCGTCATGCCCAGTAGAGACTGCCCGAATGCACAGAATGCTGGGAGGTGTAGGAATGCTGGGAGTTCTCTGCTGGGAGCACAGAATGCTGGGAGCACAGAATGCTGGGAGCACAGAATGCTGGGAGCACAGAATGCTGGGAGGTGTAGGAATGCTGGGAGCACTGAACGCCTGGGAGTTCTGTGCTGGGAGTATTCTGTGCTTTCGGGCAGTCTTCACAGTGCATGACTGCATCAGGATGCAGAGCAGGACCAGCCTCTTAACCCTTTGCGTGCCAGAGGGGTACCCCTCCAGCACTCAAAGGGTTAACATCACCCAGACCGTGGCCCATGTACACGGGCTTTTACACTAGTATATTATATACTGCTTTTCTTGCCATAAGATGGGCTTTCTAAAGATACCATTATTTTCATCTTATCATTTACTATAAAAAAAAAAAAATTTAAAAAAAATTATAAAATATGATGAAAAAAAACGTAAAAAAAGCACTTTTTTTTTTTTTTTTTTTGCAGGCCACAGTGCATTGATTGAGACAGGAATAATTACTGCGGCAGTAATTATTCCTGTCTCGATCAATGCACTGTGGCCTGCTTAATCTCTCAGTGTCCTCACCATCTCCCTCAGCCCAGTCCTTCTGCAACTAATCCATTCCTTGTGCACTATTCTCTACAGCCACGTTCCTGTGCAGTGCAGACCAATCCACACTCATATTTTCCTCTCGACTATTAAACTCCCCCAAGCCCCTTTCCTCCCTTGTTCCTCATCAACTATGAATCATTTGTAAACGTGTGCGCAAGACAGTGTGTGAGAGCGAGTGTATATTGCACACATATACGGTAAGATGGGGGTGACTGGAGTTGTAGCCCCAACAGCTCATGTTCCATATATGGACTACCCTGGAAGTCTAAATATTAAAGCGGACCTGTCACAATCTTTATATATATTTTTTTTTCCATATCTGAAAAGGTCATTAAAAACTCCCTATCTATCATGTTAACCAAACGTCCAGCACATGTATAGATTAGGAAACAGTCACACTTTTTTCTAGGAAAAGTGAAAGCCTCCTGGTGCAGCACAGTGCTTCATTATCATATGAAATGTCAGTGAAAACCTTAATTAGCATATGAAAACTAACTGGTACTGTAATTAGCATGCATTTGCTGATCTCTTGTGCAACATGACACACAGGCAGATTTTAATGAAGTTTCAAATATGAACCTTGAAATCAAGGTGACAGGCCAGCTTTAACCACGCCGTTTATAAGGCTTTCCTGCTAAATATAACAAGGAAATGCTCACTAGGTGGAGACGCTTCATTCATAAGTTATTATACAGCAAACTTTGAGATGCCATTCATAGTCCGTAAGAATGAAACCAATACAGCAGAACACAACCACAAAATGTACACATAAAAAGGAAAAGTGGAGAAATTCTGGGGCATACCAACTGCTCCATAGGGGAAACTAAATATTCTCATAAAGAAGAATGTGTTGGCAAATGTCTCTAACACTCGAAGGGTTAAAAATCAATGGGATATTTGTTCCCTATAGTATTTGCAAAAAAGTGTACCATTTTTTATTTTGTGCACATGGCCCAAAGTCTGATGGGAAGGGGGGAATAAACAGTATTCAATGTAATACCTTTTAACCCTTTGAGGCCCAGAGGTGTCCGCAGGACATTTCATTGCATCCATTTACAAACATGTTCCAGGTCACAACAAAGGACCTAATGGACCTACTAACTCAAAGAGCTGAGCAACATACAAGAGGTCATCCATTAACCCTTTGAGTGCCAGAGGGGTAGGCAACGCATTACCCCTCTGGCACTCAAAGGGTTAAGACTAAAGATGTGATTTCCTCTTAAACAAAAAGGATGGGATTTTTTTACAGTAAGGGCAATAAAGTTGTGGAATTCTTTGCCTCATGAGGCTGTACTTGCACATACTGTACTTGCTTTCAAAAAAGCAATGCAGTGAAGATATCATTCAAGAGGTTAAAAGCCCCATTTAAAATTAAATAGGACTTTTATGAATTGTACTTGCCCCCTATGGTTCAGCAGTTTTTATTCCCAGAGTTGTTCCGCTTTTATCTGTGACTATAGAGTACATAATCCATACATCCTATATAATAATTCGCTAGGATGTTTGTCCCAGTGCGGTCATGTGCAGTAAAGGCTGCCCCTCTGCTGCGAATGACTGCATCGTGTGAGTGAGGCGACACAAGACTGCATCGCATGGAGCAGTGAGGTGGCGGCCACTTAACCCTTTGAGTGCCAGAGGGGTAAGCAATGCATTGCAAAGCAATGGCACTCAAAGGGCTAACATTACTTGGACCTTGGCCCGTCTACACGGGCTTTTACACTAGTCATACAATAATCTCTCTGGTGTTGCTTGTTAGCTTCACGTCAGTGCTTGGTAATGTGTGATATTCCTCACCTGAATTCCTTGGTACTTCCTGGTCCAGGAGACACGGACAAGCTTCGGGATTTTGTCCTTCCGCGGATGGGCTTCCCTCGACTTTGTTCCTCGTCACAGGCTGCAAAAAAAAGGTTCTCCTCTGAACTCACGCTCTTCTCCTGAGTGCGAACCTTCTCCTGGGATCTCTCCATTGTGAAATCTCAAATAGTTTACTCAAGGGCAAGAAATTAACCTGTAAACACAAGAAAAAAAAAATAAAAGTTTTTAAAACAACTAAGTTTCTGAACACCGCTATAAAATAAATTAAAATAAAACTTTAGCTCAGTATGTCAGCAAACACTTTAACCCATTGAGTGCCATTCCTCAGCAATACGTAATCAAGGAAAGCAAACATTTTGTTTGAGATTAGTGGATTCAGCAAATATAGACTATTTCAACATTCTCGTTACATCATCACAGTTACGTGTAAAAACAAACCATAAAAGTGCTTTAATTAGTTTCAAAGGCGTTGAGAACAGCTAATGACACCTGTTACAGCTAAAAGCCTTTTACTTCTGTGAGCAATGTACTGGTCAGCAAGAGAGGAGAGGAAACGCCACCCTCCTTCCTCCTTACTGTAAATAGGAACACAATGGCGTTCTCTATTACACCCAATAAATCGTGAAAAAGCAAATTAATTATTAAATTGCTGAACATGAGAGGTTCCAAAGTAAAATATTATTGTGTTTGGTATAAAGGAATAGTAACACATTTCCTATAGGATTTCCTAACACTTTTGTTTTTACAATTATGTCCCTAAAAATTAGCTCACTGGATCTGTTTAGAGAGCTTTCTTTCGGGGAACATGAAAGCAGATCTAGTGATACAATGTAAAAAAGATACAGTGTAAAACAGAAAAGTACATAGAGTATTCAGTGCTGTACAGACTAACACAGTATTACATCACACAGAGCATCCAGTGCTGCACAGACTAACATTGTATTACATCACACAGAGCATTCAGCGCTGTACAGACTAACACTGTATTTCATCACAGAGCATTCAGCGCTGTACAGACTAACACAGTATTACATCACACAGAGCATTCAGTGCTGTACAGGCTAACACTATTACATCACACAGAGCATTCAGTGCTGTACAGACTAACACAGTATTACATCACACAGAGCATTCAGTGCTGTACAGACTAACATAGTATTACATCACACAGAGCATTCAGTGCTGTACAGACTAACACTATCACACAGAGCATTTAGCGCTGTACAGACTAACACTATTACATCACACAGAGCATTCAGTGCTGTACAGACTAACACTATTACATCACGCAGAGCATTCAGCGCTATACAGACTAACACTGTATTAAATCACACAGTGCATTCAGTGCTGTACAGACTAACAGTATTACATCACAGAGCATTCAGCGCTGTACAGACTAACATAGTATTACATCACAGAGTATTCAGTGCTGTACAGACTAACACTATTACATCACACAGAGCATTCAGTGTTGTACAGACTAACACTATTACATCACACAGAGCATTCAGTGCTGTACAGACTAACACAGTATTATATCACACAGAGCATTCAGTGCTGCACAGACTAACACAGTATTACATCACAGAGTATTCAGTGCTGTACATACTAACATTGTATTACATCACACAGAGCATTCAGCGCTGTACAGACTAACATAGTATTACATCACAGAGTATTCAGTGCTGTACATACTAACATAGTATTACATCACAGAGTATTCAGTGCTGCACAGACTAACACTATTACATCACACAAAGCATTCAGTGCTGTACAGACTAACACTATCACACAGAGAATTTAGCGCTGTACAGACTAACACTATTACATCACACAGAGCATTCAGTGCTGTACAGATTAACAATATTACATCACACAGAGCATTCAGCGCTGCACAGACTAACATTGTATTACATCACACAGAGCATTCAGTGCTGTACAGACTAACACAGTATTACATCACACAGAGAATTCAGTGCTGTACAGACTAACACAGTATTACATCACACAGAGCATTCAGTGCTGTACAGACTAACACAGTATTACATCACACAGAGCATTCAGTGCTGTACAGACTAACACAGTATTACATCACACAGAGCATTCAGTGCTGTACAGACTAACATTACATCACACAGAGCATTCAGTGCTGTACAGACTAACATTACATCACACAGAGCATTCAGTGCTGTACAGACTAAAACAGTATTACATCACACAGAGCATTCAGTGCTGTACAGACTAACTATGTATTACATCGCACAGTGCATTCAGTGCTGTACAGACTAACACTGTATTACATCACACAGTGCATTCAGTGCTGTACAGACTAACATTCTACTACATTCTGCTTTTATGGTCTATTGACTAGAAGATTCTCTGGAAACATAAAAATGTAAATAAAATGAAACTAAAACACCCCACCACCCACCAGAGGAAAAAAAAAAATTAGTAATAATTGTATCGATAGTGTATTTGCTGAATATGTAAGATTAAAGTAAAATGATTCCTATTCCTTTTTAAAGGAATAGTGTCACGTAATATTAGAAAATATATATTGCAGTGTTTGTCCTGCTGAGTAAAACAAGGTGCTCCCCCCACTGCTTAGATGGCATTCAAAAGTTATGACAACTCAGACTAGCATCACCTGAAAATGTAACGGTGTTGTTGCTACAGCAGATTTATGGAGTGTTACTGAAACTGACAATAATTGTCCATAGACTCTTGTAGCAACAGCTTCAACATAAAATTCAAGGCTAGAGATGCACCGATACCGATATTGGTACCGATACCCGCTTTGCGCGAGTACTCGTACTCGTGCAAATGGGGCCGATACTTGCTGGGCTTGTTAAAGTTGCTGGGGTTCAGGCATCGCGTTGTTGTGGTTGCTAGGATTATGGTTGTGAGGGCTGTTGGGGTTCCTAGGGCAGTGGAATGAAGGTTTTTCATGGTTTGCAGAGGGCTAGTATAGGCTCCAGTTTGATCTACCGCACATATTCTGCCGCGTGGTTGCTAGATCGTGAAAATTTAAAGGGCCATCTACGACGCGTGTATTAAGCATTACTGTGGGAATTTAAGTAGCTAGGGATGCTGCGGTTGAGGTTGTTGGGGGTGCTGGGGGCGTGGTTACTTGGGTTCCTGGGGTTGGGGCTGGAGTTGCCAGGGTTGGGGATATCGGTAATTGGGATCAGTGAGTACTTGAAAAAAAAAGTATCGGTACTCTGTTTTTAAAAAATTGGTATCGGTGCATCCCTATTCAAGGCCATGGAGACACTGAACCAAAAAAACAAGTTTGAGCTGCAATAACTTTTAAAATAAAACCCCATAACCATTTTGAGTGCCAACGATATGGATCTCTCTGGTACTCAGAGGGTTAAGGGGTAGAATCACAAATGAAAATAATATCTACGTTACAGGGTTTACTGCAATGCGTTGGATAGCTCTGATACTCAAATGGTTAAACATTTCCATCTCTAAGAGTCAGCAATGCACTGCTCATCGTTAGACTTGTGAGCGAGCGAGCACATATACAACGCTGCTGCTATGTAGGACTGCAATGCATTAAAGTGGGTCTATCACCTTAATTCAAGTTTGCATATTTGAAAACTGCATTAAAAACTGCCTATATGTCATGTTAACCAACAGACCAGCAGATGTATCATATAGGAGATATTCACACTTATTGATGGACAAAGTGAAAGCAAACACTTCCTGGCACTGCATAAAGCTGTATTAAAGGGATAGTAATACTTTACTTCTCCAGGTTCATCTCTCAAACCTTTATGGTTTGAGAGATAACTGAAGGCAAAGTTCCCCCCTCCCTCCCCCTTCCCTGATGTCAGCGTTGTACTGACTGCAGGGGAAGTCTGTTGTATGACAGGCTTGTGGCTCTGCAGCTGAGCTGAGATCGCGTTAGTGAAAAATAATTATTTCACTGAAATAGTCTTCTACATGTGGTTGGTTTGTGCTTGGTTTGCAAGCACACATAGAAGATTGTTTCAGTGAAATTATTTTTTTTTTTGCTAACGTGATCGCGGCTCAACTGCAGAGCCGCCTGATGAAAAATAAAACTGGATATCCTTGCAGTCAGTACAAAGCTAATTTCAGGGAAGGGGGAGGGAGGGGGCACTTTGATTACAGTTTTCTCTCAAACCATAAAGGTTTGAGAGATGAACCTGGGAGCAACTGAATTATTTTTTTAAATAGCTAAACTATAGGGATTAGTAATATTAAAGTATTACTATCCCTTTAACATATGAAACATCATTGAAATCCCTATTAGCATATGGCATCACTGAAAAGGCTTCATAAGCATATGCGACATAAGTGTTTTGTTTAATTAGCATATGAAAACATAACTCATGCTGCACTGTTCTTCAATTAGCATACATTAGCATATGAAAAGTTTGAATATCTCCTGAACTGCCTTTTGATTAACATGACACAGGCAGATTTTAATGCAGTTTTCAAATATGAAAAAAAAACGTGAATTAAAGTGGTAGATCCACTTTAAGAAGCAGACAACGAGAGGTTTTTACTAAGCAGTAAAATGAGCATGGTGGTCAGTTCCATGTTTGTTTGTTTTTTTTTTGCAGACAGCGAGAGATTAGCACTGGAGAAAAATCAACTGCACCATTGGGGGTTAAATAGAAATTCTCATTCAACCCTTTGAGTGCCAGAGAGGTACTTGACACCTTGCACTGGATACCACTCTGGCAATGAAAGGGTTAAATGGCACTTTAAACTCCTCCCCCCTCGCTCCTTTTTTTCCAGTGTTTGTTCTGGTTCTCAGATTTCTGTTGCCATTTTGTTCTATAGACTCGTTATAGACAGACAATCTGCTGTCTGGTCCACTGCAGGGATGCAAGTCGCAAATCATTTTTGGTTCCCAATATGTACAGTTGATGGACAGGTTCTAGCCATTTCAGGCAACTTTAACCCTTTAAGTGCCAGAGGGTTGTGAATGCGTTACACACCCGACACTCAAAATTACATCACATTGAGTGACAGAGGGGTATGAACACATTACACAAGCATACTGTGTGACTAGGTACAAAGGGTTAATGCACCAGGATATGTGGCCATGTAACTTAAAATCCTGCGTATAATACACACAATTTTGTCCCTCTTCACCTTATGTGAAACAGGGGTGGTATTATATACAAATAAAAAAAAAAATGCCACTGCTGAACTACTTCCCACCCTCCCCGCTTACCCATGGCCTCCTCTCCCCCTCCATAGTCCAATTTTGTTATCCTGACAGGGTTCCAGCAGGTGGCATGCTTGCATCTGCCGCCCATTTCCAGCATGGCCCTCTCAGAACCTCTACTGCCTTGCCAATGACCCCAAGGTCCTCGCAGGGCAATACCATAGATCCAACGCGCATAGCTATGTGTGAGGATAACAAAATTGGAAAACTGAAGAGGAGGCCATGGGTAAGCGGTGAGGGAGAGAAGTAGTGCGGCAGTGGCACTTTTTTAGTGTATGACAGGTGAAAACAAGGGTGCTTATTATACACCGGCACTCTTGTTTTCCTGTAAAATCTTGGGCAAAATATACACCTGAGTATTATACCTGACATTTTACAGTATAACAGTTACAGTGCAAATGGAAGCAAAGTAACAACTGTGAATCAAATTGAAGACATTAGGGGAGATTCACTAAGGTGTGATAAAGAGGTGATAAAGTGGAGAGGACTTCTCCAGTGATATCACTTCTCCAGTTCCTATGTTATTCTATGGATCCTATGCACTAAGATTTCTCAAGTGGGAGATGTCTTGGTGCATAGCCTCCATAGAATAGTATAAGAATTGGAGAAGTGATATCACTGGAGAAGTCATCTCAACCTTATCACCTCTATCACACCTCAGTACATAAACCCCATAAAGTTACTATACAGTTACTATTCAATTATATTCCTCAAAGAAATGTACTTTTCAGTGTTCATCCTGTGACACCTGTATGTACATTTTCACGACTCAGAACCTATGTTTTGCAATGTTTCCACTGAATTCCCAGTATTCCATGTGGCAACATGCAAATGAAGGCACACTCTGCTCGGCACAAGCCGAAACCTATACTATTAAATTATTGCACACAACAGATCTTCTGCACGAAAGTGGGGCAATTCTAGAGCAAATCAACTGTACCATAGGAGACAACTTTTCCCAAAAGCTTACATTTAAATGGGACTTTTTTTTAAAAAGGAGCAGTAAACGTTTGTTATGAAAAAGATACATCGTAAGACCTTTCCTGATCCGCTCCTTACCTCTGGAACTCTGTACCTCTCTTCCTACATCTAGATAGAAAGATCCACCTCCGTAATTAAATCAACCCCATACTCCTAGTACCTTCTGGTCCACTAGACCAGGGCTGTCCAAGTTCAGTCAACAAGGGCTTCCAACAGACCAGGATGTAAGGATTTCCCTGATTAATCACAGATTAATTAGCCACTGATTCACTCACCTGTGTGTAATCAGGGAAATCCTTACATCCTGGCCTGTTGGTGGCCCTTGAGAACTGAACTTGGACATCTTTGCATTAGTCCATGCATACCTCCCAAGTGTCCCTCTTTAGGAGGGACAGTCCCTGTTTTAGACCCAAAACCCTCTGTCCCTCTTTCCCACCCTGATGTCCCTCTTTTTAGTAGATCAGACTGTGTGGTGTGTATATAAGTTTATCATAATGCTCTACAGCAATAAAACTCACATTATTGTTTGTTTAAACGTCAGTATATGTGTTTATAAATTAGTCTGTGTAAATAAAATACTTTGATGTTGTTATAAGTCATTTATTAGGTTACACAAGGAGGTGTCAATAGGTCATGAAATAGCCTAAAAATTCTCGGTAGTGCCCCGCCTACCAGCCACGCCCCCGGAAACACCCCCTTAAACACAAGTGTCCCTCTTTGGAAATTTGAAATGTTGGGAGGTACGGTCCATGCACTGCCTTTTGGTAAAATCAGCACTTTAACTCACAGCGCTAGACACTCTCATACCGTGTTGTCTGTCTCCTATTACCCATTTAGACTGCAAGCTCCTTGGGGCTGGGACCTCGTCCTTGTGATTTCTATGATTGTGATATTTATTTTATCTCTATTTGTTTATTGTAATGTACTACTGTTGTAGTAGGTGCTGTGTATACTACGTGGCACCATATAACTAAAGATATATATACTAGTATAGAAGGCCCGTGTACACAAGCCAAAGTGCCACCCAGCGGCCCCGGAGCGGAGACAGGTGGTGGGCAGTTCGGAGCACCCCGCTCCGGGATCAGGCGTGCCTCGGACTGGAGGCCGGAGCATTCGTCTCTACTGCACATGACTGCATCGTTCAGGCAGTCTCTACCGCGCATATATGGTTATGCACAGAGGGAGCAACGCATTCTAAGGAGATTTTTTATTATATTTATATATATATATATATATATATATATATATATATATATATATATATATATATATATACATATACACACACATATATATATATATATATATACACATACACATATATACATACACACACACATATACATACACATACACACACACGGTTACTCCCACTGCTAATAGATCCATATTTTCAGTTATTATAGTTTACACTCTTGTTTCTTTACATTAAAGAGGTAGTAATGTTTAATTTTAAGTTGCTTTAATATTGTAGGCATTAAAAAAAGATTTACATCAATGTCTTATCTTTCAAACCTTTATGGTCTGAGAGATCTAACTTGCTAAAGTTCCCCTTCCCGGCTGTTTCAGAGAAGTCTGCCATTTAGCTGTAACTTTAGCAAGTTATATCTCTCAAACCTTTATCGATGTAAATCTTTTTTTAATACCTACAATATTAAAGCAACTTATAATTAAACATTACTACCACTTTAACAGTGCCCTCTGGGGTTCATATTCCATTTAGTTATTCCGCTGCATTCTATGGGAGAGGAAAGTCGCAAACAGTTCTCCCTAGAATGTGACTGAAGCTGCCGAGTCACTTCCTGTCAGTTAGAACTCTCAGGAAGTAAACAAGCTGTAACTCACTACCCGATAATTTGAACGGCTATTACTTTTGAATAAAATCTGACAGCAGAGTACCCTTCGTTTACTCCGCAGGAAAAGAAAAGCTCTATAACATAGGTTCTCAAAAACGTTACTCCTCCTTCAGCTTCCGAAATGGTAGTGAGGTCAGTCAGGTCACTAACGCATTGCTTTGCGTTGCTTTGACACCTGCAGCAATGAAGAGGTTTAAGTTATACCAGTGTGAAGTATTACTCCCCAGCGCCATGGTGCAGTCGGTTTTCTCCAAAACCGGTCCTCTTTATTTACTTTTTGTACATAAAGTCACTATGTAAGTACAAAAGCCTAAGCATTACGATGAGCTCCGATTGAAAAGAACTTATAAAATATGCATCCACTCTTTACTTTTTAATGGTCTCTCTGTCATTAATGAACTTTTGACTTTGTTTAATCCTTTGAGTGCCAAGGGGGTACGCAACAAATTGCTCTGCAATGCGTTTCGTACCCCACTGGCACGCAAAGGGTTCATCTGTTTCTGTGTCACGTTCTGGGTTATACTCAGGTCACCATTATACATATCACTTAAAGGGATAGTAATGTTTCACAATAAAAAGCAGCTCCAATTAATCTTCATAGTGTTTGGGAAACAGGGTGTTATTTCAATACTTCAGAGTTGTAGTTCAAGAGTAATTGAATGATAAAGTATCCGCCTCCCACCCTTTTACTGATGTAACACTACTCACCTCAGAGCAGCAATACTGTCCGGATGGATCACAGAGAAGGACAATCTTCAGTGATGAGGAAAAACCTGAAAAACCTCTCAAGGGGTACAGGGTTTTCCTTATGCTCACAGTATAAAGATTGTCCCTTGCTGTGATCGGTCTGGTCCCAGGACCAGATTACAAATCTGAGGGGAGGAGGCTTACACTAGGTAAAAGGGGCGGGAGGGGGACACTTTATCATTCAATTACTCTTGAACTACAACTCTGACAGTATTGAAATAACACTCTCTATGGCCCAAATACTATAATGATTAATTGGAGCGGCTTTTTTTTGAGAAACATTACTATCCCTTTAAAGAAATGATAGATTATCTTGTACAGTATTACAATGTGTCACTGATGCCATTCAGTAAATATACTATGTACTCAGGCATCTGTACAAAAGAAAAAAAAAAATTCTGTTTTCCAAGGCCAAAAAAAAAAAAAAAAAAAAAAAAAAAATTCAAATCTAGTTTTACATGCACATACGTATCAGCCATTCCTGTCTTTTTCAGGGTTCCAGCACTCCCGCTGATAGCGGTTTGAGAGATATGATTTGTTGCATATAGTTTAATTTTTTAAGCACTACAAAACTATAAAGATTTTTTCTGGGACATTTCTGTCCCTTTAAGACTGATTGCAACAAGTAGAGGGAATACAGCACATTCATCCCCCAGCGCTTGTGTCTGGACACAATAGTGAGGCCCCAGCTCCAGAAACCACAGCTATATTTTGAGAACTACACCTGCTGTTATTCAGGATATGGATCCACAAACACACAGCACAAGCAATTGTGGTACCATAAGGCCGATGAATGTCTCACTAATTAGTTAGTGCTTAGGCTGGGCTGTAAGATATTCTGACAAAACCTCACAAGCGAGAAAGATTTAAAAGCATTTTAACATTTTCTCATGTTACGCTTGCCAAAATAAGAGTTGATTTTAACCCTCAGGGTGCCAAGAGTGGTATCTGGCATTTAAATTGTTAACCCTTCGAGTGCCAGAGCTTTCAAGTATTTTAATGTGCCCTCCCCCGAAAATAAGTTTTAATATAGCGTTAAGCATATCAACACTTGTATTATCCCTAGTCTGGCATTATTTAAAAATTCAGCTTCTTCGGAGACTCACCGTCAGGGATCTTGACATAGAGGCATCTGTGCTCCTGGTCCGCCCCTTTCTGTACCTTAAATGGATAGTAATGTTTCACAATAAAAGCCGCTCCAATTAATCGTCACAGGTTTGGGGCCATGGAGAGTGTTATTTCAATACTGTCAGAGTTGTAGTTCAAGGGTAATTGAATGATAAAGTATCCCCCTCCCGCCCCTTTTACTGATGTAACACTGCTCAGCTCAGAGCAGCAAGACTGTCTGTATGGATCACAGAGAGGGACCATGTTCAGTGAGCATAAAGAAAATCCTCAAAAACCTGTCGGGGGGGGGGGGAGGGTTTTCCTTATGTTCACAGTGAAAAGATTGTCCTTTGCTGTGATCTGTCCAGTCCCAGGACCAGATTCCACATCTGAGGGGAGGCGGCTTACACAAGGTAAAAGGGACAGGAGGGGGATACTTTATCATTCAATTACTCTTGTACTACAACTCTGACAGTATTGAAATAACACTCTCCATGGCCCAAATACTATGATGATTAATTGGAGCTGCTTTTATTGTGAAACATTACTATCCCTTTAAAGGGATAGTAATACTTCGTTTTATCTTTATTTTATTTTGTAGGCGTTAAAAAAACATGAAGAACGATATAAGTCTTATCTCTCAATCCTTTATGGTTTGAGAGATATTCACAAGCAGAGTTTCCCCTCCCGCCCCTTTTACCTAGTGTAAGCCATCTCTTCTCAGATGTGGAATCCACTCCATAGACCAGACAGATAACAGCAGGGGACAATCTTCTTCCTATGAGAACAATGAAAGCCCTGCCCCCCTTGACAAGTTTTTCAGGTTTTTCCCTTATCTTAATTGAAGATTGTCCCTCTCTGCAGTCTACCTGGGCACCTCCCTTCTGATCTGGCTGAACAGTGTTACATCAGTAAAAGGGGCTGGAGGGGGATACTTTGTCATTGAATTACTCTTGAACTACAAGTCTGACAGAATTGAAATAACACTATCCAAGGTCCAAATACTATGATGATTAATTAGAGCTGCTTTTATAATTAAACATTACTACCCCTTTAAAGGTTCAACGCAACTCCCCCTTCCCAATCATAGAGGAGACAGGGAAGGACAGAGCAGGCGCACAGGTGCCTCTTCAGCAAGATGTCTGCAATGTTGTTTGCCGGCAAGTCTCTGAAGAAGTTGAATTTCTAAATAATTCTGGGCTTACAAGCATGGATATGCTGAATGATGTATTAATTATTTGGGGGACACATTAAAATACACAAATGTTCCGCTTTAAAGTACTGAAAGGGGGGATAGCAAATAGTCTCTTGTTTATTCTTAACCCTTTGAGTGCCAGAGGAGTAAGCAACACATTACGGAGCAATACATTGCACACCTCTCTGGCATTCAAAAGGATACATTTAACCATCACAACACTGCAAAACTCTGCAAAAAGAGGACACCGAGACAACAGCACCCATAATTTTTGGGAGAGACGTTCTCAGAATACCCCATAAACATGCTAAGGGAGGAGATTATAATAAAATTAAAAGCAAAAAAGCATGGGTATTGTACAGAGGAACGGCAGAGTGGATGTGTAACCAATAGATGTATGAATGAATCAGTTTATTCATATAGCACCACAAGCATACATACTCTCTCTCAGGCCCTCATTCTCTCCAGACTAGACTATTGCAACATTCTATTCTCTGGTCTTCCTGCCTCATCTTTCTCCCCTTCAGTCTCTTCTCAATTCAGCTGCAAGAATAACTAACTTTGCTCCCAGATACCTTCCCTCTCATCTGCTCCTGTAATCCCTCTATTGGCTACCTATAAAATATATTTCTTACAGCATCCTTGTACTCGTCATTAGGTCTTTCTTCAGCACCCACTTACATTTCTGCTGTTATCTTCTGCTACACCCTTTCCCTTCATAGGAGTTCTTCTCAATGGTTCTCTCTGTCCTTTCCCTACACAACTCGAGCCATCTCTTGTCTACAATCTATTTCACTGGCTGCCCCTCCACTTTGCAATGACCTCCTTATCACAATTCACCAATCATCCACATTCATCACTTTCAAGCATCTCCTAAAACCCATCTGCTCAAGGAGACATCTCAGTAACAATATCCTCCTTGTGCGCACAGACAGTCACACAAGAATCATTCGGTTTTCCTTCACTACTCCTTGTATTTGCACTCACGATCCTCCTCCTAATGTCTCTGTACGTTATGCTTTCTAATTAGGTTGTAAGCTCCTTGGCACATGTTCCTTTTCCTATGTTCAGGGTCCATACAAAGGGTTCTCCAAAGACCTGTTCACAAAAGGACAAGGGGCCACCTGCTTAGACTTGAGGAAAGGAGATTTCATCTACAACAGTGGAAGGGATTCTTTACGCTAAGGACAATAAAGGTACGGAATTCACTGCCTGAGGAGGTGGTGCTATTGAATACATTAGATGCCTTTAAAAAAGGCCTGCATATACTTATTTAAAAGAGGAGAACATAGAGGGCTATGTAAGTTAGTATTGGGATTAATTTTTGGTTAGTGCTTGTTGATCCAAGCAGAAATCTACTTGCTATTGGGAATCAAGAAGGAATCCCCCCCCCCATTCAATGCAGAATTTGAAATTGCTATATTGAAGGGTTTTTTTGCCTTCTTTTGGATCAACGATGGTAAACAGGAATAGGAAAAGGGTTGAACTAGATGGACGCAAGTCTTTTTTCAACCTAAATTACTACGTTACTATGTAATAATGTTACTAATGTACGATTCTCTTTGCTGCACTTTTACACTGGAAATAATGCAATGCTCTATAGCCTGATGCTCTTAACCCAGTTCTGTTTTATACTGTTACAACTTCTGTAAAGCACTGTGTGCATGTATGGCGCTATATAATTATAGATAGATACATACATACACAGTGCTTTACAATTTAAAGGAGCAGTAAACTTTTTTGTGAAAACATATATACTGTAGGGATTTTCCTATTGAGTAAAATAAGGGTACTCTCACTGCCAAGAGATTTATATTTCCAGAGTTATTATAGTTTAAACACTTTTTTTTTTTTTTACATTAGCAGTGCCCTCTAGTGGTCAAATTCTAATTAGATTTCCTGTTAGATTCTAATGGAAAGGAAAGTCAGAGACATACAGTTCTCCATAGAATGTGATAGAAAATGCTGAGTCACTACCTGTCAGTTAGAACTATCAGGAAGTAAACACATTAAAGTGATAGTAATGTCTACAAAAAAAAAAAAAAAAAAAAAAAAACTTTTTAGCATTTAGAAGAGCTTAAAAGCTGATCTGAATGCAAAAAAAACGTATCTCTCAAACCGCTATGGTTTAAGAGATACAGGCATTTAAAGTTTGATTTCTCCTACTGACAGCTGTAAACCTGTCAGCAGGAGATCCGTGTCGGTTGACACTGTGGCGCTTGAGAAGTGCCGGGATCTCGTTACTTACACGGAATCCCTTCATTGGAATGGTCTAAAACATGTGTGTTCAGACATTACTAACACAGTGAATTCACTTCCTGTCAGTTAGAACTATCAGGAAGTAAACACAGTACATTCACTTCCTGATTATTTATACGGCTATAAAATTTGAATCAATCATCTGACAGCGATGGGAGTGACCACTTTTTTTTTTTTTATTCAGCAGGAAATGCTGTGTAAAATATGTTTTCATAAAAAAAAAAGTTTTACTGATCCATTAAGGATTTAGACACTATAGGGTTACAAGTGTTTTGCAAAGTCAAACACTGGAAGTGAGGTCCCTGCCCGAAAGCTTACAATCTAATAGGTGATTTTGAAAGAGCTTTTAAAGGCTCCTATATTGTTGTTAGTCATGTTTTGTTTCAAACAATTGTACGATGCACTTAGCTCAGTTTATGCAAATGAGCTAGTGTTTACTGGAAGGAAGTGACAGTTGAGATGGGGAGAAGTGCCAGATTTGCACTGACAAAGCTAAACATAAGAATTTGCTTAAATATACTTAAGAACACAAATATAGCCGTTTCTGAAACCTCTCCCTCAAAAATGTCCCATTTGTTAAAAAGTGACAGTTTCACTTGAAATAGTCACTTGGTTGGGAACAGCAGAGGGAGTAGAAAAGACTTAGGCCCCTTTCACGAGGGAAACATCAGCACAGCGAAGCTGTTCAGGATCGGATACCTGCAGTGAAAGGGACTACAGTACATTTAATATGGGCAACTACTGACCGGTGTAATAGCAACAATGTCCAGTATGCTGCAATATACTACTCTCACTCTGGAACAAAGTAAAGTTGCATTAAGTAAGATCTGCACAGAGGTTCTATAGGGCACTGGCAGGCCTCTCTCACTACCAGTATTGCAAGTTACCATCTTCACTGCAACCCGCCTGGGCACCAGGCAATAACCCTTTGAGTGCCAGAGGGGGACAGAACGCATTGCAAAGCAATGCGTTCCATACCCCTCTGGTACTCAAAGGGTTATTATTGTCTTGTTCTCACATGGGTTGGTCATCGTACACACATCCTCTGATTTCCAGTTGGTAGTGGAAAGTAGGAGGGAGGAAAGTTTCGACAGACGGGCAAAAGAACTGGCACAGGGGCTGCAACAATTGAGCTGCCCATGTCAAAGAGGCCTTAGGAGTAATTAAAATCAATTAAGCCCAATTTTAACTCTCTTTTCAAGCTGACTAAAATGAATAAAATTGTTCATTTGTTCCAGCTTGGTTCTAGAGCCAGTGCACATCCAGACAAGATGTAGACCAGTTGGCTGGTCTTGGACAATAGAACTTGACCTTTAGGCCTTGTTCACGTGGCAACTGAATTACAATGCATTGATCACATGGGAGAAAACAAAACAAACATGACAGTTAGTGTGCCTTATGGGACATACCTGGGAACTCTCCTGTTTTGCCCGAGAGACTCCAGTTTTTAGTGTCAATTACCGGGTCTCTGGGACAGAGGCTGATTTTCCGGCAGTGTTTTTTTTTTCCTGAGTAACTCTGCCCACTTCTCCTCCTCCCCACCCTGTTCCTCCCGCTTCTCCTCCTCCCCACCCTGTTCCTCCCGCTTCTCCTCCTCCCCACCCTGTTCCTCCCACTCCCCTCCCGCTTCTCCTCCTCCCCACCCTGTTCCTCCCACTCCCCACCCGCTTCTCCTCCTCCCCACCCTGTTCCTCCCACTCCCCACCCGCTTCTCCTCCTCCCCACCCTGTTCCTCCCACTCCCCACCCGCTTCTCCTCCTCCCCACCCTGTTCCTCCCACTCCCCACCCGCTTCTCCTCCTCCCCACCCTGTTCCTCCCACTCCCCACCCGCTTCTCCTCCTCCCCACCCTGTTCCTCCCACTCCCCACCCACTTCTCCTCCTCCCCACCCTGTTCCTCCCGCTTCTCCTCCTCCCCACCTTGTTCCTCCCACTTCCCACCCACTTCTCCTCCTCCCCACCCTGTTTTACCTGCTTCTCCTCCTCCCCACCCTGTTTTACCTGCTTCTCCTCCTCCCCACCCTGTTTCTCCTGCTTCTCCTCCTCCCCACCCTGTTCCACCCACTTCTCCTCCTTCCCACCCTGCTTCTCCCACTTTTCACTCACTTCTCCTCCTTTCCACCGTTTATCCCACTTTCTACACACTTCTCCTCCTTCCCAGCCTGCTTCTCCCACTTCTCCTCCTCCTCACCCTGCTTCTCCCACTTCTCCTCCTCCTCCTCACCCTGCTTCTCCCACTTCTCCTCCTCCCCACCCTGTTCCTCCCGCTTCTCCTCCTCCCCACCTTGTTCCTCCCACTTCCCACCCACTTCTCCTCCTCCCCACCCTGTTTTACCTGCTTCTCCTCCTCCCCACCCTGTTTCTCCTGCTTCTCCTCCTTCCCACCCTGTTCCGCCCACTTCTCCTCCTTCCCACCCTGCTTCTCCCACTTTTCACTCACTTCTCCTCCTTTCCACCGTTTATCCCACTTTCTACACACTTCTCCTCCTTCCCAGCCTGCTTCTCCCACTTCTCCTCCTCCTCACCCTGCTTCTCCCACTTCTCCTCCTCCTCCTCACCCTGCTTCTCCCACTTCTCCTCTTCCTCCTCCTCACCCTGCTTCTCCCTTCTCCTCCTCCTCCTCCTCACCCTGCTTCTCCCACTTCTCCTCCTCCTCCTCACCCTGCTTCTCCCACTTCTCCTCCTCCTCCTCACCCTGCTTCTCCCACTTCTCCTCTTCCTCCTCCTCACCCTGCTTCTCCCTTCTCCTCCTCCTCCTCCTCACCCTGCTTCTCCCACTTCTCCTCCTCCTCCTCACCCTGCTTCTCCCACTTCTCCTCCTCCTCCTCACCCTGCTTCTCCCACTTCTCCTCCTCCTCCTCCTCCTCACCCTGCTTCTCCCTTCTCCTCCTCCTCCTCCTCACCCTGCTTCTCCACCTTTCCACCCTTTCATCCCAATTCTCCTCCTTCCCACCCTGTTCCTCCCACTTCTCCTCCTTCCCATCCTGTTCTTTGGACTTCCTGCCCACGTCTCCTCCTTCCCATCCTGTTCCTCAAACTTCCCCAGAACAATGACAGTAAGCACGACACACCCAATTCAGCCCAGCCACCTTTATGACAAGAATCTCCTCATTAAAATACATCTGGTCTCAGCCCATGAGCCCTCTATGGCGTTTCCACAGGATGAAGTTCTCAGGTGTACTCATGAGACCGTGCATACTGCTGAAAACTACAGCACGTCTCGAGGTAAATGCATCTTGTTATAACTTTTGGTCTGACAGCGTATCATCTTAATGTCATGAGATCTGTACGGATGTCAACATCTCTGCACCAAGTCTCACGTTAACACAATTGATGTTCAATGCTGACACTGAGGAAAAGCATTATGGGTAGGAAAATAGGGAATCGTGAGTCAACAAGAGTTGAAAAATGCATAATAAAATCATATGATCATGCGATTTCAGTACATCAAGAAAACTGTCAGTGTGAAGTCAGACTTATAATTTTATACATTTTTATTTTTTTTATGTCTCAAAAAGAACAGCTAGTGTGAGAACTATCAGGACCTGTCATGCCCTTTGTATCTCTAAAATAATCAGTTGCACAAGTGTGCAGTAAAAGTCATATGGGTGTGGAGATTCTAATTTAGATCTAGTTTTAACTGAGGACAGACAGGCCTCAGGGGAAGAGAGGAATTTAATAGATGATATTTTTATCTCTTATTCATAATGCATCAACATTTTCCCTGGCACTGTACAGAGAGAGCAGGAGAATGCAAATAGACAATGCAACATACTGTACATGTACAGACCAAAGCCATACCAACGTTAATGTGAGTTTTATTGTTGTGAAGAAATGTGATACACTTCTATACACACCACATAGTCGGATCTCCGAAAAGAAGGTCACTAGGTTAGGAAAGAGGGATGGTCCCTCCTGAAGCGGGACACTTGGAAGATATTAACCCCTAATATCTCCCAAAGAGGGACACTTGGGAGACATGGACCCCTAATATCTCCCACAGAGGGACACTTGGGAGACATGGACCCCTAATATCTCCCACAGAGGGACACTTGGGAGACATGGACCCCTAATATCTCCCACAGAGGGACACTTGGGAGGTATGGACCCCTAATATTTCCCAAAGAGGGACACATGGGAGGTATGGACCCCTAATATCTCCCCTAAAGAGGAAGACTTGGGAGGTATGGACCTCTAATCTCTCATAAAGAATGACACATAAAAAGGTACATACCCCTAATATCTCCTAAAGAGGGACATTTGACAGATATGCAAAAAAAAAGTGCAGAGAGAGGGCCCTGCATTTTGGCGGTTACAATTTAGAGTAGGGAAGGCCAAAGTTTTTTCCTCAAGGACAATGAGAAGAGAACAAAGATTCAAGGGACAAATAAAGAAGATGTATTAACTCCATGCTTTCTAGAGAGGTCACCAAAGCAATGCTTTGCAGATCACATTAGCATTTAACCCTCTGAGTGCCAGAGGAGTACGCAACGCATTGCTCTGCAGTGCGTTGCGTGCCCCTCTGCCACTCAGAGGTTGAGAGATTAAAGAGGAACTACCACCCCGCAAAAACTTTACATTAATTAAGTCTTCATCTTGCAACTAGCTGCTTAGTAGCGCTAGTCGCCAGAAACATTACCTGGTTTCAAAGATTTGAGTTTTTCGGAGGCTCACAGGCCGGCTCCAAAAGGGACTGACAGCGCAGGCGCACGGACGTCACTATGACGAGATGTCCGTGCTTCCTGCTACTGTCAGCCTCCGAAAAACTCGAAAATCTTTGAAACCAGGTAATATTTCTGGTGACTAGCGCTAGTAAGCAGTTAGTCACCAGATGAAGACTTAATTAATGTAAAGTTTTTTGCGGGGTGGTAGTTCCCTTTTAAAGCCTCCATGGACGTGACAGATGTTCTCTTAAGAAAAGACGTAAGGGAAAAATTCTGAGAGACCACTAGGATTTTTTGGCAATGGTCAGGTAAGCGAGGCCTTATTATTGAGCGATGTTTGTTTTATTTTAAATTACAAAACATTGCACAAAATAAGACATGTCTGTGACAAAGGCCAAACTCTGAAGACAGGTTGCCAAGCAATGATATCTACGCCTCTCTTGAGGAAGTTAATATTTGACAGGTAATCCTATCCCTGAACCTGATCATATTGTACCTTTGAAATAATTATTAGCAAACTGGTATATTAGTATAGACAGATCGATAGAAGCTAAATACAACTAGCTTTATTGAGACACATTAGTTGTACTGTATGGTCTCTTAGACCGACTGACCTACATCCACTGTCATACAGTGAAGAAAATATTAACCCCGAGAGTGCCAGAGGGGTGCACAATGCCTCACCTTTTAAAGCAGCAGTACATTTTTGTTATGAAAAAAAAAAATTCCTATTAGTTATTCGATTAGAGAGAAAAGTCAGCGAGTCTCATGCTGTCAGAACTTTCGGGAAGTAATCAACCTGTAATTCACTTCCTGATAAATTTGAATTGCCATCATCCCATAACATAAAGTGGTAGAATGCGTCGCTCACTGTGAGCCGTAACCACACATGCGCAGTAGAGAGTCTGTACTGTGTGCATGTGTGGTTTCGCACACAGGGTGCTTCACTGTGAGCCATCTGGAGCACCCCTCTAAGGATCAGCACGTTCGGAGAGTCAATACTGCGCATGACTGCAGTAGACTCGGCGATTGCGTTGCCTTGCTCCGGACAGCTCACAACAGGTAGACTGCAGAGAGGGACAATCTTCAATTAAGATAAGGGAAAAACCTGAAAAACTTGTCAAGGGGGGCAGGGCTTTCATTGTTCTCATAGGAAGAAGATTGTCCCCTGCTGTTATCTGTCTGGTCTATGGACTGGATTCCACATCTGGGAAGAGATGGCTTACACTAGGTAAAATGGGCGGGAGGGGAAACTTTATCATTCAATTACTCTTGAACTACAACTCTGATAGTATTGAAATAACACTCTCCATGGACCAAATACTATGGAGATTAATTGGAGCTGGTGTTTTTGTGAAACATTACTCTCTCTTTAGCCAACTGATTTAATCCTACAGCCTGAAAATATAGAATGATTATTCTTAAGTGTTCATTTATTCCATCCCACCAGTGAAAACAGAATTTCTCATATGGTGGCGAGACGCAATGTATTAGATTATTGAGTTAAAGGGATAGTAATGGTTGTTTTTACCAAACTTTAATCTTGTAGATATTAAAAATATAAATGCAATGATGTATGTCACATCTCTCAAACATGTATAGTTTGAGAGATATAAGCATCTAAAGTTCCCCCTCCCGCCCCTTCACAGACCTCAGCGCTCTAGCTGACAGGAGATGATCCTGGTCCCGGGACCAGCTGGCGAAATAGCGCCATCTAAAAAGAAATACTTAATTGGAACTGTCTACAAAGTGTGCTTGCAAACCAGGCACACTTTGTGGACCGTTCCAGTGAAGTATTTTTCTAGATAGTGCCATTTCAGTCAGTCCCGGGACCAGGATCTCATTCTGTCAGCTTGAGCGTTGACATCTATGAAAGGAGCGGGGGTGGGGGGGACTTTAGATGCTTATATCTCTCAAACTATACATCTTTGAGAGATGGGACATACCTCACTGCATTAATACTTTTAATATCTAAAATATCAAACTTTGGTAAAAACAACCATTACTATCCCTTTAATAAGTATGCAGGCTTTATCAGACAATCCAGGGAAAGGGATCTGCTGAGAGTAGGTTCCCTAACTACTAAACAGAAATTCTCTAAACTATTAAATGGAGTTAGAAAAAAAGCACAAGGTATGGGCAGTTCGAATTGAAACAAAAAAAAACTGTATAGGTAACAGGTCATTATGGTAACTAGTATTTACTGCCACTGAAACAACGAGATTTAGAGAACTTGTGTCAAGAATATATTTAAAAGTTCAAAATCAAGGTCTGTGTTCACAAACAGCTGTAACGCTCAGAGATGAGCAAGAGTGTAGGTCGCTCACCCCTGAAGATGTTAATGAACCAGCAGGCCTGTTTGTATGACCCTTGATGTTTTGATCTATGGTGGTCAAAGAGGCAGACAACCACTCAAACAGCAAAGAAAAACAGACCCACAGGGGAGCTTTGAGAGTGCATCTTTATGCTAACATGATCCTTTACAAAGACACCTAAAAAAAATATCCCTCTGCCCTTTACACCAGGTGGGTGTGATGAACGTGATAACAAGATGATAAATTCTCCATTTCTGATGTTATTCTATGGAGACTACGCAGTGAGATTTCTCAAGTTGGAGACATCATAGTGTATGGGTTCCATAGAATAACAGAGATGAGAGTTATTAAAGGGATAGAGGAGGCAAGTATAGTTTTTGATACCTTTTATTGGTTAACTATGCAGATTTAGAATGCAAGCTTTCAAGACCTAAGGTTTTGAAAGCTTGCATTCTAAATCTGCATAGTTAACCAATAAAAGGTATCAAAAACTATACTTGCCTCCTGTATTTCTAAGGCTAACACAGTACCAACTCTCATCTATTAAAGGGATAGTAATACTTAAATTACTAATCCCTATATTAAAGTCATATTTAAAATAAATGTATTGCTCCCAGTGTCATCTCTCAAACCTTTATGGTTTGAAAGATAATAACTCCTAAAGTTGCCCTCTCCCTCCCTCCCTCTCCCCCGTACTAGCTGACTGCAGGGAAGTCTGTCATACGACTTTCAGGCGGCTCTGCACCAGAGCCACAATCATGTTAATAAAAAAAAAATCTTTCACTGAGATGTAGGGTGACCACGGGTCCCGGAATGTCCGGGAGTGTCCCTTATTGCAAGCATATGTCCCGCGTCCCGGGTCATCTCCCACCGGGACAATGAAGTGTCCCGGAATGAAGCCAAGCCACCCACACAGCAGTGTTTGCTGTGTTTTTTTATATATGCCACCCTGGATGTCAGCCTGCAAGTGGTGTGTCACATCATGGACGCCGCGAGAGAGCGCTTGGTAGCATAAATCAGCGCTCCCTCGCAGTGTCCATGATATGACACACAGTTTGCAGGCTGACATCCAGGGCAGCAATCCAGTTGATCTCCTGGAGGCAAGCGCTCTAGTAATACAGAGCGCTGGGAGATGACATCATCTCCCAGCGCTCTGCATTACTGAGCACAGCGCGCGGGAGCTTCAGCTCTGTGCCGGAGGAGGCACAGAGCACTTTCCATACCGCTAGACTACCAGGGACTCAAGGTAGGGCATCAAGGGGCAATGTGGAGATGAAGAGGAGTAGGGTGACCACATGTCCTGGAAAAGCAGAACGGAAATGTGGTCACCCTATTGAGATGGTCTTCTACGTGTGTTTGGTTTGCAGGCACACGTAGAAGACAGTTTTACTGAAAGATTTTTTTTTTAATCAACGCGATTGCGGCTCTTCTGCAGAGCCACCTGATGATTGTAAGACCAGAAGGGGGAGGGCGAGAGCAACTTTAGGAGTGACTATCTCTCAAATCATAAAGGTTTCAGAGATGACACTGGGGGCAATACATTTATTTTTAATATGACTTTAACATAGGGATTAGTAATAATTATTACTATCCCTTTAAGCCCTAGTACATAACCCTCCTGGGAGTTTAAGACTACAACTTCCATTATCCCCAGCAAGCTAGCTGCTAGCCAGGGATGTTGGGAAATCCAGTCTCCAACAAGTAAATGACTCTGGTTGCCCTGCCTTAGACACACCTAAATGACATATCATATACAGGTCATTCGCTGGGTAAAGACCCAGGATCCAGGAAACACATTGGCTTCTGAAATTCTCAAGTGAAACAGGATGATTCCTGCATGGAAGTATGCAACAAAATTACACACGGGGGAAAGCCCAATTACATGAAATTCTCAGTGATGTAACAATGATTACATAGGACAATATGCCCGAAGTAAGCTGAACAATACAAGGGTGACCAAACTGCAGCACAGGGGAAAAATAATTAAAATTTAAATAGGGTTTTACACCCTGTGAATGCTAGACACATTGTGAATCATCTGATGTCATCACACCTACTTCTGTTGAAGCAGTCTGTCATAACTGTCAATATTGTTCTGTGCTAGATAGGTATCCATTGCTTTTTGAAAGCTGTTACAGTATCTGCAAGCACAACATCCCAAGGCAAAGAATTCCATAGCTTTACCGCCTGTACTGTAAGAAAATCCCTGCCTTTACTCTAACAAGCTGCCTGTGTTTGTACAGCAACTGCAAAACAAATTTTTTTAGTATAAGATGTGAAGACAAAATCACAGATATGATTTATTTTCTCCACTTAAAGGGATAGAATTGTTTCACAAAAATAGCACCTCCAATTAATCTTCCTAGTATTTGGGCCATGCACAGTGTTATTTCAATACTGTCAGAGCTGTAGTACAAGAGTAATTGAATGATAAAGTATCCCCCTCCCACCCCTTTTACCTAGTGTAAGCCACCTCCCCTCAGATGTGGAATCTGGTCCCAGGACCAGACGGCTCACAGCAAGGGACAATCTTCTTACTGTGATCATAAGGAAAACCCTGCCCCCCCTTGACAGGTTCTGCCTTATGCTCACTGAAGATTGTCCCTCTCTGTGATCCATCCGGACAGTCTTGCTGCCCTGAGGTGAGCAGTGTTACATCAGTAAAAGGGGTGGGAGGGGGATACTTTATCATTCAATTACTCTTGAACTACAACGGTGATAGTAATGAAATAGCACTCCCCATGGCCCAAATACTATGAAGATTAATTGGAGCTGCTTGGATTATGAAACATTACTGTCCCTTTAAAAAAAAAAAAGTAACAAAAAAAAATTGAAATTGGTTAATAACTTTAAAAGGAATGCCAACACCTTCAATTTTATGTACTTTAGAGCAAGCATATATAAAAATCAAGCACTCATGTGTTACATCCCCAAAACAAATTTGCTTTTTAACACGAGTTAATGGTTGAGTAAATGGGGTCCGCTCCTCTATCGTTCAAGAAGCCGTTGCCATATCTCAGCCCATGTACAGACAAATCCTGTACAATCCACTCAAGATTGCTGTGGTTTGTTGGAGTCCTGGTAGAGGCAGTACCGTAAAATCTCAGGTATAATACGCAGGCATAAATTATACCCAAGATTTTTGGTAAAATAATGAGTTCCTGTGTATCATACGCAACCCCTGTCCTTCCTTCTACCACCCCCCCGAAAAAAAAAAAAAAAAAAAAAGTCTCCCCCACCTCAATGTTAGTACTTGCCTGCCCCCCTTACTGCAATCAAACACCCCCACCTGGGGGCAGCGGGCAGCATTCCTGCACTCACCACCTGCTTCTTCTATGCTGCATTACTCAAAAAAATGTTAAAGGCCACCTTAATAACCAGGATCCCCCTCTGGAAGCGGCCGTGAAATAGGGTCAGTGGGCGGCATTCTTGCTTTCGCCACCTTTTTTTTTTTCCACTCCTGGAACCCCTCCGAGTATCTGGGTTGCCCTGTCAGGACCTACCATAGATTTCATAGAATGCCGCCCGTTGCCCCTGTTTCACAGCTGCCTCCAGAGGGGGGATCCTGGTTATTAAGGTGGGCTTTAACATTTTTTGAGTAATGCAGCATAGAGGAAGCAGGTGACGAAGGCAAGAATGCCGCCTGCTGCCTCCAGATGGGGGGTCCTGGACGTCAGGGGGTGTCTGACTGCAGAAAGGGGGACAGGAAAGTTCTAATATTGAGGTGGGGGAGACTGGGAAGGGTGATTTAGGGGGGTATTTAAAAACATTTTTTGGCGCTTGGGTTTTTTTTTTTCCCCCACTTGTGTATAATAAGCACACCCACACTTCACATAAGGTAAAATGGGATAAAAATGCGTGTATTATATGGTAATATCTGCTTGGTAAGTTTTACAGATGCAATCATGAAGTACAAGGTATTTAACCGTTTTGTTATAGTGTTCCTTTAATGTGTTAACCCTTTGAGTGCCAGAGGGGTATGTACCGCTCTGGCACTTAAAGGGTTAATGTAGTTCTCAATCTTGTTTTAGGAGTCACTGCCACTGTAACCACTTTTAGTGCAAGCAAAAAAAAAAAAAAAAGTGAACTCAACTCACCCCCCCCCCCCCCGCAACACATGGGTTAAACTTATCAAGGTCCCCACCTTCTTATCTTTCATCACGTGTTAGAAGTTCCAATCCGCCCCCCTCCCCGCTGGGTAATGTCCAGACACAGGGCACCGTGGTTCAGCTCAGCATTATCTGAACTCCAGCCTGTGCTAGCATCCGCTGACCTCTACATTTCATTAACCACTTGGATGCCAGCAAGGTCTCCAACACATTGCTTCACAATACATTGAAGACAACTAGAGCATTCAGGGGTTTAAAATCCCCATTCAAAGTGAATAGAGATTCAAAAAAATGTTATTTCTACGCTACAATGTAGTTGGTTTGCGTGAACATTTCTCACTGTCTTCATCATCCTCTGTTCTAATTTCACCTTAACCCCTTAGCATCCAATGCCGTGCCAGGACAGTCACGGCACTTAAGGACCAGTGACAGTCCTTGCACATCATTGAATTCAGGGCACGCTGCTCGGGGATCCCTGAATCAGATATACAAAAAAAAAAAAAAAAAAATGCCCCGTGGTCCTCAAGTGCCAGCCGTGATCGCTTGCACCAATCGTTTAGGGGTTAAAGCGATAGTAATACTTCTATTAAAGTGGAGGTCCAAGACTTTATTCTTTTTTGAGAAGGCAGCGCTAGATTTCAATACTTACAGTTTTGTAGTTCAAGCGCTAGTCAATCAGAAAGGATCCCCCTCCTGCCCCTTTCTCCTGCATCACTCTGCCTCTCAGTCTGCGCGGCGAGGGACAATCTTCAGTAAGCAAAAGGAAACTCCTGTCCTCCTTCCTCGGGGGAGGGGGGGGGGGGTTAAGGGTTTTCCTTATACTTCCTGAGTGAAGGTTGTCCCTCACTGCATCCGTCCAGTCCCATGATCTGATGGTAGGTGGCCAGAAAGGGCCGGAGGGTGATCCTTTCGGATTGAATAGCTTTTGAACTACAAAACTAAGTTATGAAATACAGCGCTATGTGTTTTAACCCCTTAAGGACCCTTGACGTACCAGGACCGTCACGGTCCTTGAAATACTCAAGGACCGATGACGGTCATAGTACGTCACATACTTTTTACTTACAGCGCTCTACCGGGAGCGCTGTAAGTAAAAATAGGGCCTGAAATTGACCGCTCCAAGATAGGAGCGATCTCTATCAGGCCCCATAATGACGCGCCGATACACGCGACAGGTCACGTGTACCGGCGCGTCCAAGTGCTCCTATGCGGTCATTATGGGACGGAAATGTCCCAGGACCGCCAGTCCTTAAGGGGTTAAAAAAAAAAACCAAAAAAAAAAACACAACAGTATAGGTAACAGGTCATTATGGTAACTAGTATTTACTGCCACTGAAACAACACGATTCAGAGAATTTGTGTCAAGAATATATCTAAAGTTCAAAATCAAGGTCTGTGTTCACAAACAGCTGTAACGCTCAGAAGAATCGAACCTCCAATTTAATAGAAGTATTATTGTTCACACCATACCTGGGAACTTCCAATTGAGGTCTATCCGGAGGCAAGTGCTCTGGTGCAGCAGGGGGTGACAATGGCGCAAATCACGTCAAAAAGGGGCAGGGCTTGACATGAGTTGGGGGCAGGGCTAAAAGGTGTCACACAGAAGGCTGGGGAAGGAGGAACCACAGATGTGGGCAGAGTTTCAATAGAAACTCCCCACATCCGGTGGATTCTGCCTCCGCCCCGGAGACCCGGTAAAGCTCTGTCAAAACCGGAGTCTCCAGGGCAAATCTGGAGAGTTCCCAGGTATGGTTCACACTTACGATGTTAGATGAGATTTGAGATGACAGTTGGAAAGGTGTTTGCCATAGAAATACAGGGGGCAAATATAGTCTAGTTGATACCTTTATTGGCTAACTAAGCAGATTTAGAATGCAAGCTTTCAAGACCTCTCAAAGAACGAGATTTGAACACTGTTCTAATTGCACGTACTTACAGCTCATGTTACCTATTATGGATTGAACTCTGCCATGTTCCACATTGTTATACAGTGCCAAAAACAGACAATAACCCTAACAATTATAGGCGTCCACAGAAATGTCCCTTCTGCTGACACCCATAGTAACAATAATTGTGACTGCCAAAAAAAAGACTGCAAGTTCTTCTGGGCCGGAACCTCACTATCTAGAGTGAATGGGGTACACATTAACCCTTTGAGTGCCAGAGAGGTAGCAAACACATTGCAATGTGATGACTATCTCCCTGGAACTCAAAGGCTTAAGTCAAGAGGAATATTAAAGAACTAATCGCATAATACTTACTCGCTTTACTGTGGCCATAAAAGCTTAAAGGGATAGAAATACTTCATTATTACTATCCCCCATGTTTTAACCCTTAAAATTCTGAACTGAATGATAGCGGCATCTCTCAAACCTTTATGGTTTGAGAGATATCAGTTTTCAAAATGCCCTCTTTTTGCCATTCCCCTGACATCAGTGTTCTAGCTGAGAGCCGGGGAATCCGGTCAGTGACCAAGCAGCGGCTCTGCAGGAGTCCTGAGATCTCGTTATAGAAACAGAAATCCTTCATTAAATTAGTCTTCTACGTGTGTTTAGTTTGCAAGAACACGTAGAAGACCATTTTAGTGAAGGATTTCTGTTTCTATAACGAGATCTCAGTACTGCCGCAGAGCCGCCGCTGGTCCCGGGACCGGATTCCCCTGCTCTCAGCTAGAACGCCGATGTCAGGGGAGAGGGACCTTTGAAAGTGGATATCTCTCAAACCATAAAGGTTTGAGAGATGCCGCTGGTATCGTTGAATTCAGAATTTTAAGGGCTACAACATGGTTGATAGTAATACTTAATTATTACTATCATTTTAATGATCCCTCAATTTTCTCCTTGTGACTTTATTCAAAAGATAATACTCTTCAATCAGTTCGGAATATCATCTCCATGGCACAAGGGGAGTTGCTAGCAGGACCTCAAACGCTGCACATGGGTCATCACTGCTTTAGTTTGAAGAAACTGCCAGCAACTGTTATATCAGCGTCTAAGAAAATGAATTCCAGGGTGGACTGAAAGAAGTGAATTCTTGAACCACGTCAAAATTCATAGGTGCCATTTTTTCTTAGGCCATACTTAGACAAGTATGTGTATGGAGGTTATTACTAGGTGTTCATTCTAGTTTAATGCACACATGAACAGCCTGACGCAGCATGCTGCAACTGCACTGTGTATGCGTTGAGCACAGCAAAGTTGAGCCGAACCTACCTGCACTGCCACCTACAGGCAAAGGTGCAGATCGTTCAGACTAGTGACAAAGTTGGATGAGCGTAGCAGCGACCAAAGAATGGACAACCCATGTGGGTGTCAGTCAATGAAATATGGTTGATGCTGATGTACTATCTATCTGTCATCCCTCATGGGATCACGGGCTGAGCGGCCATAATGAAGAGTCAAGGCAGACAGCTTGAGCAGAGCATATTGCAGCTCAGTGTGACTCCAGTATGAAGTTAGCCTTACAGCACAGAGCAGACACTCAGTCGACAGTCACAAGCAGTGTGTGAAATGCAGATCAATAAAAAAGGCAGATACCTTCAGTACGATCCAGTTTTACTGTATTGTACTTTGGCTCCTTCAAGACTGCAGTGTCACGTATCATAAATTAATTTAGAGAAGGTATTTCACCTTTTCCACAGAGTGGGATTAATTACAGAGACATCTAAGAAAAGGTCTGAATATTAGCAATATGAAAATTTGTTTAGGCCTTAAACCTTTGGGCGTCAGGTGTTGGATACATCAAGAGGGTTAAATCAAGGGTGGACATACTTGGTATCGAACACACTTGTCAGACATACTTTTTAGTAGGGTTGCACCGATACCGGTGCCGATACCGGCATTTGCGTGAGTATTCTTGCAAATGCGGCCGATGCCAGCACCGATACCCTGTGTCAGGGTCGGTGCTGCAGAGAGGGAGCCCGGGGAGCTGCTCACAATGCTCCCCGGTTGCCTCTCTCCCTCCTGCATCGTCGGAGCGTTGCCGCGGTTTACCATGGCAACGCTCCGACTCTGACCTCTGCTGGGGCTTGCAAGACAACAGTGAGCACCCGGCAGAGGAGGGTAAGGCAGGCAAAGAGATGGCAAGATGGGGCATCAAGAGCGGTTGGTGAAAGAGGCAGAGAGGGGGGTCAAGAGGGAGAAAAAGAGGCAAAAAGGACTAAGGGAGAAAAAAAAAAAAAAAAAGAGGCAAAAGGAGGGGGGGGGATCAAGAGTAAAGAAGGGGGAGAAAGGGGGATCAAAAGGGAGAGAAAAAGCAAAGGCAAAAGGGGGCTCAAGATGGGGAGAATGAAGCAAAAGGTGGGAATCAAGAGGTGGTGTGTGTGTTTGTGTGTATATATTTCAAGTACTCACTGATACCAATTACCGATTTTTTTGCGGTCATTTGCCAGTTTTCCCAAGTACCTAAATCATATATACATACCATACACACACACACACACACACACACACACACACACACACACACACACACACTTTAGGTACTTGGAAAACTGGCAAATGACTGCAATAAAAGGTATCGGTACTCGGTATTAAAAATTTGGTATCGGTGCATCTCTACTTTTTAGGAACCATCTGGGAGTCCTAGAGGCCAGGGCACGTACACAGATATCCTATAATATAAAAGGCCAGATGTATGTTTGTCCGAAGCAGTCATGCACAGCAGAGACTGCCCGAACGCATAGAAAGCTGGCCCGTGTACACAGGCTTTTACACTAGTATAAAATACTTCAGAAGTTAAGGACCCCTGGCCCTGGGGATTGTCCCATACAGTACAGTTGGTTTGCTCCAAAATTGTTCAACTTTTTCTCTTTCTTCACCTAGATTTACATAACATTGACTAGTGCAACACCGCTCATAACCAATAGGTCTCCCACTTCCCTCTTTTACTGGCACGCTATGTAAATTTACATTTATATAAACTGCATTACAGAGAAAGAAATGACATTAAAAATATGCAGATTGGTTGTGGTGATAATCTATATGAAAATCTGGTAAAGAGGAACGATCACTTTGTAACAACTAGGTGATTTTGTAATAGCTTTCTCAAAAGCAAACTATATTTATGTTAGGAAATTCTTAGGTAAAAACAGGTTTGTAAGATTTATTTATTTGGCATTCAGCACAAATCCTCCCGGTAGGCATGGAGGACTCAAACGTTTCACATAGTTCTGCATTACCAACAGTCACTTCCTACCAGGAAGAACTAGCTCAGCTGCATGAAAGGACACAAAATAAAGCTTAATATCTAATTGTTTGAAATAAAAAAAAAAAAAAAGTATAGGTTATTTATGCGTTTCAAAATCACGTTTAAAAGCATGGCTTTTATACAAATGCTAATTTAAAGATATTGATATTAAAAGTGAATCGGTCACCTTAAGACAATTTAGTTTCTATTAGAGAATTCATATCTGCTGATATGAAATACTGGCAATTTTTCTGTAAAATTAGTAAAATTATCCATAATGTTTTGGTGGCATTTAACCCTTTGAGTGCCAGAGGGGTATGCACGCATTGCTCTGCATTAGCTAGAGGCCTGTAACATCGTGCATTGGAAGCACTTTTGGAAGCAGACTTGTCGATGAAGGGATGGCTGCGTTGTGAGCCATGGCAGACAAACAGGGGACTGAAAAATGACCCCCCCCGGTTCTCCCCCTGGTGCAGACTGAACTGCATCACAGTTTACGATCACATACCTGGGAACTGTAAGGGTGTGTCCTAGAGACTCACTTTTGGAAACAGTGCAGAGACATGCAGCAAAACTGATAAAGGGATTGGAGGATCTGAGTTATAAAGAGAGACTAGCAAACTGAGTTTGTTTACATTAGAGAAGAGAAGTCTAAGGGGTGATATGATTACCATGTACATTCAAGGTCAATACAAATAACTCTCCAATGCAAAGAGCCGAGCTAAGAACAGGAGGTCATCCATTAAGACTAGAGGAAAGGTGTTTTTAATTAAGACAAAGGCAGGGATTTTTTTACAGTAAGGGCAGTAAAGTTATGGAATTCTTTGCTTCAGGATGCTGTGCTTGCAGATACTGTAGTTGCTTTCAAAAAGTAATGGCTACCTTTCTAGCTCATAACGATATTAAGAATTATGACAGTTTGTTTCAAAGCAGATAGGATGTTGATCCAGGGAAATATTCAGGTACCATTTGGCGCGAGGAAGGAATTTTCTTTCCACTTGGGGTTTAACTGGAAATGGCTTAGTTTTTTTTTTTTTGTTTTTTTAACTTCCTCTGGATCAACAGGGACGATCTTGATATTCACGTGTCTTTTTCCCATCATCAATTATGTTACTACGCTAGGGTTTTGACACAAATATCAGGGTGAAGGCTACTGGCCCATCAAAAACAAATGTTGGCAGATAAAAAGGAACACAAGCTATTTTTGTTTGTGTCTAGTGTGCAGCACATCACGGTTAACAAGTATATGGACTGTCCTTCACACCTAGGGTTAATACTGAACGTGTGCAGAGGACTAATTATAAAGGTGAGTGAGGGGCAAGAATCTCAGGGCGAGCAGAGCCCAGTGTTGCTAATTACATGATCTGCACCAATTGTCCGCTTACTTTCTAAACAAGATCCATTTCTATCGCAATGGCAGAGGGTGAGGTCCTGCTTGTGTATGTTCAAGCAGTGGCTATCCTGAAAATTATAGCATGTTAACCCCTTTGAGTGCCAGAGAAGTATCACTACAATGTGTTGGAAACCTCTCTGGCACTCAAAGGGTTAAAGGTTCGGAGCTCCTCTCTTCACCTGCCCCCAGCGAAAAGCTGATAGAAGCGATTTTTCAGGCTGCAAAATGCAGCTCCTGGGTTTTTTTTGTTTTTATTTTTTTTATTAACCCTCTGCTTCCACTGGAGCAGACTTCGTAAGATATGATAACTGCACTTTAAAGGACTAGCAACCCTTTATTTTAACTTTACATAAAAAAGGGACAGTACACACTGTTACAGTCTGCCTTCTGCGGTGTAATACAATGTTACAGTCTGCCTTCTGCGCTGAATTCCTTGTGTGATGTAATACAATGTTACAGTCTGCCTTCTGCGCTGAATTCCTTGTGTGGTGTAATACAATGTTACAGTCTGCCTTCTGCACTGAATTCCCTGTGTGATGTAATACAATGTTACAGTCTGCCTTCTGCACTGAATTCCCTGTGTGATGTAATACAATGTTACAGTCTGCCTTCTGCGCTGAATTCCTTGTGTGGTGTAATACAATGTTACACTCTCCCTGCAGCACTGAATGCTCTGAGTGATGTGATACAATGTTACAGTTTCCCTGCAGCACTGAATGCTCTGTGTGATGTGATACAATGTTACATTCTGCCTTCTGCACTGAATGCTCTGTGTGATGTAATACAATGTTACAGTCTGCCTTCTGCACTGAATTCCTTGTGTGATGTAATATGATGTTACAGTCTCCCTGTAGCCCTGAATGCTCTGTGTGATGTAACACAATGTTACAGTCTCCCTGTAGCCCTGAATGCTCTGTGTGATGTAATACAATGTTACACTCTCCCTGCAGCACTGAATGCTGTGTGATGTAATACAATGTTACACTATCCCTGTAGCACTGAGTGCTCTGTGTGATGTAATACAATGTTACAGTCTCCCTGCAGCACTGAATGCTCTGTGTGATGTAATACAATGTTACACTCCCCCTGCGGCACTGAATGCTCTGTGTGATGTAATACAATGTTACACTCCCCCTGCGGCACTGAATGCTCTGTGTGATGTAATACAATGTTACCGTCTCCCTGCAGCACTGAATGCTCTGTGTGATGTAATACAATGTTACCGTCTCCCTGCAGCACTGAATGCTCTGTGTGATGTAATACAATGTTACCGTCTCCCTGCAGCACTGAATGCTGTGTGCCAATTTACACTGTATCACTATTCCTGTGTTCATGTTCTCTGACAGACTGCTATCTGCAAATAGATCCAGGGACATAATTATTTGGAAAACACTAGTATCAGCGAAATAAATACATAAATAAACAGGTTACAGGCAACCTGACTTTTCATATTATGGAAGAGCATAATATGTAAAATCAAAATGAAAGGTTTAAGGACTGGTAACCATTTGAGTGACAGAAGGGTATCCAATGTACACATATGTACCACAGAAAAGGTGCCCATACTACAATCACACCAAAACCACAGTATCAAGGGCAAATCCTCCTGTCGCTCATCTAATGTTGTTTACCTCATCATGTGTGTGAAATGCCCTCAAACAGGATTATATGTGAGTGAGACAGGACAAACCCTAAGAAAATGGATGAAATCTCACAGGTCCACTGTGAACAACAAGACAGACCCCCAGCGGGTCAACATTTTTGCTCAACTGATCACAGCATTACAGATCTCAAAGTGACTGTACTGATGGGAAATTTTAGGACACAGACAGAAAGATCTGGGAATATAAACGGATAAAGTTTTACACTCTGAACTGTGGCCTGAACCATGACTAGGAGTTTATCTCACATTATCACACACAAACAGATTTGGGGCCCTTTGGGTCCAAGGGGCTGCACAGCTTATTGCTTATGCACCACTTTGGTGCTTGGCGGGTCAACACATACATTCCATAGAATTAGACATCTCTGGCTAAAGTCTAAACATCACTGGAGCATCAAAAATGTAATAAATTGTTTTTGTAGTTTTTTTATTATTTTTTTTCTTCTTCTAAAGACTGTACTGGAGCCTAGGGAATGAATTATAGAAAATACTGATAAGAAAATTCACTGACAATGGAATTTAAATGTTAAAATAATCTACATGAGTATATAACCTGCCATGTGTTGTGTATTCAGTCTTCATTCTTAGAATGCCTGAAGAGACCTAAGTAGTCTTGAAAGCTTGCATCTTAGAGATACTCAGCCAATACAGGTATCACTTTTACTCTACTAGTCTCCTCTTTGCTTTGTCTATATGGCCTTGACACTTTGCAGATCAGAGGAAAAAAAAAAAAAAAGTCGCAGTGGAAATCTCCATTATTCTACAACATGCCAGTGTCTGGCAGTAACATAATTAACCTGCTGATGTATAAGGAAACCAAGATAATAGGTTTGGGAATCCCCCAAAAAGATAAATAACATTTTATATATATATTACATTATATTATATACACACATATATACATAAACACACACACACACACACACACACACACAGTGTGTCTTCAGTGTGACATCTTGCATGCAAGAGCTTAACACAAATGGATTCTATTGAATGTTGCACTCTAGTTTTTGATTACCTTTTTGTAGAAGCGTCCACTCCATAGTTTAAGACCGGCCATTCCATACTAGTGTTACGGACAGACAGACACACAGATAACAGCTCAAACCCACAAAAGACTGCAGAGACTCAGCTAAAAATCGCTGGAGTGGCTTCCTGCTCTCAGGCTCTGGTCACAGATATGTATGCTGTTAATTTTTAACACAGCGACATACATTTTTAAAGAAGAAACAAAGATCACTGCCCAGATCAACAGTGTCACTGTGTATTCGGATATTTATTAAAGGGACAGAACTTGGTCAAGAGAAGGTTTTTTTTTATATTATATACTAGTTGAACAGCCCATGTACATGGACCACAGTGCCAGGCAGCAATGGTCGCGGTGCAGTCATGCACAGTAGAGACTGCCCGCGCCGCGGCTGATAACGGAGTGGGGAGTTCCGAATTCAGACTGTAGTCCTCTGTGCACGGTGCGCAGAGAGGACTATGGTCTGAATTCAGAGCGTCCTGCTCAGTTATCAGCTACGGTGCAGGCAGTCTGTACTGTGCATGACTGCAGAGCGCACAGCCGTCTGTACTGTGCATGACAGCTTCTGACAGACATACATTAGCGAATTACAAAGAAATACTTCATTTGAACAGCCTACAACGTGTGCTTGCAAACCAGGCACACGTCGTAGACTGTTCGAAAGAATTATTTCCTTGTAACTGCCGCGATCACGGCTCTGCTGAAGAGCCACAGGATGGTCTATGGACGGCGATCTCCGTCTGTAAGTGTTAAAGCTGACGTCACCACAAGGGGAGGGAAGGGGGAACTTTCAGACTGATCTCTACCAAACCATAAAGGTTTGGGAGATCGGAAACGGCACAATTAATTTATTTTGTAAATATGTACAGAATTAAAGGGGAACTACCACCCCGCAATAACTTAACATGTATTCATTCTTCATCTGGCGACTATATGCTCAGTAGCGCTAGTCGCCAGAAATATTACCTGGTTCCAAAGATTTCTCCGTTTTACCGATGCTCACAGGAGCAGGAAGCACGGACATCTCGTCACAGCGAGCTCCAAAGGGGCTGACAGCGCAGGCGCACGGACGTCACTGTGACGAGATGTTAAGTTATTGCGGGGTGGTAGTTCCCCTTTAAATGATTTGAATTTCAAGTATTACTATCACTTTAAGCATTACTATGCCTTTAAAGAAAAGTGGGACAAGTCTGGTGCAAACCATTTTCACTATAAGGGACAAATAAAAATTCTCCAGATTCATATTAAAGCGGAACTAACACCCCTACAAGATTTAGCCTCAATTGAAGTGTTATCATCCGTTATAACGTGCTGTGTAATTAAAAAAAAAAAATTATAAAGTGTCATTACAGAATAAATCGTAATTGCAAAAAGTACCTGGTGACGTCTTCCCCCAGAAAAGCGCACTGCGCATGACAGCAACAGAGCTGATCGGCTCTCCTGTAACTCCCGGCTACACAAAAAAACACCTACGTCCTTAGCTTTAGATTCTTGTGACCAGGTGCGTTTACAGTGTTTACAATTAATAGGCGCGGAAAAAAAAAAAAAAAAAAAAAACGGCAGTGGGAGGATACTAATTTTTTGAGTGCCGGCCTCGGGAACTGTTCGGACATGCGCAGTAGAATATCATTTCAAAGATGGCAGCGGTCTGCTTCTTCTCGCCGCTTGATAAACGGGTCAGATTTATAACTATACAATTACTGCACAACTGTTTTATATACATTATTAGGGTCAAGGTGTATATATCTCACTAACTGGTTAACGTTGGCTGGACATGATGCTTCCTCTTTAAGTTGCGGTTTTAAAGGGATAGTAATGTTTCATAATAAAAGCAGCTCCAATTAATCATCATAGTATTTGGACTTTGGAGAGTGCTATTTCAGTACTGTGAGAGTTGTAGTTCAGGAGTAATTCAATGACAAAGTATCCCCTTCCTGCCCCTTTTACTGATGTAACACTGCTCAGCCAGATCAGAAGGGAGGTGCCCAGGTAGACTGCAGAGAGGGACAACCTTCAATTAAGATAAGGGAAAAACCTGAAGAACTTGTCAAGGGGGGCAGGGCTTTCATTGTTCTCATAGGAAGAAGATTGTCCCCTTCTATTATCTGTCTGGTCTATGGACTGCATTCCACATCTGAGAAGAGATGGCTTACACTAGGTAAAAGGGGCGGGAGGGGAAACTTTGCTTGTGAATACCTCTCAAAACATTAAACTTTGAGAGATAAGACTTATATCGTTCACGTTTTTTTTAATGCCTATAAAATAAAATAAAGATAAAAATGAAGTATTACTATCCTTTTAAACTTTTGAGACCTAGAGGGGTATAAAACACAAACACCTTCTAATAATATAAAGTCTGTATTAAACAAAAAACACAGAAAAAAAAAAAAGGTATTAGCCTTGGCAGGAGGGAGTTCTGATCCTCTGATCCCCACTTTCAACAGGTTCTCACTTTTATATATGCAAATACTTATCTAATAATACAAATAAAGTCTATATTTTATGTTGGGGAGACTGCAAAAACAAAGTGTGAAGAACGCAAACACAGAAAAAAAATAATAAAGTGTTTTGTTCAAGGCATGGTAGTCTCAGTGGTGCTACAAGTCACGTTTTCACTCCCATGTGCCACTGCAGACAGGAAATGTCCATATTCATATCAGACTGGTCCAGCTCCAAAATGTCAGGCAAATCTTCTCTGCACGAGAGAACCAGCACAACCCCAGACATACGTTTCAGCCTATGTGGGCCTCGTCAGTGGGGTGCAGCCGATTCCCTCTATGCACATGGAAGCAAGGACCCATTATATACTAGTTGAAGAGCCTGTTACACGGGCCACAGTGCCACTGCCAGCTGGTCGCGGGGCAGTCATGCACATTGGAGACTGCCCATGCCGCGGCTGATACAGAGCTGGACACTGCACGGGCAGTCTCTACTGCGCATGACTAAAGCACTCGCAGCAGTCTCTACTGTGCATGACTGTCGTTAGACACGTTTTAGCGAATTATTATATAGGATTTACTATGATAGTTGATTTGTCCTTAATCTTGTGAGGATGCTGTTTCTGCTGCTTGATACGGGGGTGTTCTATGCATTTCTCACTCATATACAGTAATTATTTGGGGTAATTTTACAGAGTACTGTAACATCTCGGGTATAATACGCACAATTTTACCCCACTTCACCTTATGTGAAGTGGGGGTGGTACATATTATACCAGAGAGTTCTTTATCTTAAAAAAAAATTAAGCCTGTCAGAACCCTTCCCTCCCCTGGCGCTATCCGATGCTAAAATACCACTTCCTTCCTTAAAAAGTCAAGTCCCTGCATTTTCAAAATCAGGAAAACATATAAACGATGTCAATCTTCCCCTGCGGGTGGCATGCTTCCATTTGCTGCCCGCTTCCTTCCGGCTATGGTACTGCCCTGTGAGGACCTTCAGATCCTCACAGGGCATTACCATTGGCTGGAGCCGGTAGGTCCTGAAAACTAACTGAAGGAAGCGGGTGGCGAATGGAAGCATGCCGCCCACAGGGGAAGATTGACATCATTTATATGTTGCCTGATAATCTTGAAAATGCAGGAACTTGAGTTTTAAAGAAAGTAAGTGGTATTTTAGCATCGGATAGCGCTGAGGGAGGGAGGGAAGAGATCTGGAAGGCTTAATTTTTTTTTTTTTTTGTAAGACGGGAAAACAAGGGTGAGTATTATACATAGGCCCTCTTGTTTTCCCCTAAAATCTTGGGTATAATCTACACCTGAGATTTTATGGTAATTTTGCCGATTTATCCATCATTAGAGTACAAAAAATTGCTATTAATCTAAACGAGTTTTATTAACCCCTTTGATGCCAGATAGGTCTCCAATGCATTGCAAAAGCAATGCTTTAGAGACCTGACGAGCATTCAATAAACTGGAACTTTGGCGGGGATTTTAGTTTTTCCCTATGGTGCAGTTGGTTTGCCCCATAATGGCTCCAGTTTGCTTTTGCTCCATTGATAAATACATCATGCATTTTTTTCCATACGCGTCAAGTTCTGCACTTAAAGTAAACCCCCCGAAAAACTTTAAACCAAATTATAGAAATAATAAAAAACTTACTTAACGCCCTCATTCCCATCTCTCAAACAGTTATGGTTTGAGAGATATAAGAATGTAAAGGTCTATGTTCCCTCCCCTTTTTTCCTGATAAGCTGTAAAGCCGTCAGAGGCAGAATCCGGTCGACCTACTGTAGGCGGCTCTTCAGGAGCGCTGTCATCTAGATATCTAACTATAACTACTTCATCGGTATGGTCTACAACGTGTGCCTAGCTTGCAAGCACACGTTGTAGACCATTGCGATTAAGTAATTATACTTAGATATCTCAATGTCAGCACTCCTGAAGAGCCGCTGTCTGGTTCCGGAAAAAGGATCTCATGACGTCCGCTATACAGTGGACACATGAGAAGGGGGAGGGAGGCAGAGGTCTTTATTTTCTTACATCTCTCAAACCATAGAGGTTTGAGAGATGGGAATGAGGGCGTTAAGTATGTTTTTATTATTCCTATCATTTGGCTTAAAGTTTTTTTGGGGGGTTTACTAACCCTTTAAGTTTCTCTAGTAAACACAGCCTTAGGAATCACTACAACATACTCTATGGCGTTCACAACAGGAGATGATATTTACTGAACAGATCCATACAGATTCAGCGAGTATACCAGCTGTTTCTGTGTTGCAGTAGTTAAAGGGAAAGTAACCCTTTGTTTCAACTTTACATATGCAGAATATATAAAATTAAATTGCCCCCACACACACACTTTTTTTTTTTTTTTTTTTTTTACACTTTACTCTTTTTTGCCCCTAGCCGTAAGCTCCCTGGGTCTCCATTTCAATTGGTACGGAACTCATTCTACTCTGGCACTCAAAGGGTTACGTTTTTCAGGTCAGCTGACCTAAGCAGGACTGTGAAAAAATGTAACCCTGCGGCACCGACTGCTCTATAGGCACTGTCCATATCCTTTCTACATGGTATCACCATGTCTTTTTTCATTGTCACTGACAGAGAACTCTCTGAAAAAAATCCAGGATCTCACCATCAGAGACACGAGTGTAAACAAAAAAAAAAAAAAAAAAAAATTTGTTTTACATATTATGCCAGTAATTCTCAGTTTCAGTGCTCACAAGAACAATAACCGGTCAGGTTTTAAGGCTAACCCTGATTAAAATGACTGAGTCACTGACTCCCAAGCACTGAACAAACAGGAATGTTCTGAAAACGTGAACAATTGGTGAGTCCCACGGACAAACGTAGAGATTCACTATTATGAAGATGCAGAATATGTTAAGACTAAATAAAGTGTTAATGTTCCTTTAATTAGGATAAAACACTATCTAGACCATGAATGACTTAGCGATGTGGCTGGAATAATCCCAAAGTCATCCTGCTGTCTACTAATCAGTTAATGCGCAGTTAATACTCTGACATTCACATACTGTAACTACAGAAAGACAAGACTGCCATGTGTACATTTAACCCTTTTGACACTGGAGAGGTCTCCAATGCACTGCTTTGGAGACTCACTAGCTTCCAAGGGGTTAAACAATGTCCAGATGCCAAATTAAATCACCCAATGTTAATAAAAATAAAGGAAAGAAAAAAAAATAATAATAATAAAATCAACGTACCAAGTTCCTGCTTCAAACACTCTTATTCTCGGCAAAAAACTGCTGCTCAATTATACATCCAACACACTTTCTAACACTTCCTTGTTCCACCCGATGCTACAGTCCCGGTCAGCTGGTTTTGCCTCATTTAAATATGTTTATGATAAATTATATTATTAAAGGGATAGTAATACTTAATTATTACTAATCCCTATATTAAAGTCCTATTAAAAATAAATGTATTGCCCCCAGTGTCATCTCTCAGACCTTTATGGTTTCAGAGATGATTGCTCCTAAAGTTGCCCCCTCCCCCCCCCTTCTCTGAAGTCAGTGTTGTAGCTGACTGAAGGGAAGTCTGGTCTTAGATCATCAGGCGGCTCTGCAGCAGAGCCGCGATCGCGTTAATAAAAAAAATTCACTAAAACGGTCTTCTACGTGTGCTTGCAAACCAAGCACACATAGACCTTTCAGAGAAAGTTTTTTTTTTTTTTTTTTTTATTAACACGATTGTGGCTCTGCTGCAGAGCCGCCTGATGATCTAAGACCAGACTTCCCTTCAGTCAGCTACAGCGCTGACTTCAGGGAAGGGGGGAGGGGGCAACTTTAGGAGCAATCATCTCTCAAACCATAAAGGTGTGAGTGATGACACTGGGGGCAATACATTTATTTTTTAATAGGACTTCAATATAGGGATTAGTAATAATTAAGTATTACTATCCCTTTAAACAACTAGTGTAAAAGCCCGTGTACACCGGCCAAGGTCCAGGTAATGTTATATCCCTCTGGCACTCAAAGTGTTAAGAGGCCTCTACCTCACTGCTCCACGCGATGCAGTCAAACGTCATCTCACTCACGCGATGCAATCATGCGCAGTAGAGAATGCCTGATTATATAGGACAGTGGTTCTCAACCTGTGGGTCGGGACCCCTTAGGGGGTCGAATGATGATTTGCCAGGGGTCGCCTAAAACCATCAGATGTTTATATTACCATTCATAACAGTAGCAAAATTACAGCGATGAAGGAGCAACAAAAATAATTTTACTGTTAGGGGTCGTCACAACTTGGGAAATTTTTCCAAAGGGTCGCGGCACTAGAAAGGTTGAGAACCGCTGGTATAGGATGATGATGATTGTGCTCTCACATTTCACAAATTAAAGAGATATACTCACAGATGTTACACCATATACCTTCCAACTTTTCATAAATTAAATCGACTTCCCCCCCCCAAATGAAGGCGTATGCACAAAAGTGATTATAGACATAATGCAATTTTCTTTCCATGTCCTGTGAAGAAACGCACATTACAGTGCACTCCTGTGCCCGAGTCTCTCACCATTACCTGCAGAATGAACCTATCAGAGACTCCCCTTGCTTTTCTAATGTAGAGGGGCTTAAAATCAGACCTAATGCATAAAGTCAAACGGCACCAGTTTTGGGGCAAACGAACTGAACCATAGTGGACAAAATACCAACTGCTTTAAATGGGGCTTTTAACCACGCTTTGCAATGCATGGAGACTCCTCTAGCATTCAAAGGGTTAAAAATTATGTTTAAATCAATGGGGATGCTTATTTGATCCTAGGGTGCGGTTGGCTTGCCCCTGAATTGATTTTAGAAGGTACAAAAATGCACGAGCAAAAAGTACCATATCTGATAAAAAAAAGATGCAGTTGGAGGGTATTCAATGTATATATATATATATATATATATATATATATATATATATATATATATATATATATACACACACACACACACACACACACACACACACACACACACACATATACGTACATACACACACTTATATAACCCCTATTAACCATTTGAGTGCCAGAGGGGTATGCAAGGCATTGCAAAGCAAAGGGTTAAAAGTCCACCAGACAAGTAGACAGCACATTTGATGGTCTTTAAGTTAGAACAGTGTCTTACAGGTTCTAAAAGGACTACAAATCCCATGATCCTCCGCCACCAACAGATGGAGACGCATCATTGCAGAACAATGTGTTGCGCAACCTTCTGGTCCCCAAGGGGTCAATGGTTTCTTTCCCCAACTTACACCATGTAGCGTCCAAGTTTTAGTGCCACGAGGTGAAACACATTGCTCTGCAATTCACTGCACACCCCTGTGGCATTCAAAAGGAACACACCTCAAAACCCCACTTACAAAGATTAGGGTAAAATAAATAAATAAATAAATAAAATAAATAATATTGGCCACTAGGAACCAGCCAATTCCATGTGAATTGGTTCCCCAAAATTAATCATTAATACTGTATAATACATCCACGCAGGCAGACATTATTATTTGTTGCGTGACCTCCAAGGCCCACAGCTCCACCCACTGAAATGTTCCTAGGAGAGGAAAACTTTAATGAGAGGAGTTCTGAGTAGGCAAGTCTGGTAACAAAGGGCTATATGAGAAAGAGAGAGAACAAACTACAAATAAAATCTGGCAGCGGCTGGAGAGCCTCATGTTGCCATACCAGATCTATATATCTAGATTTAATTTTTGAGAATTTGATCTTACGGCACGGATTTCTTTTTACAATCTGATAAACATGGATTATGATACAATGAATACAATAGTCTCATTTTTAATTAATGCATTATTTATTAGTACATGAGCCTCAATTCATTGTCATTTTCTCAGTCTGTCCCTTGCTCAACACAGATTCGACAATCACGCCATATATTAATTGGTTTGAAAACGTATTTGTGGGGAAGAAACCCATATCAGTGGGTTTCAAAAGGGTTATGTTGATTTCAATAAAACAGAAACAGGGGGGCGGGGGGGGGGGGAGACACATAAAAAGGTTTGGTAATCGCTAGGTTATCCTGGAAGGATACCTTTACTGGCTGGATAGATTTAGAGTGCAAGCCTTCAAGACCACTTAGGTGTCGCTTCATAAGTCATATTATAGTGGGTTATACGGAGCATGACACAAAGCTATTCAATGGTTTGAAGTAAACAGCCAGACAGACAATGGGTATCTGTCAACACCATCTTCAGGTACCCTACACGCACAACCAGCTGGCGCTGACACATCTAGGTTTCCCAGTAATAACAGAAGTATAACAGATTAAAGGGATAGTAATACCTCTATTAAAGGGTTAATACTTGCAAATTACTAATCCCCATATTGTAGCTTTGTTAAAAAGAAACTTATTGCCCCCAGTGTCATCTCTCAAACCCTTATGGTTTGAGAGATGATAGTGCTCAAAGTTCCCCCCTCCCTCCCCCTTCCCTGACTGAACGCTAAATACTGACTGCAGGGATATCTGGTATTACTTGCATCAGGCGGCTCTGCAGCATTGCCGAGATCGCGTAAAAAAAAATAATAATAAATAAATAAATAAATCTTTGCACACCAAGCACATGCAGAAGACCTTTTCAGTGAAAGAATTCTTTTTTATAAACGCGATCTCTGCTCAGCTGCAGAGCCGCCTGATGCACACAAGACTGTCGTACGACAGCTTCCCCTGCAGTCAGCGTTCATTCAGGGAAGGGGGAGGGAGGGGGGAACTTTGAGCGCTATCATCTCTCAAACCATAAGGGTTTGAGAGATGACACTGGGGGCAATAAGTTTCTTTTTAACAAAGCTACAATATGGGGATTAGTAATTTGCAAGTATTATTATCCCTTTGAAGTTTAGCTCCGAGTCTTTACATTTTTTTTATTATTTTTTTTTTTTAATTATTAAACATGTAGTGCTATATTTAGTTACTTCACAGTGTTGTAGTTCAAACGCTATTCAAGTTGAAAGGATCCCTCTCCCGCCCCTTCTGGCCTCCTCCCATCAGATCTGAAATCCAGTCATGAGACCGGACGGATGCAGCGAGGGACAATATTCATTAAGTAAGCAAGCTTACTGAAGACTGTCCCTCGCCGCGATCCATCCTGACCACGTAGCGGCAGCGCGACGCACTGAAAGGGACGGGAAGGGGAACCTTTAGTCTTGAACAGCGTTTGAACTACAGCACTGTAACTAAACATAGCACCACATGTTAAAAAAAAAAAATGCAAAGAAGACTCAGAGCTAAACTTTAACCCTTTGAGTGCCAGAGGGGCACGCAACGCTTTGCGTACCACTCTGGCACTCAAAGGTTTAAAGAGATAGTAATACTTAATTTTACGTTTATTCAATATTGTAGGCATAAAAAAAAAAAAAAAATTATATATATATATATATATATATATATATATATGAAAAACAATGTAAGGCCTATCTCTCAAACCTTTATGGTGTGAGAGATAGGCCTCGCTAAAGTTACCTCTTCTTGGCTGTTTGAACGAAGCCAGCGCCCTAGCAGACAGCTGCAGAATCCGGATATTTGACCAGATTGAGGCTCTTCAGCAGAGCCGAAAACGCACAATCTAAACATTAATACTTCATTGGAACGGTCTACAAAGTGTGCTTGCAAACCAGGCGCACTGTGTGTGCCTTACATTGTTTTTCTTTTCTTTTTTTATGCCTACAATATTAAATAAACATAAAATTAAAGTATTACTATCCCTTTAAGATTCATCAACATAAAGCACTTCTATACAAAACCAACAGTACAACAGGAGGAATGACAATTTTAATTTATTTCAAATGGGGCATTAAAATCACCAGGTAAATCACAGGTGATCTGGGGAATTTTCATGTGTTCTCCATGCTGCGGTTGGCTGGGCCGGAATTTGAAGCATTGTGTTGGGAGACGTCTCTGGAATTCAATTGGTTCAAATGGCCAGTGAAATCAAGGGAGGATTTGGGGTATGGTCATGTTTTTCCTATGGTACGGTTAGCCTGAGCCAGAATATGGACCACTGGGCCAAGAAAACTGAGGAAGATTCACTAAGCGGTGATTAAAGTGGAGTTGACTTCTCCAGTGATATCACTTCTCCAATTCCTATGTTATTCTATGGAGCCTATTCACCAAGATTTCCAAAGTTGAAGAAATATAGGCTTCATAGAATAACATAGGAATTGGAGAACTGATACGTTTTAGCACTGCTTAGCAAGTCTTCCCCCAGAGTTATTCTGGTGTAAACCAACTGCACCATTCAGGACTAATAATTCCCATTAAATTGTCTCCAAAAGGGACTGACAGCGCAGGTGCAAGGACGTCACTATGACGAGATGTCCGTGCTTCCTGCTACTGTGAGCCTCCGAAAAAGTGGAATATCTTGTAAACCGGGTATTCTTTCTGGCGACTAGCGCTACTAAGCAGCTAGTCGCCAGATGAAGAATTGAATAATGTGAACTTATTGCGGGGTGGTAGTTCCCCTTTAAATAAGATAATCATGAAAACCTGACCCATTTGTGAGCTCCATAAACTGGATCAATCACTTATCTATATCCGCACAGCCTCCTGTTTAGTTATACGGACATAAAACAGAAAATGATTTGCATAAAGTGCCAGCCTATTCCATTGTCAATTAAAAGTTATTTTTACACATACTATTTGTGGTACAAACAAATGACCAACTCCATATAGCCATTTTTTAATTATTTTAGAAATGATTTACTTTTTAACGTTTTAATACAAATGAGTTCCAGAGTGGTACACAAGGCACTGCCTGCCCCCCTGGCACACACAAAGGGTTGAGGACCAGAGAAGTTTGCAATGCATTGTTAAACAATGCACTGCACACGCCTCTGGTCCTAAGGGGACAGGTCCACTAAAAAAAAAAAAAAAAAAAAAAAACACACGACGTATAAAAGGGGTTATTTTGAAGTATTTTCCTTATGCCTTGATTGTACATCATATCTGAGTGTGATATAACAAATCCACCTACTAATTCAACTGGGGAGTTTCAACTTCTAAAACCATAGTGGACTGTAGCTTGGTTGAGGGAATGTAACCAATTTCAATGGATACTAATGTAATGTTTCAAAATAAAAGCAGCTCCAATCAAGCTTCATAGTGTTTCAGCCATGGAGAGTGTTATTTCAATACTGTCAAGAGTTGTAGTTCAATAGTAACTGAATGATAAAGTATCCCCTCTAGGGGTGCACCGAAACGTATAAATTTACTTACCGATATTTAGTTTTCTTCTGTGTATTGCCAGGGCATTAAGAATCATGGGAACGCCTCCGCCCTCCAGCTGGTAGGACCAATGGGAAAGTTTAAAAGAGAGACTCGATTGTATCCCCTCAGTTTCCTTTTGGCATAGCTGAAAAATACTAAATGACATTTGATTAGTAGGGAGGGAATGCCCTGGCAATACACAGAAGAAAACTAAATATCGGTAAGTAAATTTATACGTTTCTTCTGTGTATTACCAGGGCATTAAGAATCATGGGACTTAAAGGGATAGTAATACCTAAAATGTAAAAAAAAATATGTTGTAAGGTTTATCCCCCTGAGTAAAACAAGAGTACTCCCACTGCTGAAAGATGTTTCATTCAAAAGTTATTAATTTTCAAAGTTGAATTTTTTAGGTGTAATATCACAGTGGCCTGAAATTTTACAGTGGCGCTGTTGCTACACCATCCTATGGAGATTTATGGTCCTGAGACCAGAGCTGTCCATAGGATCGTGTAGCAACAGCGCCACTGTACAATTTCAGGCCACTGTGATATTGCACCTAAAAAATTCAAATTTGAAAATTAATAACTTTTGAATGAAACATCTTTCAGCAGTGGGAGTACTCTTGTTTTACTCAGGGGGATAAACCCTACAACATATTTTTTTTTACATTTTAGGTATTACTATCCCTTTAAAAGCAGTTACCCATATATAGAGTAGGGAGGGCAGACTAAAACTTACCATTATTTGTGAACTACTGCCTCCAAGACTTTTCTGCCAAACTTGGCGTCCACAGAAGCTTGAATATCAAGATGATAATGTTTCATGAACGTGGTTATGGAGGACCATGTAGCTGCTTTACAAATATCTGAAGGGGAGGCTTGCGCCTGTTTAGCCCAAGAGGTGGACACGGCTCTGGTTGAATGTGCCTTAATGTTTACTGGTGCTACTTGACCTGATTCCGTGTAGCATTTTTGGATACAGGTTTTAATCCACCTGGAAATGGAACCAATAGATGCCGCTTTCCCTTTGAGCCTGCCCTGAAAGTATATAAACAGGGCTTCTGATGTACGAAACTCTTTACTTCTCTGGAGATATGAGGAGATACATCTGACCAGATCCAAGTTGTGCAGCATCTTTTCTTTAGAATTGGAGGGATTACTGCAGAAAGATGGGAGCACAATCTCCTGATTGACATGAAATTCAGAAATTACTTTGGGTCTGAAGGATGGTCTAAACCTTAGCACCACTTTATCTAAATGTAAGGACAGATAAGGAGAGGTACTGGATAAAGCCTGGAGTTCATTAACTCTCCTGGCTGAAGTAATGGCCGTAAGAAAGACCGTTTTCAAGGTGAGGAGATGGAGAGATGTCGCCGATAGGTTCAAATGGACGTGGCTGAGATAGAACTGAAAGCACAAGGTTCAGATCCCATGGAGCTACTATTTCTCTAATAGTGGGTTTGACTTTAACAATAGCCCTAGTGAATCTTTGAACTAGGTCATCTTCTGCCAGTGGGATTGCAAGAATAGCTGATAAAGCCGAAATCTGAACCTTCAGGGAGGCAGGTCTAAGGCCCGCTTGGAACCCCTCCTGTAGAAAATCCAAAATGATTGCAACAGTGGCTTCTTTTGCCTGAATGTTCCTGTTTATGCACCATTTGGAAAAAACTGTCCAGACCCTGCAATATACCTTTGATGTGGATGGTTTTCTGCCCTGAAGGATGGTTGAGATTACAGGATCTGAAAGACCTCTCTTCCTAGGCGATTCCCGCTCAACCTCCAAGCCGTTAGGTGGAGCATCCTGAGATTGTCGTGGAGGATGGGACCCTGATGTAGAAGGTCCTTCCTCATTGGCAATTCCCATGGAGTCTCTATAGATAGCTGAACCAGATGGGAATACCAGATCCTCCTGGCCCAATTGGGGGCGATCAAGATTGCTTCCACCTGGTCTTTCCGTATTTTCTTTAGTACCCTCATGAGCAGGGGTGTAGGAGGAAAGATGTAAACAAGGTTGGATTCCCATGGAATTGTCAATGCATCCTGTCCCTGGGACTGAGGATCTTTCCAACGGGAAAAGAAGAGTCTTGTCTTGGTATTGGTGTGGGTTGCCATCAGATCTATATCCGGATAACCCCACCTGGTGGTGAGGAGGTTGAAGACCTCTTGATTTAGAGCCCATTCTCCTTGATCTAGATAGTGCCTGCTCAGGAAATCTGCTTCTGTGTTTCTCATTCCTGATATATGAGATGCTGTGAGCTGAAGTAGGTGGCGCTCTGCCCACAGAAGAAGGGGTCTTACCTCCTTGTTTAGGGCTTGGTTTTTGGTGCCCCCTAGGTTCTTTATGTACATAGCTGTGGGTACGTTGTCGGTTCGGATGAGGACACTTTTGTGTTGCAGAAGAGTCTGGAAGTGCACTAGGGTTCGTCTGACCGCCCTGGTTTCCAGGATGTTGATGTGAAGAGACTGTTCCCTTGAGGACCATTTTCCTTGGACTGTTCTGGAACCCCAGATTGCACCCCATCCACTGAGACTGGCATCTGTGTAAATTGTTTGCCATTCTGAATCTACCAGAGATCTTCCCTTGGTGAGATTTTCCAATTTTTTCCACCAATTGAGCTCCCTCTTGGCTCCTTGACGTAACGGGATTCTTTGGAATGGATTCCCAAGGTCGGGCTTCCAAAAGGTCAAGAAGTTTGCCTGGAGGATACGGTAATGCAATTTCGCCCAAGGGAGAATCTGTGCTGTGGATGACATGAGACCCAGTAATTCCTGGAAGTCTTTGACATAATGGAATGGCTTCTTCTGGAAATTCTTGGTTGATAACTGCAGTTTGATTACCCTCTCTCTGGATAGCTGAACCAGGGATGTTCGAGTATTTATGCGCAGACCCAGAAAGGTCAGTTCCTGTGATGGTTGCAGATGACTTTTTTCCCAATTGATGATCCAGCCGATCCTCTGCAGGAATATAAGAACCTCCTGAGTTTGATGATGGGAAACGTCTAGTGATGGCGCCATAATCAGCAGATCATCTAGGTATGCTAAAATGTTGATTCCCTTCTGTCTCAGGCATGCCAGAGCTGGGGCCAGGACTTTCGTAAAAACTCTGGGTGCTGATGATAGGCCGAATGGCAGGGATGTAAATTGGTAATGATCTTGCTTTACTGCCAGTCGTAGGAATCTCCTGTGTGCCTGATGAATTGGAATGTGATAGTAGGCGTCTTTGAGGTCGATGGATGTTAGAAACATTCCGGGCGACAGGGAGTGTATTATTGATTCCACTGATTCCATCTTGAAATGGCTGTGTCTGAGAGATAGGTTGATTTCCTTGAGGTCCAGAATGGACCTGAAAACACCTGAAGGTTTGGGAACTAAAAAGAAAGGAGAATAAACTCCAGCACCCCTTTCCTGAGCTTAAACTGTCTCCAGTACCTTCTGATCCAAGAGGTTGTGGATAGTCTCCAGGAAGGCTTGTCTGGTCTTCGGGTTGGTGGGAAGGCGCGACTTGAGAAATTTCTGAGTTGGAGGGACTGAGAGAAATTTTAGCGTGTACCCCCTGTCCAGGATCTGAGAGACCCAGGCATCCGGTTTTACCTGGGTTGCCCAGATCGGGAAAAAAGACCCCAGCCTGCCCCCTACTGGGATCTCTCCGGGGGCCCGCTGGACTTCATTGGGATTCAGGTTTAAACTGGGGCTTCTTGGAATAATTTCTCCTGAAGCCACCTCTGTTGGAGAATCTGCCTCTCTGGTCGTTTTGATGACCGGATTCACGTCTTCTATTATCCCGAAAGGATTGATTCCTGAATCTGGATGTAGGAAAGGAGGGAGAAGATCTTCGTTTCCTTTCTTGAGGGAGAAAGGGGCTCTTGCCTCCCGAAGCTTTTTTAATAATTTCTTCCAGGTGTTCTCCAAAGAGGGACGATCCCGTAAAGGGAAGAGAGACGAGCTTGTTCTTAGAAGTAGTGTCTGCCTTCCATGGCTTTAACCAGAGTGATCTACGGGCTGAGACTGAGAAAGCAGAAGATCTGGCCATTAGCCTAATTATATCCAGGGAAGCATCGCAAGAATAATTAGATGCCTCCTTAATCAATGCCACTTCTTTTAGCAATTTGGATCTTGAGACATTTGATTCTATCTTGTCTTCCAATTCTGTGAGCCAGATCCGCATGACTCGAGATACACAGGCCATGGCTGTCGCTGTCTTCATATTTTCTCCAATAACAGTAAATTGCTTCTTGAGGGCACTCTCCAATTTACGCTCCATTGGATCCCTCAAGGAAGTCCCATCTTCCATAGGTAGAATGGTATGTTTGGCCAGATGGGCTATGGGGGCATCCACCTTAGGGGGATTTACCCAATGTTGTACATCCTTGTCTCCGAAAGGAAACATTTTCTTAAATTTTCTAGGCACCGTAGATCTCCTATCCCCCAATTTCCATTCTGCTAGGATCATATCAGAGATAGACTGATGTACCGGAAGGACAGGTGCAGACTTCTTTTTTCCCAAGAACGCTGTGTCCATAATATCCATGTCAGTCTGAGTTTCTGACAGGCCCAAGGATTTTCTAAGTAGATTGATAAAGGAATCAATTTGGTCCAAATTAAAGACTCCAGAGTCTTCCACTAGTTCCCCTTCTTCTGATCCCAATTCTGAAGCTTGGTCTTCAAAGGGGGATTCTGGGTCATATTCTTCTCCTGCTAACATGGAGGTTCCTTCCCCCACTTCTTTGCGTTGTCTCTTATGGGCTGGCTCAGGTTGCTGCATGGATTTAAAAGTCTCCTGCATGGAAGACTTCATCCATGTGAGGAATTCCTGGAATTGGCCTGGAATATCAGGATCTGCAACCTTTTTTAAACACTCTTCACATAATTTTGATTTTGTAGAGGCTGGTAAATTAGATTCACAGCCTGCACATAGTTTGGGTTTTGGAGCGGTTTTATCCTCCTTGCTAGGAGTCTCACAGTGCTTCTCTTTAGAGGATGCTTTAGCTGGGGCTGACATTATGAAGAATACCACTGGCAGCAGATAGCAACAGTAAGGCACATACAAGAGAGTATGAAAGAAAAAACCCTTACCTGGTCATCGTTTAAATACCCCGCCAAATGATCCTGTTCTCTTGCTGATGGGGAACCGGTGTGCCGTTCCCCGATGTGGCCTGCGCATGCGCAATAGCTTTCCTCTTGCGTTTCACCTTTGGAACGCAAAGAGGACTTCCCCCGGAAGCAATCACAATGTCGCTTCCTTCCTTCTCAAAGGGGCAGCGTGCGCGGTGCTGCCGATGAGACGCCTGGCTATTGGAGTGTGAAGACCCCTGGAACTGCAGCGTCTTGCCTCCGCTTGGATCGAGGTAACCGGGGGGATTTTTGGCGGCACTCATGGCAGCCCGCAGTATAGAGGAGCGTCCATCCAGCTGGTAGGACCAAAAAAACTGAGGGAATACAATAGAGTCTCTCTTTTAAACTTTCCCATTGGTCCTACCAGCTGGAGGGCGGAGGCGTTCCCATGATTCTTAATGCCCTGGTAATACACAGAAGAAATGAAGTTTGTGAGCCGAAACCGAAAACGAAACTTCAGGATGCACTTGGCCGAAAACAGATACCGAAAATGACTTTCCCCAAACCCCCCATGAAATCCATTACCTTCCCCCAGCACCAGGCCATCCAGTACTACTGGCTTACCTGTGCTGCATCTGGGGGTTGAGGGGCACATGAACCGTAGAAGCTCATCAAACCAGTAGAATTCAATGAGCTAAAGAGGAGAGAGGTGAAATTGTGCATGCTAACTTCTCTTAATGTGTTTACCCATTCATAACTTAAACCGCATTTAAAGTGGATCTATCACATATCGATTTCTAATGCTCATTAGATAGAGCATTTAGCGAAAAAGTTTAATATGTTAGTCATTTTTTTCCAAAAAACGTATCTGCACAAAAATTCAAGTTTAAAAGGTGCCCAGCAGTCTACTTCCTCTTGCCGCTGTGGCAAGCTGCTTGCCACACAGAGGCTGCTCCCGTCCCACTACCCAGCATCCTCCGATGACGGAGGATGTCTGTCTCTAAGCTGGAGCGATCTCATTGGCTAGATATCGATCTCTGCCAATGAGATCGCTCCAGCTTAGAGAAAGAAAGCTTCCGTCATCGGAGGATACTGGGTAGTGGGACGGGAGCAGAAGCAGTGCTGCAAGCAGGAAGTAGGCTGCTGGGCACCTTTTTAAAGGGATAGTAATACTTAAAATGAAAAGGAAAAAAAAGAAAAAAGGGTGAAATTTACTTACCGATATTTCCTTTTCTTCTGTGTATCTCCACAGCATAAAAAACAATGGGTTTATCTTCCTCCTCTAGCTGGTAGGACCGAACGATTTGTATTTAGGGCCGCCCCTCCCCTTCCGCTCCAGTTATCTTTATTAGCCAAGCTGAGAGACCTAATGATATATTGATTCAGAACAGGTTAGTAACAGGGTGGGTATGCTGTGGAGATACACAGAAGAAAAGGAAATATCGGTAAGTAAATTTCACCCTTTCTTCTGTGTACTCCCCAGCATAAAAAACAATGGGATATACCAAAGCTTTAACATGGGAGGGAAGAAGAACAAAATTACTTGATAACAAGAGAAAGAAACATAATTACTTCCTACCTTGTTTATGTAGGAATTACTGCTTGCAGCACTTGTCGTCCATATTTTGCTTCTGCAGACGAGCTGACATCCAGCTTATAGTGCCTGATAAATGTAGACACTGAAGTCCAAGTGGCTGCTTTGCAAAGTTCAGCTGGAGAAGCATTAGCCTTCATTGCCCAGGAAGTAGACACTGCTCTGGTGGAATGAGCCTTTATCTTAAGTGGAGGAGTTAAATTACCTTCCTTATATGCGGCCATAATACATTGCCTAATCCACCTAGATATAGATGGTTTTGAGGCGGCCGTCCCTTTTCTTTTTCCCTGGTAGTGAATAAAAAGAGAATCTGAGGATCTGAATTCCTTCGTTCTGTCTAAGTAAGTGGAGATGCATCTTACTAAATCTAGAGAATGCAGTCTCTCTTCCTTCTCCCCTGAGGGATTATTGCAAAAGGAAGGAAGAACTATCTCCTGATTTAGGTGAAAATCTGAGATCACCTTACCCCTGAAACTGGGTTTCATCCTAAAGACAACCTTATCCTGGTGGAAAGTCAAGTATGGGCTCTGACAAGACAAGGCCTGAAGTTCATTTACCCTTTTTGCAGAGGTAATAGCCGTAAGAAATACAGTTTTCCAGGTCAGATGTTTGATAGATATTTGTCGAATAGGCTCAAATATGTGTGAGTCTACCAGCTGGTTTAAGACTATGTTTAAATCCCAGGCTGGGACAACTTCCCTGATTCTAGGACGAGCCTTCTCTACTGCCTTAATGAATCTTTTAATCAAGTCTTTTTCTGCCCAGTGTTTCACAAAAACTGCTGAGAGGGCTGAAATCTGCACCTTTAATGATGATGGGCTGAGACCCAAGTCAAAACCTTTCTGCAGAAATTCCAGAACTGTAGTTGTAGAGACATTCTGTTTTGGGATATTGTTCTTTATACACCAACATCTAAATGTTTTCCAGATTCTATCATATATCTTGTTTGTAGATGCCTTTCTTCCAGATACTATGGTCCTGATAACGCTTTCTGAACAACCTTTGGCTTTTAGATGTTGCCGCTCAGCCTCCAGGCTGTCAAGCGGAAAAACTCCGGATTGTGATGGTAAATTGGCCCTTGATGTAATAGATCCTTCCTGCTTGGGAGAGCCCATGGTTTCTGGCATGACAATCTTACCATCTCCGAGTACCACGACCTTCTCGGCCAGTCCGGGGCTATCAGGATTACTTCTGCCCTGTCCACCTTGATTTTTCTGATTACTTCCCTCATTAAAGGAATGGGAGGAAAAACATAAGCCAAAGAGAATGTCCAAGGGTGTTTCAAGGCATCCTGAGCTGTCTCTTGATCCTCCTTCCATCTGGAGAAGTGTCTCTTGCATTTCGAGTTCTTCTTTGTTGCCATCAGGTCTATAACTGGGTTTCCCCATTTTAGGGTTATTTGGTGAAATACTTCTTGGTTTAGTGACCATTCTCCTGGCTGAATTTTTACTCTGCTTAGATAATCTGCTTCTATATTCTGAACCCCTGCAATGTGAGAGGCTGAAAGAGCCTTCAGATTTTTCTCCGCCCACTGGAATATCGGAATAGAAACATAGAAGATTGACGGCAGAAAAAGACCACCTGGTCCATCTAGTCTGCCCTTTAGTATTCCTTTATTGTTATCTTAGGATAGATACATGTTTATCCCAGGCATGTTTAAACTGTGTTACTGTGGATTTATCAACCACCTCTGCTGGAAGTTTGTTCCAAGTTTCTACTACTCTTTCAGTGAAATAATATTTTCTAATGTTTTTCTTGATTTTTCCTCCAACTAGCCTCAGATTGTGCCCCCTTGTTCTTGTATTCAGATTCTTATTAATCACACTTCCCTCCTGAACCTTGTTCAGTCCTTTAACATACTTAAAGGTTTCAATCATGTCCCCCCTTTCTCTTCTTTCCTCCAGACTATACATATTTAGATCTCTGAGTCGTTCTTGATAAGTTCTATGCTTTAGACCTTCCACCATTTTTGTAGCTCTTCTTTGAACCCGCTCAATTTTAGTTATATCCTTTTGCAGATGAGGCCTCCAGAACTGTACACAGTATTCCAGATGTGGTCTCACTAGAGCTCTATACAGAGGGATCACAATCTCCCTCTTCCTGCTTGTTATACCTCTAGCTATGCAGCCAAGCATACGATTTGCTTTCCCCACCGCCTGGTTGCATTGGTTACTCATCTTGAGGCTGTCAGAGATGACCACCCCCAAATCCTTCTCTTCTGAAGTCTTTGCTACCACAGAACTGCCAATACGATAGTCAGATTGAGGGTTTCTTGTCCCCAAGTGCATTATTTTACATTTGGAAACATTGAACTGAAGTTTCCATTGTTTTGACCACTTATCTAATAGTGCCAAATCATTCTCCATATTACAGACACCTCCTGGAACATCAACCCTATTACACACTTTTGTGTCATCAGCAAACAAGCAAACCTTCCCTGCCAAGCCTTCCCTTGATTAGGGACTGGCTTCTTGTCCCTCCTTGGTTCTTTAGGTACTGTACAGTGGACATATTGTCCGATCTTACGTGGACTGCCGCATCCTTCAGCTGCGTCTGAAAATGAAGCAGGGTGTACTTTACAGCCCTTATCTCTAATCTGTTTATGTGTAAATGATTCTCCTCTTCTCTCCAAGTTCCTTGCACCACCTTGGAATTCCAAGTTCCTCCCCACCCTGATGGACTTGCATCTGTATGTATCACTTGCCATGATGGGTCCCTCAGGGGTGTTCCCTTTGCCAGATTTGATCTTTTGGTCCACCATGAGAGGGACAATCTGACTCTCGTGGGAAGGATTATCTTCTGATATGGATCCCTTTGGGGAGACCAGTTTGACAGGAAATACATCTGCAGGGTTCTTGAATGATATCTTGCCCAGGGTACAATCTGAATTACTGAGGTCATGACCCCCAGTGTTTCCATGATCGCCTGGGCTGTCTGAACCTTCTTTGCCCTGAACTGTTGAATCCTGTGGATTACAGTGCTTATTCTTTCTTCTGATAGGGTTACTCTTGACCTTAGAGTGTCTAGTTTTAGGCCTATGAACAAGAGATTTTGTGTTGGGGTCACATGACTTTTTTCTATGTTTATGACCCATCCTAGATCTTCCAGATGTGCCCACACCTTTCTTGTGTGAAGATGTGCCATGTCTTCTGACTGTGATATTATGAGAAGGTAGTCTAGATAAGGGATGATCTGTATTCCTTGTCTTCTTAGAGGTTCCAATGCTGCGGCCAAAACCTTTGTAAAGGCTCTTGGAGCAGAGGACAGCCCGAAGGGAAGACATTTGAACTGAAAATGGTTTTTCTCTACAGCAAACCTGAGGAACTGTCGGTGTTCTTTTCTCACTAGGATGTGATAGTAGGCGTCCTGTAGGTCTATCTTTGTCAGATAGTTGCCTGGGCAAAGAGATCTTATGACTGAATTGACTGATTCCATCTTGAAAGATTTCTGTACCAGGAATCTGTTGAGGAATTTCAGATCCAGAATTATCCTGCATGCCCCAGATGGTTTTGGAACTGCAAAAAGTGTGGAATAAATTCCAACATATTTCTGTCCCTGTGGAACTTTCTCCACCACGTGTTTCTTGACTAATAGGTGTATTTCTTTTGTAAAAAGACTTGCCATCCTGGGACTTCTCGGTAGTCTTGAAATTCTGAACTGATTCTTCTTGGGAGTCATTTTGAAGTTTAGCGGAAATCCTGTCTGCAGGATATTGCAAACCCACTTGTCTTGTGTCTTCCAGTGGCTTGCAAATTTCTGCAGGCGACCCCCTACCTGCTCCTGAGACTGGACCCGCCGCTCTTCATAATTCTTTTTTGAAGGTTGGTTTCTTATTGAGGTCTTTTCTGAATGTACCTCTGGTATTCTGATTGTGCTGCCTTTTATAGTCATTCTGCCTGTTTTGGTATCTTCCTTGGTTCCGAAAGGAATAATTCCTTGATCTTGAGAAAGATGAACGATTTGGAGAAGATCTGCTTCTTTTCCCCTGAGGCAAGATAGTACTTCGCCCACCTGTCATCTTCTTTATTAATTCTTCTAACTGGTCGCCAAATAATTTTTCTCCTTTAAAGGGTAAAGAAAGCAATTTATTTTTAGAGGGAACATCTGCTCCCCAGGATTTTAGCCACAAGGCACGTCTGGAGGATACTGACAGCGCAGATGTCTTGGCTGCTAGTCTAACTGAATCCAGTGAAGCGTCACATAAGAAGTTATTTGCTTCTTTGATAATGGCAACATCCTTTAACAGTTTAGATCTTGATACCGATGAATCAATCTTCTCCTCCAGGCTGCTCAACCAGATTCTCATAGTTCTAGAGATTGAGGCTACTGCGGTAGCTATCTTTAGGTTATTACCTATTAAGGCATATTGTTTCTTTAGAACTGCCTCCATTCTTCTCTCCATTGGGTCCCTTAATGCTGAACCGTCTTCCAAGGGAATTGTAGTGTGCTTAGCCAGGCCTGACACGGCTGCATCTATTTTAGGAGGAGTAGACCACAAACCAACGTCTTCTTCCGTGAATGGGTACATTCTTGTGAACCTCTTTGTCAGACTGGATCTTTTATCAGCCTTTCTCCATTCGTCTTGAACAATGTCAGAGATAGAGCGGTGAACAGGGAAAGTAGGGGTACTCTTCTGATTCCCTAGAAAGGCAGTATCCATTACACTAAGCTCTTTCTTTTCTTCCTCCATTCCTAGCGATTTTCTTATATATCTGATAAAACTGTCAATTTTATCCAAGGAAAACGTGCCCACTCCTTCTATAATTTCACCTTCCTCCTCAGAAGAGTATTCGGATGGCTCTGGGCTATTGGATTCTTCCATCTCAATATCCTTTGAGGAAGATGTGCCTTCTAATGGATCTTCAGTCCTAGCCCTCTTTCTAGGTATAACAGACTCCTGCATTGCTGTAAAGGTCTCTTTCATGGAGTTTTGCATCCAGGCAAGGAAGTTTTGAAATTGCTGAGGGACCTCCTGGCCTCCTGCCTTTTTTAAACACTCTAAGCATAATTTTGAACCTTCTACAGGCGCATTCTTCCTATCACAGCCCATACAGACCTTAGGTTTGGATACTTTAACCTCAGGACCCCCACTAGCCTTAGAAATACCTGGCTCAACCTTATCCTTAGCAGAGCTATTCTTCACAGGGGTAGACATGCTGACTTACTGACTGGACAAAAAGCTAAAATTCCTATACTTTATTTAATTTAAGTTAAAATTAATAATAAAACATATCCTACCATGTCTGAAGCTGGTCCTCCTTTATATGCTGTCCTGCGTTCCATTCCTGGAGCGCACGCCGTTTGGGCGCCATTCCCAGGCTTTAAAATAAATGTCTGCTCTCCTGCTCTCTGTCCGGTTTGTCTGCCAATGCTGATGATGCTGCCGCCCTGGACCGACGTCATCGTGGTGCGCCTGGTCATGTGGGAAGCCTCCGGGTTGTACTCATGCTTTGGAAGCAGGTAATCCCCTGTATCCACCTCTTTACCCCTATCCACATACCCTGTGGGGGAAGGGGTAGGATTTTTGCAGCCTCCAGCGTTAGGCTCCGATTGCCCTTGTGCTCCGCTTTTTTTTTTTTTTCTTCGACGGAGGCTCTTGCCTCCCGTCCTCCAGCTAGTAGGACCGAAAATAACTGGAGCGGAAGGGGAGGGGCGGCCCTAAATACAAATCGTTCGGTCCTACCAGCTAGAGGAGGAAGATAAACCCATTGTTTTTTATGCTGGGGAGTACACAGAAGAAAATATAATATAATATAATATAAACAGTGGGTAAAACAAGAGTACTCCCACTGCTGAAAGGTGTTTCATTCAAAAGTTATTAATTTTCAGAGTTTAATTTTTTAGGTGCAATATCACAGTGGCCTGAAATTGTACAGTGCCGCTGTTGCTAAATGATCCTATGGACAGCTCTGGTCCCGGGACCATAAATCTCCATAGGATGGTGTAGCAACAGCGCCACCTTTAAATTTCAGGCCACAGTGATATTGCACCTAAAAAATTAAACTTTGAAAATTAATAACTTTTGAATGAAACACCTTTCAGCAGTGGGAGTACTCTTGTTTTACTCAGGGGGATAAACCCTACAACATATTTTTTTTTTTACATTTTAAGTATTACTATCCCTTTAATCTTGAATTTTTGCACAGATAACAGGTTTTTTTTCCAGAAATGACTAACATATTAAACTTTTTTGCTAAATACTCTATCTAATGAGCGTTAGATATCTACATGTGATAGATCCATTTTAAATCATTGGGACTTTCCATTAGTCCCCTATAATGCACTTGGTTTGTTCCAGATTTGCAGTTATCAACCTTACTATCTGTACCTACAGTTTGGGTCTATGTGTACTAGTTGATTTAGGCAAGAGAACACGCCTATAAGCACAGATACATTAGCTTCTCTACCAGGAAGGAACAAGACATGTCACACTAGGAAGTGACAGTCTGCTATTGCAATCATCCTTGATGCCATAACTATGATGGTTTTCAGATGCTGCTTTGTATTCCCATAATTCTCAGCTAGCGAATGCCTGTTGTTCTCTGGACTACAATTTCCACCCGCATCGATGGCTACTGACCAGCTGTTATTGAACTAAAACTTCCATTACCCTCATCTGGCAATTCACAGGATAAAAATAAGATTTAGTCTAACAAAAGCTGAAAATCCACATATACATAAATGCCTTCTGCAAACCAGTTATTACCTGGGCTCCAGTGGTTCTTCCCCCTGTTCCTCCTCCAGACAGCTTCTCCCCGCCTCGTGTGGGTAATACTCTGACCTCCAGGTCGCAACAGCTCCCTCATCACCCCTCTGTCGAGCAATCACATCCCCATCTACGCCTGCACAGTACCCATCACCTATACCCCCAGGCCTGTGTGCAGCCGACATGAAATTAGCGCTTAGCTGTCGCGCAAGAACAGACTAACTAGCTCTCATTAACCCTAATGGCATTAATAATAATAATATTTTCCTTACCCTGAGATATCAGCATTAAACATCGCTATAAGATACAATAAATTGTGTTCTTCTCACGATAAGATTTGCCTGCTGAGCGCCGCTCCGGACTCTCTTCCCTTCTTCAGGCATTAAAATGAACAGCAAGAGGCATGCATGGAGAGGGGAGAAAGAGAGAAAGAGAGAAAGAGAGAAAGAGAGAAAGAGAGAAAGAGAGAAAGAGAGAAAGAGAGAGTCCGGAGCGTCGCTCAGCAGGCAAATCTGATCGTGAGAGGAGCACAATTTATTGTATCTTATAGTGATGTTTAATGCTGATATTGCAGGGTACGGAAAATATTATTATTGTTATTATTGCCATCAGGGTTAAATGAGAGCCTGGAGCAGCGCTGGATTGACTCACGTTTCCCTTCCTATTATAAGTCACGTGATCTCTGGGTATTCCTTCCCTCCGGCGTGAAGCTGTACACTTCTCCCACTAAGGTATTATCACCAATAGGGATTAGGTTGGCACTAGGGCATTGTAGTGGATGACAGGCTGTCATAGTCCCGCCGTCATGATTAATTAACTAGTAGTCATTAGAGTTGCTTATTTCAATTGCTTACTCCTGCGGTAACCTCTAATCCAGTGCCACGGATTTTCTGCCTTTTTTTTTTTTTTTTTTTTTTTTTTCTCGTCCTTTTGCCGAGAATGCCATTTTCGGCCGAAACATTTCAGCTACCGAAATTTTGGTGCACCCCTAATCCCCTCCCACCCATTTTACCTAGTGTAAGCCTCCTCCCCTCAGATGTGGAATCTGGTCTTCAGACCAGACAGCTCACAGCAATGGACAATCTTCTTACTGTGAGAATAATGAAAACCCTGCCCCTCTTGACAGGTTATTCAGATTTTCCCTTATGATCACTGAAGATTGTCCCTCTCTGCGATCCATCTGGACAGTCTTGCTGCTCTGAGGTGAGCAATGTTACATCAGTAAAAGGGGAGGGTGATACTTTATCATTCAATTACTCTGGAACTACAACTCTGACAGCATTGAAATACCACTCTCCATTGTCCAAATACTATGAAGATGAATTGGAGATGCTGTTTTTGTGAAACATTACTATCCCTTTAAGCCTCTGACTGACAGACAGGTATCCAATAAAATGCAACTTCTCTGGGACTCAAAGGGTTAAGCAATATTTTCCCTATCCTTGCTTACAAGATCATACCCTCCAATCGAACCTCTTTAGCAAGTACAGTACCTTTACTGTAATGCTGTAAGCTCAGGGCTCAAAATTTCCACTTGCCACTAGCCAATGGCGAGTGAAAATTTAGCCCTGGCGAGTAGAAATTCAGCCCTGGTGGGTATGTTATGAATTGCAGTGGCGAGTAACTTTTCAGGTCTGGCTAGTAGCAAAGGACTTAAAATTATAAGCACTGCTGTAGCTTATATAAAATTACAAGTGTAAAAGCTCGTGTACACTGGACAAGGGCTGGGTAATGTTAACCCTTTGAGTGCCAGAGGGGTACGCAGCACATTGCTTTACAATGCGTTGCGTTCCCCTCTGGCACTCAGAGTTAAGCGCCGCTACCTCACTGCTCCACGCGATGCAGGCTTGCGTTGCCTCACTCTCGCGATGCAATCATGCGCAGCAGAGACTGCCCAAACGCGCACAGTCTCTACCGCACATGGCTGCTTCTGACAAACATCCTAGCAAATTATTATATACAAGTTGAAGAGCCCGTTACACGGGCCACAGTGCCACTGCCAGCTGGTCGCGGGGCAGTCATACACAGTAGACTGCCTGCTCCACGGCTGATACAGTGCCAGCCGATCGCAGTGCAGTCATGCTCAGTAGAGACTGCCTGAGCTGTGGCTGATACAGAACGGGACGCTCTTTTGGAGTGCCCCGCTCTGTATCAGCCTCGTCACGAGCAGCCTCTACTGCACATGACTGCGTCGTTACAAACTTTCTAGCGAATTATTATATAGGACTAGTGTAAAAGCCTGTGTACACGGGCCAAGGTCCGGGTGATGTTAACCCTTTAGAGGGGTAAGCAACGCATTGCTTTGCAATGCGTTTAGTACCCCTCTGGCACTCAAAGGGTCAAGAGGCCGGTCCTGCTCTGCATCCAGCCGTAGATGCAGGCATGCACTGTAGAGACTGCCTGAAAGCACAGAACTCCCAGCATTCCGTGCTCCCAGCATTCTGTACGTTCAGGCAGTCTCTACTGCGCATGACGGAGGATTGTTGGAAAAGGGATATGGAGAAAAGAACGTGGAGAAGGAATATATAAAGGCAAGATCTCTTGATAGAAGTCAAATTTTAATACCTAAAATCAATAAGAAAGGAAGAAAAAACAGTGTCCTTCAGAGAAGGAGTCTCCTTTGTGACACGTTATAATGTGTTCTCTAAAGACATTGAAAAAATTTTCAATAAACACTGGGGAATCCTCCGTCAGGATACACTCCTGAAGAAAGACCTATCGGAGAGACCTAGAGTGATTTATAACAAGGGCAAAAATATCCGTAACTATGTGGCCCCTAGTCGCCCTATGGAACTTAAGGTAGAGGCTAAAAACAGTTTGTTCAATATTCAACCAATTTTGGGCACATATAGGTGTAACAAAAACCGATGTGCCACATGCCCACATATGCATCACCGCACGCAGACGTTTATAGATAGAGATAAGGAATACCGCATAAGACAGTTTATTAACTGTGATACGAGGTATGTGGTATATATGCTTATCTGTGGATGCGGAGACAGATATGTGGGTAGAACCACCAGAAGCCTTGGAGTAAGAGTAGGGGGAACACCAGAGAAAGATCATCAAGGGAGACAGGGACCATGGTGGAATTAAGAACCTTAGAGTGATAGGTTGTCTGATCCCAATAAATATAAGATTCTCTGTAAGAGAGAGATCTTTTGGATTATGACTCGGAGTACGTTAAGTCCCTTAGGGACTGTGGTCTTCTATTCTTTTCCTGTTCATTTTAGAAAGTGTTTTCTTTAATGAAATTTTAACGTTAGTTGAAATAGAATATAGCTGGTGAATGTGAACGTCTCTTAGACGGAATGAGGACTTTGTGCTAGCTTTCCGCCCTCTACACACGGAGATATGTTTTATGGTGTACCCTTATCTACCCCATGGTTTTCAATATGGTATGGGCTTGTGTATTAGATTAGATATATGTGGCCACTTTGTATATTGCGGCAAGTGGATATCTGGAGCGGATAATTTTTGCCTTCCATTGATGGAACGCATTACACATGCACCGTGTGTGTGTGGGGGGTGTATGGCGGTCACGTGTCCTTTGGTTGTCGGTGGAGACGCTTGAGTTTACCCGCGATGAAGAGTTTGAGGAGGGAGGATCTAATATAATCGGTAAGACTTTATAATGGCTGTAAAATTATCACATTTGTATTACTAGCCTTGAAAAAGTGACAATAGTGTTACGAAACTCGTAGGCAAAATTTATTGATTTTATTGTATTTTATTTTTAAGAGCATAGTTTGTCCTATTAATTTCATTAAATTTTTGGAATTTCGATATATACTCTATGTCCCTGTCTCCTGTTTGTTAAATATACTGGGACTGGTAACTGATAACCCTAGAATAGACCTGTATAGCTCCTGTACATGGAGGCTCGCTCCTATTGAGCCCACGGAGATCAGAAGTGTATCCAGAGGACCAGAGATAAGCGGGAGAACAGAGGATCGAGCGGTGCATACCGAGACTGGGTGTATATATCCAGTCAATGTGAACAAACTTAGAGGCGAGTCGGCCTCTGTAATATGCAAGTACCCTGAGGGGAAGTGAATTTTGTTGTACATACTGCACTTAGAGGATTGTGCTGTTTTCTTTTTGTTTTGCATGTATATTCGAAGAACCTGTCTGGCATCTGTCAAAATAGCTGCATACCTGGAACCTGAGTGCTTTGGACTTTCTTTAACCCCTTAACGACCCTTGACGGTCATAGTCCGTCAAGGGTCGATCCGACTGAACGACCCATGACGTACTATGACCGTCATGGAGTTCCGGGCTCCCCCCCACAGCTGCACGCCGTTCGGGGAATCCGTAACCAGAAAAAGAAAAAAAATGCTCCGCGGTCGTTCAGTCGCGTCGCCGCGACGATCGGCCGGTCGTTAAGGGGTTAAAGAATTCCCACAAAGGATTTGCCTGTTTTTCTTTCATCCCTGAGTATTCTTGATATTTGTTGTTGTTGCTCAGTTTTTCAGCGTTATATGTATATACCACCCCATATATGGGAGATATCTGAGTGAGCGCCGAGTTTACGTGTTGTGTAAAATATAGTCTTACATATGCTTTCTGTGAGGTCTCACCTCTATATTCTCCAGGGCTCAGATTACAATAACAATCTTGACAACAGTCTTAGAAGTGCTAGTGTTTCATTGTCTGTTAATGAGCCTGACACAAGATGTCAGCTTTTCTAAACAGTAAGCCATTGTGTATTAATCCAATATATTAACAATGTGATTGTCAATCAGGAGTGCACTGGACACCCACTTAAGCTTGTTCCTTGTTTTCTATAAAGGCTGCCAAAAATGTGAAAGGTTGCATTTTGAATGTACGTTTTTGGAAGTTGTCTTCACTATGAATTTGTCTTTATTATTCTGATTCCGAGACCCAAGAATAACTATATATTATTTATTTTTACCCCTCGTTGTGGCCTTGGCAACGGACATAAAATGTTAAGGTGCACCAAAACTCTAGTGCATATTAGGGGTGCGTTAAACAAAGAAAGATTATGGGTCAATGGATTAACAGCATCAGATGTCCATAAACAATAACTAAACTGTGACTATAATGAACAGTTTCCACATGAAATAAAAAGGCAATGTAACCCTGGTATCCAGACACCTCCATTTACCATAGAGCTACACTGTAGACCATAGAGTTCTCTGTGGATGACTCATTGCCCCAGCATTTCCCTCAGCCAATGAGAATCCTGCTGAGTATCCAGGAAGGGGAAGGATGATCTAGGGGAGCTGAAGGAGTTTCAGTTTTGGTTTGAGCAGGGGAACTGAGCAGAACTCCCTGCTGCTCGGAGTAAGAGACATTTTAAGTCAAATGCCTGCTAGGAGTTGTACCTTAAAGTGAGAGATCCCAGAATTCTCCTAGTGTGGCAGCTTGTGAAGGTCTAGCAGTAAATCTTGTTTGGTGCACTGCTCCACATACTACTTATGAAGAAGGAACTGACACTCAAGTAACCATCCAGATGCCTGTCAGAGGAACTACTGTAAGGTGACCTGCCTGCCAATCAAGGTGTTGCTGCTCAGAGGGTTCAAGTGCAAAGCTGTCCAACGGTGCAAGGCCTGCAACCAGCATAGAGGGGAGGAAAGCACAGTTCCCAGGTCAAGCAAAGACAGGGAGAATGCATACAAGCTGCAAAAAGGTACTCTGTGTTACACACCTCACACTACAGGGGCAGCGCTACCTCCAACAAGGGCCCCACCACGTGCACCACCGTTTCCCCAGGGGACTGAGTCTGTATCAGCTGAGGGGGAGAAAATAAAAGGGAACTCTACTGTTGGGAGGGTGTCACTGCTGGGTGCTGAACTTTCACACTGTGGAGTATAGGATTAGGTTATAATTATCTGTTTTTATTCTTTGCATTCTACAATATATATTGTGGGCACCATTCCCCTTTAAAATACATACTGTGTGCAGTTATTAGAATTCCTTTATTGTTGTCTTAGCAGGGATAAATATCTATTATTAGCAAAACTGGGAACTTTTATAATAGGGTCACCCGGAGATCTGTGTGTTATTAACCATCCGACTGCCAAAAGGGTACACAATGTATTGCTTTGCAATGTTTTGCCTACCCCACTGGCACTCAAAGGGTTACATGGAAAAAAAGAAGAATACACTTACCAGCCAAAACTGGCTGGACTACAGTGGTGTACAAGTTCTCTACTCCGCTCCTACCAATCCTCAAGTGCCCATGTAATGACTGCTGTCATTCTATTCTTACTGAACTGTGCCGGTGTATGCACACTGCATTTGCTCACTGAGGCCACCTGTCTGAGGAGGTATGCTACTGCATACAACATTACGATAGCCACTGGATTTCTATTTTCAATTTACCTGGAGAACTTATCGTTTCACCCGGAGATCCAGAGACAGTGACCTAAATCCGGAATCTCCGGGTGAAACCCGGCAAGTTCCCAGGTATGATTATTAGATACCTAGGTAAGTGGAAACACTGCCAAGAGCTCATTATTCCCCAATCTCCCAATTCTGCGGAGACTCAGCATCATCCTATTAGCGCCAAAGTCAGAAGTAATCATGGATAAGGTCGGAAGTTGGTCATAGCCCAATCTGGAAGGGGTTACAGATGGAGGCACTGCTGAGATGAATTGGGGAGAAAGTAAATTCATAAGTACAGTATCCTACCCTACATATCAAGAACTGAGAGCTTGGGCCTTAAAGAGGAAGGTTCCACCCAAGCAAGTTGTGGCTGTATGTAATTTGCCTGAAAGGGCTAGCAAGAAGGAAATGAAAGCTACTTTGAGGCAAATATCTGGCTTAGAGCAAGCTTGCATTGTAGACACTAGGGCTGATCCTATTACCAAACAGGGAATGGCCTTGTCCAGGTCTTTCCTGCCTTTGATCAAGGAAGATGGCCCCTTCTGTACACACTTGACAAAAGCCTCTCCAGCAGGGTGCCCGCTAGTATATGCCCACGAAGAGGATGAAGATCGCACAGAGATCCTCACAATGTTTTTAGTTCATCTTCTGATGAAAGTGGTGATGCGGAAGATGATCTGTCTCTAAAGAGTCCGTACCCTGGGTCCCAGAAACCCCCTTGCAGATCATCAAGGTCCTCTTCCAAATCTCCTCATTCTTCTACTAAATCAGTAGAGCTATCTGCAGTGCTGCTACAGTTATCTGATACTATAGTTCAGGCCACACACACTCACAGCTACAGGAAGTTAAAAGTTTTCTCTGGTACTGTACCTGTTCCTACAGGGGAGGAGGAACGCTCTTCAGGTCCTAGAGGAATGGGCTTGTACAGATAATGCCAAATGGCAGAGGATAACGGAGAGTCAGACCTCCAGCAGTGAACTTAGTGAGACTCCATAAGACGAGACATACTGATGCAACAGTGAATGATTTCATGAAAGTGTTACAAGACACCTATGGGGAAGTAGAGGACCCTGAAGAGCTAAATGCCCAACTCTCTGCCACCAAACAGAACGTGAATGAAAAGGCTTCTGATTTAATTATCCGATTGGAGCTCTTGTTATGGAAGTTGGTTGACAAAGGAGTAATTTCCATCTCTGACATAGACTGGCAGAGAACCAGACAAGTTCTCAGAGGAGTCCTATCTCATGACCCAGTGATGCTCACATTAAGGGCCAGTCTACCACAAGAGCCTGTTACTTATTCTGAAATAGTACAAAGAGTGAAAGAGTTGGAAAGTCAGATGTCTCCTCACCCCGTCAGGAAGACTGATGAGAAGAAAACATCCTCTCAAGAACCCCAGATGACGAAGAGTTGTTGACAGTGAAGAAGAAACTGGCTGAGCTGGAATCAAAATTCAGCACTCCCCAGAAAAGGAAAATGTCAGCCCATTCCCCTACCATGTGTAGGCCAAGGGAGTTTAGGTGTTTCTCATGTGGACAACTTGGTCACTTCGCAAGGGAATGCACTAACACCAAAGAAGTTCATTATGTGGAAACTAACTATAGAACAGTTGACCCCCTCCCACACTCCTAGGCAGAAGAGGAAATGGAAGAAGAGGAGACGCATGAGGGGGGTTAACAGTTTAGCCATAAATCACAGAGTGGTACCTAAATCTATAATATCTATTATAGTGGAGGGAATCCATGCATCTGCGTTACTTGATACAGGATCACAAGTAACCATCATATATAGATCATTCTATGATAATCATCTGAAGCACATTCCTATTCAGCCTGCTGAGGACATTAAGCTCTAGGGATTGAGTTCTCAGGCCTACCCTGTAGAAGGTTTTATCCAAGTACAGGTAACCATACCCCAAATCAACACAGGGATGGTTTGCCCCATGGACACTGAGGCACTAATCTGTCCAGCTCCTAGAGATCACTGTGCCCCAGTAATTCTGGGCACGAATGCACAGGTGGTGCAGGATGTGTTTCGGGCTTACCTGAAAGAAGTGGGAGATGTATCCCTGGCTCGACTGATGGAAATTCATCCTGGTCTAGGAAAAGAGTGTCACAAGTTGGCCCTTCAAACACAGTCTGGGAAATTCCACCATGTGGGTGGATGTTCTGTGTGTCTTCAGCCAGGAGAAGTAAGGATCCTACAAGCTGTAGCCACTTTACCTGAAGGAATAGTTGGTGGAGGTCAACAATATTCTGTTGAGTCCCTTCCCGAGGAGGATGCCAAAAAGGGTTGGACAGTAATGCCCGAAGTTAAAGACTGGAGGACAGGAAGACAAGTGTATTCTCAGTGACTGTTCGGAATATATCTCATACAAGCATAGAGATAGCTCATCAACAGGAATTAGAAGTGGTTTATCTTTTGGAAGACATAACTCCATTAACTGCTATGAAGGTTGGATCAGAAGAGAACTCCCACAGACCCTTAGAGTTCAACTTCAGAGATTCCAGCTTACCTCAAGGATGCAAGGACAAGCTCTGTGCTGAGCTTTCATCAGCAGAGAAAGTATTCTCTAGAGAGGACATGGATGTAGGATGTGCCAGGAGTGCTTGTCATATCATCATGTTCGACAACCCTAGTCCATTCAGGGAGAGGTGCAGAAGAATAGCTCGAGACATTGACGATGTAAGGGACATTCTTCAACAGATGGAAGGGGCAGGAATTATTACTGAATCCCGGAGCCCGTATGCCTCTCCTATTGTGGCAGTTAGGAAAAAGAATGGGTCAGATTGTGTCGACTACCGTACTCTGAATAGGAGAACCATTCCAGATCAATACACCCTACCACGAATTGAGGATCTTCTGAATGCCCTATTTGGGAGTCGGTGGTTTAGTGTCCTGGACTTGAGATCTGGATACTACCAGGTACCCATGAAGGTGGAAGATCAAGGGAAGACAGCCTTTATCTGCCCTTTGGGGATTATCAGTTCACCAGGATGCCTCAAGGTGTCACAGGAGCCCCTGCAACCTTCCAGTGTTTCACGGAAAAGACAATAGGGGATATGAACCCTAAAGAATGTCTGGTCCACCTAGGACGATATTATAGTCTTTGGGAAAACCCCTGAAGAGCACGAGGCAAGATTGCTCAAGGTATTAGATCAACTACAGGAGGAAGCCTTGAAACTCTCACTGGATAAGTGTAAGTTCTCCCAGAGTTCCATCACCTATGTGGGCCATGGGGTGTCAGCAGATGGCGTGACCACAGATCCTACAAAGATCGAAGCAGTAGTGAACTGTCCAAGACCTAACAGTGTTGAAGAAGTATGGTCATTTCTGGGGTTTTGTGGTTACTACCGAAGATTTGTAGAAGGCTACTCGAAGATAGCCAGAGAGCTCCATAACCTCCTGAGGACAACCCCAGGGGAAGAGGGACAGAAGGCACTGCCCCCAAAGAGTCCTTTGGAGAACGATGGACATCAGGATGTGAAGAGGCCTTTCAGATGCTTAAGAAGAAGCTCACCGAGGCTCCAGTACTGGCATAAGCAGATCCTGATAAACCCTATGCCTTGCATGTGGATGCTAGTTTTGAGGGGTTGGGAGCTGTTCTACATCAGATCTACCCTGAAGGATTGAGGCCCGTAGCACAGTCTAGTAGAAGTTTGAATGGAAGTGAGAAGAACTACTCTGTGCATAAGTTGGAGTTCTTAGCACTCAAGTGGGCTATTGTAGATAAGCTCCATGACTACCTATATGGAGTTCAATTTGAAGAACAGACAATAACCCTTTCACATATACTGACCACGGCTAAGTTAGATGCGTCTGGGCATCGATGGTTGGCAGCACTTTCCAATTATCATTTCACCCTGAAGTACAAGCCTGGGCCCAAGAATGTGAGTGCTGATGCTCTATCCAGAAGACCAGGACTGCACCCAACACAAGAAGGAATGAGGAATGGGAAGAAATCCCTGGTTCAGGGGAGAGAGCCTTGTGTAAAACTGCCACGGTTGTTGGGGATTGTGTAGACTTCTCTGAGCTGAGATGCACTGATTCAGTTAGCCGGACTCCTGGAGTAGTTCCTGACACCTTGTGTCTACCAGTGATCCTGAAGCAGTGGTCCGCAATTGGGCTGGAAGACAAAAGGAGAGCTCAGTATCAAGATCCTGTAGTAGGCCCAGTGCTACGAGTGGTGAAGATAAAGAACTCTGCCTTGTTGAGGAGTCTTTGCAATGAGGATCGTGATATCTTCAGAAGAGAGTGGAGTAAGCTTCAGGTAAAAGGAGGACTACTGTACAGGATTGCCCAATATCATGACCACCCAGGTAGAAAACAATCAGTGTTGCCACAGAAGTTTAAAGGAATGTCCTGAGAGCTCTTCATGATCAGCATGGACATTTAGGAGTGGACAAAACATATGGTCTAGTCCAAGACTGATTCTATTGGCCGAAGATGCAAGATATGGTGGAGCAGTACTGCAGGACTTGCAGAAGATGCATAAAGCGTAAGACCTTACCCACCAAAGCTGCACCAATGGGCCACCTCAAGAGTTCAGGCCCCATGGACTTGGTATACATGGACTTCCTCTGTATAGAGTCAGACTCAACCGGAAGTGGGAAAGTCCTAGTTATAACCGGTCACTTCACAAGGTATGCCCAAGCATTTCCAACTAAGGATCAGAAAGCAGCCACCGTGGCCAAAGTGTTATGGCAGAAGTATTTCATGCACTACGGACTTCCTAATAGACTTCATTCTGACCAGGGGCGAGATTTTGAGAGCAGGTTAATCAAAGGACTCTTAAAGTTGCTCCAGATAGAAAAATCAAGAACAACCCCATACCACCAGAGGGAGATGCTCTGCCTGAGATTCAATCGAACTCTCCTGGATATGCTAGGAACCCTCAAGGATTCATAGAAAAGATTTTGGAGTCGGCATGTAGAAGCAATGGTCCATGCCTACAATTGCACTAGACATGAGTCGACAGGTTACTCCCCATATATCCTGATGTTTGGGAGAGAAGCTAGATTGCCTATAGACATTCGACTGGGAGTCTCTGCTGATGGTATGAGTCAAGCTTCTCACTACCAATATGTGAAGAAACTGAAAGACAGTCTTCAGAGAGCCTATGAACTGGTTGAACAAGCCACAGCCAGACTCAATGAAAATAACAAGAGAAGATATGACCGCAAAGTGAGATTTAAGGAGATCAAGCCTGGAGATAGGGTGCTCCTTTGGAATTTGGGAGTGTCTGGAAAGCATAAACTAGCAGACCGCTGGAAAGATACTCTATTTGAAGTGGTGTCCAAAATTCCAGGGATACCGGTATCCCGGATAAGAGGACTCAACGGCCAGATTAAAGCTTGGAATCGCAATCACCTACTGCCGGTCATATACAGCGAAGAAGAGGATTCACAAGATTCCAATATGGAAGATGGGGATGAAGGCCCTAGCCAAATACCTGGGCAAGTGGATACCCCCAATGTTCATTCAGAGGAAGGGGGTGATGAAGTTCCACTTGGCTCTGATAAAGATAGAGGAGAGGTTACAACTGATCAGGACTGGTGGACATTGCCAGATGACATTTCTCAGCAGATGCCTCTTTTTCCTCCTCCAGCACAGACAAATCTAAACCCCGAAAGTCCCAGCTTTGTTCCAGCTTCTGAGAGAAGGAACTTGACTCCTGTGAGGGAGTCGGGGCCTCAAGCCACTGGAAATCTCCCCAACACTGAAGACAGAAGAAATACTGAAGAAGTGCACAGACTTCCTCCACGGGAGCGGAGAAGGGGACAAAAAGTGAGGCGTCCTCCTAGGACACTAATTTATGACTCAATAGGGGAACCCAGCTATGAATATTCTACTAATGTACAGTCTAAAGTAGTTGTACTTTTACATGCTCTTGTCGATGTGATTTGTGTAGAAGATACTTAGTATTAGGTGGTTCTCATATCTAGTGTAATATGACTTTTGTAAATGTTATGTTTGTGTATGACTTGTCGCATGGACAACCTCATCTTGCCAGTGGAAGGCAAGAATTTAACAGAGGAAAATGTAACCCTGGTATCCAGATACCTCCAGTTACCATAGAGCTACACTGTAGACCATAGAGTTCTCTGCGGATGACTCATTGCCCCAGCATTTCCCTCAGCCAATGAGAATCCTGCTGAGTATCCAGGAAGGGGAAGGATAATCTAGGGGAGCTGAAGGAGTTTCAGTTTTGGTTTGAGCAGGGGAACTGAGCAGAACTCCCTGCTGCTCGGAGTAAGAGACATTTTAAGCCACATGCCTGCTAGGAGTTGTACCTTAAAGTGAGAGATCCCAGAATTCTCCTAGTGTGGCAGCTTGTGAAGGTCTAGCAGTAAATCTTGTTTGGTGCACTGCTCCACATGTTACTTATGAAGAAGGAACTGACACTCCAGTAACCATCCAGACTCCTGTCAGAGGAACTACTGTAAGGTGACCTGCCTGCCAATCAAGGTGTTGCTGCTCAGAGGGTTCAAGTGCAAAGCTGTCCAACGGTGCAAGGCCTGCAACCAGCATAGAGGGGAGGAAAGCACAGTTCCCAGGTCAAGCAAAGACAGGGAGAATGCATACAAGCTGCAAAAAGGTACTCTGTGTTACACACCTCACACTACAGGGGCAGCGCTACCTCCAACAAGGGCCCCACCACGTGCACCACCGTTTCCCCAGGGGACTGAGTCTGTATCAGCTGAGTGGGAGGAAATAAAAGGGACTCTACTGTTGAGAGGGTGTCACTGATGGGTGCTGAACTTTCACACTGTGGAGTATAGGATTAGGTTATAATTATCTGTTTTTATTCTTTGCATTCTACAATATATATTGTGGGCACCATTCCCCTTTAAAATACATACTGTGTGCAGTTATTATTAGAATTCCTTTATTGTTGTCTTAGCAGGGATAAATATCCATTATTAGCAAAACTGGGAAATTTTATAATAGGGTCACCCGGAGATATTTGTGTTATTAACCATCCGACTGCCAAAAGGGTACACAATGCATTGCTTTGCAATGTTTTGCCTACCCCACTGGCACTCAAAGGGTTACATGGAAAAAAAGAATACACTTACCAGCCAAAACTGGCTGGACTACAGTGGTGTACAAGTTCTCTGCTCCGCTCCTACCGATCCTCAAGTGCCCATGTAATGACTGCTGCCATTCTTTTCTTACTGAACTGTGCCGGTGTATGCACACTGCATTGGCTCACTGAGGCCACCTGTCTGAGGAGGTATGCTACTGCATACAACATTACGATAGCCACTGGATTTCTATTTTCAATTTACCTGGAGAACTTCACGTTTCACCCGGAGAGCCAGAGACAGTGACCTAAATCCGGAATCTCCGGGTGAAACCCGGCAAGTTCCCAGGTACGATTATTAGATACCTAGCTAAGTGGAGGCACTGCCAAAAGCTCATTATTTCCCAATCTCCCAATTCTGCTGAGACTCAGCATCATCCTGTTAGTGCCAAAGTCAGAGGTAATCATGGATAAGGTCGGAAGTTGGTCACCGCCCAATCCGGAAGGGATTGCAGCAAGTTTAGAAGTACATACAGCTTAAAGAACATAAAATACCCACATTTCACAAATGCTAGCTCCTAGCTGGGCATATATGCCGTTTAAAAAAAATAATATAACCCATTTAATTCCTTTAACCGTTTGCTAGAGAGATTGAATTTTTTCACCTGTCATTCAAAAGGTTAAAAAGGTAAAGGTAGAAAGTGTAAATGGCATCTAAGCTCTTGCAAACAAGCATAACAACAACCATACCTGGTAACTCTCAGGGTTTGACCCTGAGACTCAGGGTTTAGACCCAAATCTCAGGGTGAAGGGCAAAATTCTCAGAGTGAGAAAGGTCTGTGTTACCGCCTATATTATTTTCCACCGTTAAATGTGTCTTCAGTCTCTAAATTGGTGCCCTTTGTACCAGAAAAGCAGCAGGAAATGTCCTGCTTATCTTATTTGTGTTTGGGCAGTGAGATCTCTATGTTGTAACATGTTAAATTTCCCTTGCTGACGACTTGGAGCACCTCTGAATTAGTATAAGCAGGTATGTATTGCATAAAATCTACAATATGGGAAGCTTTAAGGGTTAATATTCAAAGATCTCAGAGTCAGTTCATTTGGAAAGTTCCCAGGTATGACAACAACACGTTCACAATATAAAAGTGGAGAAACGTTGAGGCAGATCAGGTGCACCATATGAAATATATACTCAAGATATTTAACCCCTTGAATGTTACAGAGGTGGAGACCACTCCAGCACTCAAGGGGTTTCAAGACATCTTAATCAACGAGGATGTATATTTGCCCCTGTGGTGCAGTTGATCTGCCCCACTAATGGAGCTCATAGCAGGTTAGTGACTGACACACCAGGTACAGCCACTCCGTGCGCGCACATGGGACTCACTGGCTCCGCCCGGTCACCGGCTAGCTGCGGCTTTCCTTTCCGGGTCCTACACGGCAGTCCCCGCCATCATCAGGGCACAATATCACCGCCCCGGTCCTTCCGACTCTCCCGCCTACTCCGGTCCCATTGCTCCCCTCCGCTCCAGACTGGGCCCTGGGCGGAGGGTTACTCACTGACAGCAGTTCAGGATCCAACGCATCCCGCATGCGCCACCTTTTCTCTCCGATCGCTGTCTAAAGAGTTCCCTATGTAGACCATCGTATAAAAGGGGCACGGAGCTACGCGGCGGCCATCTTTGATACTGGCAATAGTAATCTAGTGCTGTCATAGGATTAGATCTGGTTTTAACTTGTACAAGTCCTACACGTATAAATAGGAAAGAGGCTGATGAACTGAACAAAAAGTGGAGTAACTCCAGGACAGTCCAAATTTACCACAGGAAAGAATTAAAAATCACTATTGATTTAAAAGGTCCGGTTAAACCCTAGTATTCAAGAGGTTAAAAGGTCATATAAATCAATAGACATTTGGGGAAATGAATCTGTCCCCTATGGTGCGCTTGGTTTGCACCATTTTATCTAAAGGAACAAATCTTTAGGTTTTCATGCTTGTGTACATGTGAGTTAACCCTTTTAGTGCCACAAAGGTAGCCAATGCATTAGATACCTCTATGGAGCTCAAAGGGTTAACACAATAGATTAGGTTGAAAAAAGACACGTCCATCAATTTGGCATTTTTTTCATTTGTCTAGTTTTAACCCTATGAGTAGCAGAGGGATGTCCAATGCATTGCATTGGCACTGAAAAGGGATAAATGGATGATCTGGCAACTATACCTTAACCCTTTGAGTGCCAGAGGGGTACTCAACACATTGCTCTGTAATGTGCATACCTCCCAAGTGTCCATCTTTAGGAGGGACAGACCCTCTTTTAGACCTAAATCCCTCTTTCCCACCCTGATGACCCACTTTTTAGGAGATCAGACTGTGTTCTGTGTATCATATTGCTCTACAGCAATATATGAATTAGTCTGTGTAAATAAAATACTTTGGTTTTGTTATGTCATTTATTAGGTCATACAAGGAGGTGTCAATAGGTCAGGAAATAGCCTAAAAATCCTTGGTAATGCCCTGCCCACCAGCAACACCCCCTAAAACACAAGTGTCCTTCTATGGCAGTTTGAAATCTTGGAAAGTATGAATGTGTTTTGTACCCCACTGACATTCAAAGGGTTGAAAATTAGGGAGGCCTCCAGTGCATTGCTTTGCAATGTGTTGGAGACCTCTCTAGCATTCAAGAAATTAAAAGCGCCATTTAACCGAAAAACACATTTTTATTTATTTCATACTGTGAATTTGGTTTGCACCAAAATTACAAAATTTTGCTTTTAACACTTTAAGTGTTAAAGGGGGGTATGCAACACATTGCTCTGCAATGCATTGCATACCCCTCTGGCACTGAAAGGGTTAAATCCACTATGCTATATAGGGAACATATTAAAAAATTCCATTCATTCTTTATGCATTGTAGACCCCCCTAACATTCATTTGAACCAATAAAAATATAGATATGTTTCTTATGGTTTAGCTATATTGCCCTTGAATTCTCCCACTTTCTCATACCTTCTAAGTGTCTTTTTTTTTAGGAGGGACAATGCCTCTGTCCCTTTTTTCCACCCTGGTGTCCCTGTGTTTAGGAGATCAGACTGTGTGGTGTGTATATACGTGTATCACCCTGGTGTCCCTGTGTTTAGAAGATCAGACTGTGTGGTGTGTATAGAAGTGTATCACCCTGGTGTCCCTGTGTTTAGATCAGACTGTGTGGTGTGTATAGAAGTGTATCACCCTGGTGTCCCTGTGTTTAGATCAGACTGTGTGGTGTGTATAGAAGTGTATCACCCTGGTGTCCCTGGGTGTAGGAGATCAGACTGCGTGGTGTGTATAGACTTGTATCACCCTGGTGTCCCAGTGTTTAGGAGATCAGACTGTGTGGTGTGTATAGAAGTGTATCACCCTGGTGTCCCTGTGTGTAGGAGATCAGACTGCGTGGTGTGTATATACGTGTATCACCCTGGTGTCCCTGTGTTTAGGAGATCAGACTGTGTGGTGTGTATAGAAGTGTATCACCTGGTGTCCCTGTGTTTAGGAGATCAGACTGTGTGGTGTGGAAGTGTATCACCCCGGTGTCCCTCTCTTTAGGAGATCAGACTGTGTGTATAAGTATCACCCTGGTGTCCCTGTGTTTAAGAGATCAGACTGTGTGGTGTGTATAGAAGTGTATCACCCCAGTGTCCCTGTGTTTAGGAGATCAGACTGTGTGGTGTGGAAGTGTATCACCCTGGTGTCCCTGTGTTTAGGAGATCAGACTGTGTGGTGTGTATAGAAGTGTATCACTCCGGTGTCCCTCTCTTTAGGAGATCAGACTGTGTGGTGTGTGTATATAAGTGTATCACCCTGGTGTCCCTGTGTTTAGGAGATCAGACTGTGTGGTGTGTATATAAGTGTATCACCCTGGTGTCCCTGTGTTTAGGAGATCAGACTGTATGGTGTGTATATAAGTGTATCACCCTGGTGTCCCTGTGTTTAGGAGATCAGACTGTGTGGTGTGTATATAAGTATCACCCTGGTGTCCCTGTGTTTAGGAGATCAGACTGTGTCATGTGTATATAAGTAAATCACCCTGGTGTCCCTGTGTTTAGGAGATCAGACTGTGTGGTATGTATATAAGTGTATCACATTGCTCCACAGCAATAAAACTCACATTATTGTTTGAAGTTCTGTGTATGTGTTTATAGATTAGTCTCTGTAAATAAAATACTTGCTCTAAATCATTTATTCAGTTCCACTAAGAGGTGTCAAGAGTTCATGAAATAACCTAAAAAGCTGTGGTAATGCCACACCCCCAGCAACACCTCCAAAAACACAAGTGTCCCTCTTTGGCCATTTGAAATGTTTGCATGCTTTCTGTGTACATATAACCCCCAGCATGCTTACACGGTATTAAACTATGGTGTCCTGGTGACCTGGATTACCTGGAGTAGGCCTGTGTTTTAAACGTATCCCTTGTCCGAGGCAGCCCCTACAGTAAGGTGACCAGATTTTTTAAATGAAATCCGGGAACATTTTTTCTCCACATCCTGTCGACCTCCACAACCTGTCCACACACTGCCCACACCCTGTCCACACACTGCCCACACCCTGTCCACCTCCACATGCTGTCCACACACTGCCCATACTGACACCCTGTCCACACACACTGCCCACAATCTGTCCACCCTCACACCTTGTCCACACACTGCCCACACTCTGTAAACCCTCACACACTGTCCACCCTCACACCCTGTTCATCCTCCACACACTGTCCACCCTGTCCCCTCCACACTGTCTACCCTGCCCACCTCTACACTGCCCACATTGTCCACAATGCCCACCTCCACACTGCCCACATTGTCCACCTCCACACTGTTCACTTCCACACTGCTCACCCTGTCCCCCTCCACACTGTCCACATTGGCCACCTTCACACTGCCCACCTCCACACTGTCCACCCACAAGCCAGTTGACACTATCTATGACATGCCATGGGCCACACATTAATAGATAATAGTTTATTTATTTTACTACATATAAATAAAACACGCATTACATATTCCCATTGTCTCTTATTAACCATTTAATGGCCAGAAAAGTGTGCAATATGTTGCACACCCCTCTGAGTCTCAAGCCAAGAAGTAACTTAGCAACTGTTTAGGGAAAGAAAATGCATAAAAAACTGCAAAACCGAACTCGATGTTACAGTGGTTTTGCCAGCCTTTATAGATTAGAATGTGAATCACCCATTTGCTATTGTAACAGCAATTGTCCAAAATATAGAGCATGCAGTATTAACAGCATGAACACCAGCGGGAGCAACACACTGTGAAGTGCACTGCTCTAATTATTGGGTCCTTTCCCCCACCTTACCTACTGAATTCTGACACTCCACGTACCCCTAGATCTTAGTCTATCCGCCATTTCAGACCAGCACACTCTCCCACTATCAGTCCCGTGCTAAAGTAAGCTGACAAAATATGTTTGAATCACGTGACATGCCGAAGTAGCCTAGGCTTTGCACAATGCACCATTGTCTTGCTGAGCATGCGACTGGTCGCATAGCACTTGAAACATACTTCCCAACATTTCAAATGGCCAAAGAGAGACACTTTTTTTTAAAGGGATAGTAATACTTAAAATGTAAAAAAATGTATGTTGTAGGGTTTATCCCCCTAAGTAAAACAAGGTTACTCCCACTGCTGAGAGATATTTTATTAACAAATTCTAACAGTACAAACTTGAATTTTTTACTTGCTATATCACAGTGGCCTGAAAATTAACAGTGGTGCTGTTGCTACACTATCCTATGGGCTGCTCTGGTCTGTGGACCACAAATCTCCATAGGATGGTGTTGCAACAGCGCCACTGTAACTTTTCATGCCACTGTGATATTGCACCTAAAAAATTCAAGCTTGAGCTATAATTTTTTAATAAATTTATCTCTCAACACTGGGAGTACCCTTGTTTTATTTGGGGACATAAGCCCTACAACATATATTTTTTTTTTACATCTTAAGTATTACTATCCCTTTAAGGTGGTATTGCTGGGAGTGTAGTCAGTGGGTGGAGAATTACTGAGAATTTGTAGGCTTTTTTCATGACCTTCTGACACCTCTTAGTGTAACTTGAATAAACTAGTGTAACTGAATAAATTATTTAGAGCAGAAGTGTTTTATTTACACAAACTAATGTATAAACTCATGTACTACAGTTTAAACAAACATTAATGTGAGTTTTATTACTGTGAAGCACTTACATACACCACACACAGTCTGATCTGCCAAAAAGGACATCAAGGTGGGAAAGATGGAGAGAGGGATTTGGATATCAAAGATGGACTGTTCCTTCTAAATAGCGACACTTGGGAGATATGCTTTGGAACTCAGTGGGTTAACTGTTTACAAGAAATGTCTCAAATCGGTTTTCTTTGGAGATGTGCAGTGCACTAGCAGCTGAGGAGTTAACATTTATGAATCAGCAAAAGGGCAAACAAAATCTACTTTTCTTAACCCTTTGAGAGCCAGAGGGGTACGGAACGCATTGCACAGCAATGCGTTCCGTACCCCTCTGGCACTCAAAGGGTTAACCTGCAAACATGCAATTTCAACTATAGGGTACCAAGGTAATCACAACATTTTGGTTTTCCATGAGATGATCCAAACAATGAAGCTGTACAATACCTCATATGCAAAACAGCGAATATTGCATTTTATAATCGTTATTGTTATGTGAAATGCCAGATGCAAAATCAATAAAATATCTATCCCCTCTATTGTATGGTATGAAGCATCCCATGATTTCCGCAGAGATCACTTCTCCTTCATATTGTAACACTCCAGAGGTGCTTATATTTTTATTGAGGTTTTTTCTAAGACACTTCTTAAAGTGAATAAAAAGCTGCCGCTTCCTGTCAGAGATAGTAATGAGTCACAGATTATTGATTAAAGGGACACTAATACTTTAAAATACTTTTAACCCTTTGAGTGCCAGAGTGGCACGGAATGCATTGCAAAGCAATGCATTTCGTACCACTCTGGCACTCAAAGGGTTATTTTATATTGTAGCCCTTAAAAAAACATTAAAAATGATATGTCTTTATGGTTTGGGAGATATTAGTAAGTAAATTTCCCTTTTCCTGGCTGTTTTAGCCAAGTCTGCCATCTAGTGGACAAATTTGGAATCCAGTCCACAGATCAGCCACCGCTCTTCAGCAGTGCTGAGATCACGATCTTTAAAAAGAACTACTTCATTGGAACTGTCTACAAAGCGTGCCTGGCTTGCAAGCACACTTTGTAGACCATGCCAATGAAGAAATTATTTTTAAAGATAGTGATCTCGGCACAGCTAAAGAGCTGCCGGCTGATCTGTGGCCCAGATTCCAAATCTGTCCACTAGATGGCAGACTTGGCTGAAACAGCCAGGAAAAAGGGAACTTTACTTTACTTTACTTGCTAATATCTCCCAAACCATAAATGTTTGGGAGATAAGACTTCTGTCATTTTTAATGTTTTTTTTAAGGGCTACAATATAAAATTAAACTATTTTCAAGTATTACTATCCGTTTAAATGCAATCTGTATGACTTCTATGGAGAAGTTTATAAACTGGAAAGCAGAATACTGTGCATTTGTACGGAAGCTTTGATTTCCTGTATTTCAAAACCTAATAAAGATAGATTAACCATTTTACTTTCTTAGCGTAAATACAAAAACATGGAAGCAATGTATGGTATAGCGTGTTAAATTAATCTGACTCAGACTACAGTATCTGGTCAGAGATGAGAGGCTCAGTGCCGGCGTCCACGTGCACGCAGACTCTGCGCTACCAAGGAGAGGAGGATGCGCTCAGTGGGCGGCCAAGGATGGATTCCAACTTACAGTGTGCGTGTGCATATTAATAAGCACGACACGCATGTCTGCGCTCCGTCCTGCCTGTCGCCCATGGAAGAGAGGAGAAATCTATTAAATAAGGTAATTATTCTGGTGACTAGCGCTACTAAGCAGCTAGTCGCCAGATGGGGACTTAGTAAAGGTAAACATTGTTTGGGGTGGTAGTTCCCCTTTAATGTCAGTGTCAAGCACTTATCCAGGGACATATTCTATCTGGGGACAGTGCCCTCAATCCGGAGACTGTCCCCGGAAACCGGAAACATCTGTTCACCCTACCCTACAGGGACAATACACAGTCCAGGAATAAAGATGACAACACAAAGTTCTGAACACTAATGGGAGTATTACACATTCAATGCAGTGACGGAAACTAGCACCTGTTCTGGACTATGAGAAAATGGCTGCTAAGCCTGTAGTCGTGTGAACAAGAAAATGGCATTAAAGCTACTGTTTGGCATCAGGAAGTAAGGCACAGTTCTTCCTCTAATGTGTAGAGGCCATTTTCTTGTAGCCCAGCACAGACCTCGCTTTCTGTCACAGCAGTCAATGGCCAGTCCTCCCTTTAGTGTTTTGAGCTCTGTGGTACTTTGGTAAAAGCTGAGGTTGTGCACTGTGGTCAATCAACGTCAGTGTGGGGGTCATGTGACGTCACATGACCTCGTATGCACAGACTTTACTACAACTGAGGAGTACTCTGTTTCTTTTGACAGAATCCCAAAATGGCAGAACAATAGTATGATAACCCAAGGTTTTTTTTTTGTTTGTTTGTTTTTTTTTTAAGTATTTTACCAGGAAGTATACATTGAGATTATCTCTTGTTTTCAAGTATGCCCTGGACTCATTTTATCTGCCTCTGAGGGGTGAAAGGCTGAGCGGACCTTGCCCAGACTAGAACCTGCAACCGTGTGGCTTGAACGGATTCTCCGGCTGGTGCCTTAACCAACCGAGCCATCTCACTGGCTAATAATCTATGTGCCAAACAGCAAACAAATGTAAAAATAATTAATAGACTTTTCATAATGGTAATCCCACATGTATGATATTGGAGGCTGTGATCCTTATTGCAATTTCCAATAACTGGCTAACCCAAATATACTTAACAACATTTAAAAAAATATCCTGGGGACATTTTCTCTGTGGCAGTCATATGATGGAACTTTACTAGTTGTCCATAGTACAGCAACGTATAATGACACCAATAAAAAAACAACGTACAACAGACTTCCAGCTACACCTCGTTTCTTCAACATAATCTTGTTGATGGATTGGCATTCTGTCTTTTACCATATTCAATAGCATGAGAAGTTTACTAGCTCTAACCTGAAGAGACCCAGAAGGTCAAAACACTTTTCTATTGGTTAGTTGAATGGCTCATGTATTTCAGACCCATGCTTGGCTGAAAAAGTTGTGAGAACAGCATTCATAAGGGGCCCATATTTATATAGGCTAGGAGTCTAAAAATGACTGCAGTGTGTTCTCTTATTTGTATGTTGCTATCTGGAATGTTAGCAATGTGGAGAAAACACTGTAAGCTATGTATTCTTTGTTGAACATGTTTTTTTTAATCAGTTTGAGAATTGTGAATAAACACACAAGTGTCTACGATATATGAACAATCATATTTTGGAAAGCACATAATGCACATAGAATATGGGTTTAAAATTCAAATTTAAAACCCAGGGACAAAAGCAGGATCCATTAACAGATCCAAAAAACATGAATATGTGAATGATAATAGGTTTACCACTATTTCTGCAAAGACATATCCTCCTCCAATATAATAATTAGCTAAAACGTGTGTAACGACGCAGTAATGCGCAGTAGAAACTGCCAGTGACGAGGATGATACAGAGCGGGGCGCTCCGAAGGCAGTCTCTACTGAGCATGACCGCACCGCGACAGGCTGGCACTGTATCAGTCATGGCGTGGGCAGTCTCTACTGTGCATGACTGCCCTGCGACCGGCTGGCAGTAGGGTGACCACACCTCTGTTTGCGTCCCGAGTCACCCCCCACCGGGACAACAAAGAGTCCCAGAATGGAGCAACACGCGCCAGTCCAGCCAGCCAATGAAATGTATTTGCTATATGGTCCTCATTGGCTGGTTGAGCATGCATGCGAGACAGCTGGGATGGAGCAGGTATGCTGATGCTGCAAGTGAGACCCACGGCTGAGGCTCCTGCCAGCACTGACCATCTTTCTGAGGCTGACACAGAGTAAGAGATCCCACTGGGAACTCTTACTCTGTGTCAGCCTTAGAAAGATGGTCAGCGCCGGCGGGAGCCTCAGCCACAGGACTCAGTAGGGTGAAGACATGTCCCGGAATGGCAGAACGGAAATGTGGTCACCCTAGCTGGCAGTGGCACTGTGGCCTGTGTAACGGACTGTTAAACTAGTCAGCTATAATTAATAAATACATATTATTGACATTTGTAGCGACACAGGGTTTGAGCAAGGCGAGGTTTGTCTCTGAGCCATACGGGTTTACATGTAGGAACCCTGCCTTTCTTGTAATGATGCTCCATAAGATATTTCCTCTGAAATTGCATTGCCCTTTATTGAGAGTAATTCACAATGCTTTGGACTCCCTTCTGGATCTCAAGGGGGTAAAAGGGTGAATCTTGTAACCCTTTTAGTGTCAGAGAGGTAAGCATTACATTGCCAAACCCACTGGCACTTAAAGGGTTAAGCCTATTTTAAATCATGGTCGTATAGTCCCGCCACACTAGTTGTAGCTCAAATGAGAGGTTTATGCTAATTGCGTAATTGTGCACCAAAAAACAAGTATACAAAGATTTGCAAAATATTTCTTTCCCATTATAACTTTTCATGCCATCACGCGATTTTAGACAGGGCTACATCCAAACATACTGAATGGATATGCATCAAATTTCCCACATTGATAGAACTACTGGGGTACTACTCATGGTTACCTAATTCTTAACCCTTTGAGTGCCAGAGGTGTACGCAACGTATTGCAAAGCAATGTGTTGCGTACCCCTCTGGCACTCAAAGGGTTAAAATATTTTCATGCTCATGTTTTTACTGATTTGGCTTGTGACGGTCATAGTAAATTAGTTTATAAAAGGATGCACACAAAGTTTGCAGCTCTGTGCTATTATCAATATAATACATGGTTCAAGGGATAGTAATACTTCATTTTATCTTTATGTTATTTTGTAGGCATTAAAAAAACATGAGAACGATATAAGTCTATCTATGAAACCTTTATGGTTTGAGAGATATTCACAAGCAAAGTTTCCCTTCCCGCCCCTTTTACCTAGTGTAAGCCATCTCTTCTCAGATGTGGAATGCAGTCCATAGACCAGACAGATAACAGCAGGGGACAATCTTCTTCCTATGAGAACAATGAAAGCCCTGCCCCCCTTGACAAGTTTTTCAGGTTTTTCCCTTATCTTAATTGAAGATTGTCCCTCTCTGCAGTCTACCTGGGCACCTCCCTTCTGATCTGGCTGAACAGTGTTACATCAGTAAAAGGGGCGGGAGGGGGATATTTTGTCATTGAATTACTCTTGTACTACAACTCTGACAGTATTGAAATAACACTCTTCAAAGTCCAAATACTATGATGATTAATTAGAGCTGCTTTTATTATGAAACATTACTATCCCTTTAAAGTGGAACCATGCCCTAGGATAAGTGGCTCTTAATTTGCTTAATACACTGGTTCTCACTGTCTCTTTGCTCAACGCACCCCCCCAATATAGAGACCTCACGGACAGGCCATATACATGGATATATAGATATTCTTTGGTCTCACAATGAGACAGACAAAATGAGCATATTGTGTCTACCAATTTGCAAATATGTACACTGGTAAGTCAAGATTCACCTTTTTGCTAATGTGTTCCTAGAAAAACAAGGAACCCTAAACTGATGTGAAGGGCACGTCAAAGAGCCATGGCGTCACTGGTTAAGAACCACTGGTTTAAAAGAAGGACATATCTAGGTATGTGTCCTTTAAACAGCAGTCAGGTATATTAATAGACTATTTTTGGCTGCTGTTGACATCCCTTGTAGTCCGGTGCAACTTGTTTGTTAAAAAAACAGTAACAACGTATGTCCCTTAACCCTCTGAGTGCCAGATAGGTATCCAATACATTTCTTTGCAATGCATTGGATGCCTCCCTGACATTCAAAGGGTTAAGTCCCTTTCCACACAGGCGACCCACATCTCAGCAATGCTGCTTTGGATCTGTTGCCTGTGGTTATACATAGTATTCTGGGCTATGGTAACTTTCACATGAGTGACCATCTTCTGCGTGAACGCATCAAAATACAGCATGCTAAAAGTTTTAGGCTTTTCCTCATGAATGCAATAAAGTTTCAATAAGAAAGGGGCCCCATAGGCCACTGGGCAGACGTTTCCTATGAGCTGTGTTGGAGTTTAGCCCTTTGAGTGCCAGAGGCACTCAAAGGGTTAAGACTCTCATAGTAGCCACCAATTAATGGCTGATCCACTAGGGCAGTAGTATTGGCTGAATCTTAAATGGGCCAGCCAAAGAAATTCCACTCCTGCATTCTGGACTGGTGATGGAACTAGGGTGACCACGGGTCCCGGAATGTCCGGGACTGTCCCTTATTTTAAGCCTATGTCCCGCGTCCCGGGTCCTCTCCCTCCGGGACAATGAAGTGTCCCGGAATGAAGCCAGTGTTTGTTGTGTTTTTTTATATATATATATATATATATATATATATATATATATATATATATATATATATATATATATACACACACACACACGCGCCACCCTGGATGTCAGCCTGCAAGCGGTGTGTCACATTATGGACGCCGCAAGGGAGCGCTTGGTAGCATAAATCAGCGCTCCCTCGCGGCGTCCGTGATGTGACACACCGCTTGCAGGCTGACATCCACGGCGGCAATCCAGCGGATCTCCTGGAGGCAATCGCTCTAGTAATACAGAGCGCTGGGAGATGACATCATCTCCCAGCGCTCTGCATTACTGAGCACAGCACACGGGAGCTTCAGCTCTGTGCCGGAGGAGGCACAGAGCACTCAAGGTAGGGCATCAAGGGGCAATGTGGCCATGAAGAGGAGTAGGGTGACCACATGTCCCGGAATAGCAGAACGGAAATGTGGTCACCCTAGATGGAACGCAGAAGAGAGATGAGAAAACAGCTTGGGTAAGAGAACTGTTGTTGCAGGGAGCTGTGATAGATCTGTCGCCCATCTACGATTCAGCCAAGCCTATGGAATCTCACTGTTTGCTGTGATGAGGTGTGGCCTGGAGACAGACTTCAATAGAGATCACTGTATACAGTAACCTGAACATATGTTTCAATGTATGAATAGATTTAAAAAAATGCCTAAGAGCTATGAAGGGCACCTCCAACGTAAGTTAAAATGTTAAACAAATTAAGACCTACTCATTCCTAGGATAATTTTATTCCTTTAAAATTGGATAAATTATAACAATGAATTCCAAACTTTTTGAGTGTTTGAGTGAGAACTGTAATGTAAGGGTGTGTGTATGCTTTTTAATGTATTATTCTAAACTATTTTGCTCAATGAAAAATAACTTTGTTTACTTCTTCACCCTTTCTCAGTCTCTGCTCAATCCCCTTTGAATGCCAGAGGGCTTTGCAATGCTTTGCGTACCCTTCTGGCACTCAAAGGGTTAAAGAATGCTGTGGCTGTTCCAAGATTAAAATAGAACTGTAAACCTGGCATAAACATGATTTTGAAATGCTTTCAAAAGCACATATATTTGTTAGCCATTATTTATATGAAACAGTAGCTTGATTTAGCTTTATATATTTGTCATATACTGAAAATCTGCCAGACATGTTTGCCCAATACTAACATTCTACAGTGCTTTTCATTACCAACTGTTAATTCCTGCCCGACAGATACTAACATACCACATTCCTCTATATTAACTACTTCCATTTCCTGCCAGTTAGATTTTAACATTCCACACTGCTTTACATTACCATCTGCCAATAACTGTCAGCCAGACACTAACATTGCATACTGCTCTGCATTACCAACTGCCAATAACCGTCAGCCAGACACCAACATTCCACACTTCTCTGCAGTACCAACTGCCAATAACCGTCAGCCAGACACTAACATTCCACACTGCTCTGCATTACCAACTGCCAATAACCGTCAGCCAGACACTAGCATTCCACGCTGCTCTGCATTACCAACTGCCAATAATCGTCACCCAGACACTAACATTCCACACTGCTTTACATTACCATCTGCCAATAACTGTCAGCCAGACACTAACATTCCACACTGCTCTGCATCACCAACTTGCCAGTAACCGTCAGCCAGACACTAACATTCCACACTGATCTGCATTACCAACTGCCAATATCCGACAGCCAGATACTAACATTCCATGCTGCTCTGCATTACCAACTGCCAATAACTGTCAGCCAGACACTAACATTCCACACTGCTCTGCATTACCAACTGCCAATAACTGTTAGCCAGACACTAACATTCCACGCTGCTCTGCATTACCAACTGCCAATAACTGTCAGCCAGACACTAACATTCCACGCTGCTCTGCATTACCAACTGCCAATAACTGTCAGCCAGACACTAACATTCCACACTGCTCTGCATTACCAACTGCCAATAACTGTTAGCCAGACACTAACATTCCACGCTGCTCTGCATTACCAACTGCCAATAACTGTCAGCCAGACACTAACATTCCACGCTGCTCTGCATTACCAACTGCCAATAACTGTCAGCCAGACACTAACATTCCACACTGCTCTGCATTACCAACTGCCAACAGCTGTCAGCCAGATACTAACATTCCACACTACTCTGCATTACCAACTGCCAATAGCTGTCAGCCAGACACTAACATTCCACACTGCTCTGCAGTACCAACTGCCAATAACTGTCAGCCAGACACTAACATTCCACACTGCTCTGCATTACCAACTGCCAATAACTGTCAGCCATATGAAAAGACACCCTGGGAAACAGACTACAGAAAGTCCAACCCCAGAAAAGACGTCCATGTTAATGAGGTACTTGGAATCCAAAATATATTCAAATGTCAAAATATACATTTTATTAATATGTCAAAAATATTGAGTACAGATGCAAATCTTTAAAAACAGTTAAAAACATATAGTAGATCGAGTCCTGATAAAACCTGTAATCAGTAACATATATGTCAGAGGTAATACTTCAATATCACTCTATATTAGAATAATAGGGCAAACATATACCCAAAAAACCTCCAAGACCATATCCCCACATGTACAGGTACCTATATAAGAAAAGGAGTAGTATACGTATATGTTCCTGTCTACTTATAAGTACGAATATCTGGAATACTCACTAGTATAATAAGATAAACAGTAATGGTATTAAACCTTAACCCCTTAAGGACCGGGAAAATCTGAGGTTGTTTTCCCTTAAGGACCGGAGCAGATCTGACCTTTTTGACTATATGTTTGTTAAACAGTGTTTTCCCTCTAAGTACTTTGTTTCACCCCCATAAATTATATACTGTTTTTTTAAGCACAAATAGGGCTTTCATTTGATACCCTACTTATATGGATAACCCACCATTTACTTTATGAAAATTTAAAAAAATGTTAAAAAAACACCATTTTTGTTTTTTCTCTTGGGATCAATTGGGCACAAAGGGTTACATTTTTATGGTGACTGCATGAAAGGTATGACCGGTCAGTCATACCTACAAAATGTGCAGTTTAAAGTGGCCACTGTCCCCCCCCCTTGGGTGAAAATCCCCATGTCCCTTTTTCCCACCCTATTTTGTCACTTTTTTATCTGTGACATTTGGTGGTGTGTATAAGTGTATTACATAGCTCCACAACAATCACACTTCCAAAATTGCTTAATAAGATTATTTAAAAAATATATATATATATCTTTTAGTTAAAAAAAAAAAAAAAAAGTGTGTTGTGTTTAAAAAAAAAAAAAAAAAAAAAAAAGTATCATTGCAGGTCAGGAATTGACCTGCATTTAGCAAGCCTCTGGCACCAGCAGTGATGGGGTTAATACCCCCAGCTGCTGTATTTTCGTTTGCCAGTAGGTGTCTCCTCTCTACTTCTGTCTCCCTTACTTTGATAGCAAGGGAGACAGAGACAGGCAGAGACAGCATGCTTTCTTTGCTGTCTCTGTCTGTCACTTTGCCGGTACATGTGATCGCTGGAACGGCGATCACTTGAACCAGCACAAGCAGGAAGGGCTGAGACTGAACGCCCCGGTCTCAGAGTGCTCAGTCTCAGCCTGGAATTAATGATAGCAGCGTGCACGGAGGCACGCGGCTATCATTTAAGCCACGACGGTCCTGGACTGTCAAGGGTCCTTAAGGGGTTAAAATATCAAGATAGAAGTGATATATAATGAACCAGTGGAAAGAATGTATACTTATCCTGATGATGCATAGTAATAAACAGGATTCTCTCCAACCCCAACCATCCCAACGAGTATCGCCTACTACTAGGCTTCGTCAGGGGATTATAACGAATTACAACATTCCACACTGCTCTGCATTACCAAATGGCAATAATTGTCAGCCAGACACTAACATTCCACACTGCTCTGCATTACCAACTGCCAATAACTGTCACCCAGACACTAACATTGCACACTGCTTTACATTACCATCTGCCATTAACTGTCAGCCAGATACTAACATTCCACACTGCTCTGCATTACCAACTACCAATAGCTGTCAGCCAGATACTAACATTCCTTGGGTTCCTTCTACTGTTTTCTGTACTGTACAGAATAACTAACTAAGCTTGATATGCCCTACTTATTTTTCTATTTGGTGAAAGATTAGAAGAAACATTTCACAATCTTTTTACCTGTATTGTATTTGATGCCTCTAGATTTAGCCGAGTAGTCTAGTAGTAGCGATATCTTCTGATTTATCCAAGTAGTCTAGTCCTGTGCCTTGCTACAAATTAAAGGGATAGTAATGTTTCATAATAAAAGCAGCTTAATTAATAATCATAGTATTTGGAGAGTGTTATTTCAATTTTGTCAGAGTTGTAGTTCAAGAGTAATTCAATGATAAAGTATCCCCCTCCAGCCCATTTTACTGATGTAACACTGCTCAGCCAGATCAGAAGGGAGGTGCCCAGGTAGACTGCAGAGAGGGACAATCTTCAATTAAGATAAGGGAAAAACCTGAAAAACTTGTCAAGGGGGGCAGGGTTTTCATTGTTCTCATAGGAAGAAGATTGTCCCCTGCTGTTATCTGTCTGGTCTATGGACTGGATTCCACATCTGAGAAGAGATGGCTTACACTAGGTAAAAGGGACAGGAGGGGAAACTTTGCTTGTGAATATCTCTCAAACCATAAAGATTTGAGAGATAAGACTTATATCGTTCTTCATGTTTTTTTAATGCCTACAAAATAAAATAAATATAAAACGAAGTATTACTATCCCTTTAAGTCATGTTACAACATCCACCTTCACACAGCTATTAGCACATTTCATGAAGCAATAATGACAAATTCCCCCAAATTGTGTGCAACATTTTGGTCTCTGCTTATTTTTTTATTATTTTAGTGAAAGATTAGAATAAACCTTTCATAATCTCTTTACCTGTGTTGTATGATGCCTTTCGATTCAGCCGAGTAGTTTAGTAGTTGAGATATCTTGTGATTTATCCAAGTAGTCTAGTCTTGTGCCTTGCTACAGATGAATTGCTACAACATCCACCTTCGCACATCTATTAGTACACTTCATGAAGCAATAATTGCAACTTCCCCCAAACTGTGTGCAACATTTTGTTCCCTGTGAAAATTATCCTCTGGCTGTCATAATTATCTGTAAGTTACCAGACATTTTATTGAGTTATAACATCACCATGAAATTCCAACTTGAGCATACAATAGACTGTTTTTTTTTTACGTATAAACATGTAACCCTTTAAAGGGATACTAATACTTTGTTTTATCTTTATTTTATTTTGTAGGCATTAAAAAAACATGAAGAACGATATAAGTCTTAGCTCTCAAACTTTTATGGTTTGAGAGATATTCACAAGCAACGTTTCCCCTCACTGACCAAAACGGTCAAGTCTGCCATCTAGCTGTCAGATTTAGAATCCGGTCTGCAGATCAAACGCTGGTTCTTCAGCAGAACCGAGATCGCAAGATATAAAAATAACTGTTTCATTGGAAGGGTCTAAAAAGTGTGCTTGCAAACCAGGCACACACTGTAGACTATTTGAATTAAGTAGTTCTTATATCTCGCAATCTCGGCTCTGCTGTAGAGCCACGGACCGGATTCTAAATCTGACAGCTAGATGGCAGACTTGACCGTTTTGGTCAGTGAGGGGAAATTTTGCTTGTGAATATCTCTCAAACCATAAAGGTTAGAGAGATAAGACTTATATCGTTCTTAATTTTTTTAATGCCTACAAAATAAAATAAAGATAAAACAAAGTATTACTATCCCTTTAAAGGGTTACATGTTTATATGTATATAAAAACAGTTTATTGTATGCTCAAAATAAAATAAAGATAAAACAAATTGTTACTATGCTTTTAAGAACAAGATGTGTGTGCAATGCATTGCATCGAAAGGCCAGCACTAACTAAATGACAGAACTGGGCAATATGGACTACCGTAAATAGAGGGGGATATTTTATCATTGAATTACTCTTGAACTACAACTCTAACAGTATTGAAATAACACTCTCTATGGCCCAAATACTATGAAGATTCATTGGAGCTGCTTTTATTTTGAAATGTTACTGTCCCTTTAAGGGGTGTCTTTCCCCTTATTAGTAGTTTTGGTTCCTATTATACCGTAGAGAGCATCAGACTATTTACGGTAGTCCATATTGCCCAGTTTTGGCATTTAGTTAGTGCTGGCCTTTCGATGCAATGCATTGCACACACATCTTGTTCTTAAAAGGATAGTAATAATTTGTTTTATCTGTTCCCTTTAAATTAAGAAGACACTTTAACTGAGGCAGACCCCCCAGTAAAGTATCAAAACATACAAAATGCTTTATTAGGCAAACAAGGTTAATATATTAAGGACTCACTAGTCTCCCACAAGTAGTGCAATACAAAAGTGTGATAATTATAAGACATAGGAAGCCTTATAGACAACACACTTTGGGTTTGTGTGGCGTTATGTAGGGGTGACCACAACCAGTTTCTTTTCTCCTTCCAAGTTTGACTTCTGAGTGCTGTTTTTTGATAAGTATATGCACTTTGTCACTTGTAAATGTACTTATATTTTTCCATTATTTGGATGTATTTGTATATCTTACAATTGCACACTTTTGTATTGCACTACTTGTGGGAGACTAGTTTGTATTTACTGACCAGATATAGTTAATCACTAGACTCCATTTATACCTGGCTAATTAATCTATATAATGCATCTGGTATGTGATTTTTGTGGGTCCCCTTGTTTGTTTTTATCTTGTTTTTTATGAGTCCTTAACCCTTTAAGGACCGGGAAAATCTGAGGTAGTTTTCCCTTAAGGACCAGAGCAATTCTGACATTTTTGACTATGTCTTTGTTCAACAGTGTTTTCCCTCTAAGTCTTTTATTCCAGCCTCACAAATTATATACTGTTTTTAAACACAAATAGGGCTTTCATTTGATACCACACTTATATAGATAACCCACCATTTACTTTATTAAAATTAAAAATAGGTAAAAAAATGTAAAAAAACCCCCCACCATTTTTGTTTTTTCTCTTGGGATCAATTGGGCACAAAGGGTTACATTTTTATGGAAACTGCATGAAAGGTATGACCGGTCAGTCATACCTACAAAATGCACAGTTTAAAGTTCCACTGTATAAGTGTATTACATAGCTCCACAACAATCACACTTCCAAAATCGTTTAATGAGATAATTTTTTTATAAAATATTTTTTTGTAAAAAAAAAAAAAAAAAAAAAGTGTGTGGTTTTTTTTTTTTTTCAACCCCTTAAGGACCCTTGACGTACCAGGACCGTCAAGGGTAAATGTGCTCCAACGACCCTTGACGGTCCCGGTACATCAAGGGTTAAACTCTTCCATCGCGGCCGCACCGAGCGATGGAAGAGCGCAGGCTGCTTCTTACTAAGTGTCCCGGTATCGGGACACTTAGTAACAAGCAGTAGAAACATTGTTGCAACATGCGATTCGCTTCAAAAGCGAATCACACGTTGCAAAACCTGAATGACAGGGACAGTATTTGTAAATACTGTCCCTGTCAGATCTCTCTGCCTCGCTCCACCTTGCATACTGCTGAGGTGGAGAGAGACAGAGAGACATGGTGTTACAGTGTTCCTGTAAAAAAATAAATAAAGAAAATTAACCCTTTGATCACTGTTCTGCAGTGATCAATAAGTTCCCCCCATCTGATCACTCTTGGAGTGATCAATTTGCTGCAGATCAGTGTTTTCTGATCTGTGGGACACCCCCCATCCCCCTTGAATTTTTTTAGATTTTTTTTAATTTTTTTTAATTTTTTTTTTTTTTTTTTATTTGAATAGTAAATATAGTTTAGGTATTTTGGTAGGTAGTTGGGTAGGTTTAGTGTAGACGTGTGTTAGGGAAAGTTTTAGGGATAGATTTAGGTTTAGGGAAACCCCCCCCCCAAAAAAATATATAAATATAATAAGTGCAGTTTAGATAGGTAATTCATTTGGGTTAGGTAGGTTCAGGATATACGTAGGTTAGGGTAAGTTTTAGGGTTAGATTTAGGTTTAGGGATAGCGTAAGAAAAAAAACAAAAAAAAAAACAACCCCCCCCCCCCCAAAAAAAAATATATATAATAAGTGCAGTTTAGATAGGTAGTTCACTTGGGTTAGGTAGGTTCAGGATATACGTAGGTTAGGGTAAGTTTTAGGGTTAGATTTAGGTTTAGGGATAGCGTAAGTAAAATAAGAAAAAAAATAAAGTTTTTTTAGATTAAGTGGACAAAATGCAGCGCAGGTACAGTGTTGAAGAGGTATATGCATTTTTGGCGTCTGACTCAGAGGCAACAGACACTGCGTCAGATTTTGACATAGCGCAGTTTTCAGAGAGTGAGAGCAGCTCTAGTGATGACGCTGGGCCTTCTGTAAAGAAAAGATGTACTGCCCCAAGAGCTGCCCTGGCAACTGCCCCAGCACCTGCCAAAAGATCTGCCCAAAGGATTTACCCATGATAATTTTTTGGATTTGTTTTTAGGGGAAGACATTTTAGGTGAAATTGTGTCCCAAACCAATTTGTATGCTGCCCAGTATACTGCCGCCAACCCTAAGTGTGAAAAACGCTGTTTTTTTTTTTACTTACGTCAAGGTTTACGAGGGATTGGTGGTAAAATGGCTGTGTACAAAATTGGAAAACACACCTAAAATGAAAGCCTGGGGTGTCTACTTTCCAAAAATATATACTTTTGGGGGGAAATCTTAGAGTGGAGCACTGTTACACAGCCCCAAATGAGACATGGCACCAGTAACGCAAGCTGTGAAGATTCAAAGTGTGAACCTGGAAACGCGCATGTTCCAATTTGGCCCCCGTAGCTTCCACAAACCATGAGAAATCTATGTATATGGGGTATTGCCATACTCCGAAGAAGGAGCTGAACACTAATCAATTCAGTTTATAAAATCTTCACCTATTCTGTGCTTGAAATTCACATCAACATTGAAGGCGAAGTGTGAAAAACGCTGTTTTTTTTACTTACGTCAAGTTTACGAGAAAGTGGTGGTAAAATGGCTGCGTAAACAAATTTAAAACACACCTAAACTGAAAGCCTGGGGTGTCTGCTTTCCAAAAATATACACTTTTGGGGGGAAATTTTAAGTTGGAACTCTGATACAAAGCCCCAAATGAGACATGGCACAAGTGACGCAAGATGTGAAAATTCAAAGTGTGAAACTGGAAACACACATGTTCCAATTTGGGCCCCGTAGCTCCCCCAGACCTTGAGAAATTTATGCATATGGGGTATTGCCGCACTCAGAAGAAGGAGCTGAACACTAAACAATGTATTTTTAAAAATCTTCACCTATCATGTGCTTGAAATTCACATCAACATTGAAGTGCAAGTGTGAAAAACGCTGTTTTTTTTAACTTGCGTCAAGATTTACGAGCGATTGGTGGTAAAACGGCTGCGTAAAAAAATTGAAAACATACATTAAATGAAAGCCTGGGGTGTCTACTTTCCAAAAATATACACTTTTGGGGGGAAATCCTAAAGTGGAGCACTGGAACGTAGCCCAAAATGAGTAATGGCACCAGTTAACCAAGATGTGAAAATTCAATATTTGTTCAATATTGGGCCCCGTAGCTCCCCCAAACCTTGAGAAACCTATGCATATGGGGTATTGCCGTACTCAGAAGAAGGAGCTGAACACTAAACAATGCATTTTTAAAAATCTTCACCTATCATGTGCTTGAAATTCATATCAACATTGAAGTGCAAGTGTGAAAAACGCTGTTTTTTTAACTTACATCAAGATTTACAAGCGATTGGTGGTAAAATGGCTGCGTAAAAACATTGAAAACATACATAAAATGAAAGCCTGGGGTGTCTACTTTCCAAAAATATATACTTTTGGGGGGACATCTTAGAGTGGAGCACTGTTACACAGCCCCAAATGAGACATGGCACCAGTGATGCAAGCTGTAAAAATTCAAAGTGTGAAACTGGAAACGCGCATGTTCCAATTTGGGCCCCGTAGCTCTCCCAAACCTTGAGAAACCTATGCATATGGGGTATTGCCGTACTCAGAAGAAGGAGCTGAACACTAAACAATGCATTTTAAAAAATCTTCACCTATCATGTGCTTGAAATTCACATCAACATTGAAGTGCAAGTGTGAAAAACGCTGTTTTTTTAACTTACGTCAAGATTTACGAGCGATTGGTGGTAAAATGGCTGTGTAAAGAAATTGAAAACATACATAAAATGAAAGCCTGGGGTGTCTACTTTCCAAAAATATATACATTTGGGGGGACATCTTAGAGTGGAGCACTGTTACACAGCCCCAAATGAGACATGGCACCAGTGATGCAAGCTGTAAAAATTCAAAGTGTGAAACTGGAAACGCGCATGTTCCAATTTGGGCCCCGTAGCTCTCCCAAACCTTGAGAAACCTATGCATATGGGGTATTGCCGTACTCAGAAGAAGGAGCTGAACACTAAACAATGCATTTTTAAAAATCTTCACCTATCATGTGCTTGAAATTCACATCAACATTGAAGTGCAAGTGTGAAAAACGCTTTTTTTTTTAACTTACGTCAAGATTTACGAGTGATTGGTGGTAAAATGGCTGCGTAAAAAAATTGAAAACATACATAAAATGAAAGCCTGGGGTGTCTACTTTCGAAAAATATATACTTTTGGGGGGAAATCTTAGAGTGGAGCATTGTTACACAGCCCCAAATGAGACATGGCACCAGTGATGCAAGCTGTGAAAATTCAAAGTGTGAAACTGGAAACGCGCATGTTCCAATTTGGGGCCCCGTAGCTCTCCCAAACCTTGAGAAGCCTATGCATATGGGGTATTGCCATACTCAGAAGAAGGAGCTGAACACTAAACAATGCATTTTTAAAAATCTTCACCTATCATGTGCTTGATATCAACAGTAGTATTGAAATGTAAGTGTGAAAACTGCAAAAAAACAAAATATTACCACAATTTTTAAATTTTTTTCTGGAAAAATAGCTGCATGAAAAACTCCAAAATTCTCCTGATTATTTACCTTATGTTGTGTCGTTTTCAGAAACATATACCTTTGTGGGACATTTTTGGTTCTGGCACCGTCAGCTAAGCTATGATGCTCACATGCCAATTGTTGAAAAATCACAAGTTGGAAATAACGGCAGCCATCTTGTAATATTTACCTTGTAAATGTGAGGAAAGGACTAAAATACTAGGCATATGGGGTATTCTTATATTCAGGAGAAGCAAATGAATATATTTAGGGGTATTTTTTTTTTCATTAACTAATAGTATGCAAATCCTGACAGAAAAATGTAAGCAAAATGTTGTTTTTTTCAATTTTTTTCCTCTTTTTTTCTATTTTAATCAAATTAAACAATGAGGTATTCATATAATTGTGGTATCAAAAGAAAGCACTACTTGTGCTTAAAAAAACAGTATATAATTTATGTGGGTGCACAAAAGGAATTAAAGAGAAAATATGGTTGAACAAAGACATAGTAAAAAAGTCAAAATTGCTCCGGTCCTTGAAGGGATAGTAATACTTCATTTTAACTTTATTTTATTTTGTAGGCATTAAAAAAACATGAAGAATGATATAAGTCTTATCTCTGAAACCTTTATGGTTTAAGAGATATTCACAAACAAAGTATCCCCCCCTGTTCAACCAGATCAGAAGGGAGATGCCCAGGTAGACTGCAGAGAGGGACAATCTTCAATTAAGATAATGGAAAAAGCTGAAAAACTTGTCAAGGGGGGAAGGGCTTTCATTGTTTTCATACAAAGAAAATTGTCCCCTTCTGTTATCTGTCTGGTCATACAACCAGACTCACATCTGAGAAGAGATGGCTTACACTAGGTAAAAGGGGCGGGGAGGGGAACTTTGCTTGTGAATATCTCATAAACCATAAAGGTTTGAGAGATAAGACTTATATCATTCTTCATGTTTTTTTAATGCCTACAAAATAAAAGAAAGTTAAAACGAAGTGTTACTATCCCTTTAATTCAAATCTAACTCCAGATTTTCCCGGTCCTTAAAGGGTTAAACACAAGTATCATTGCAGGTCAGAAATTGACCTGCATTTATCCAGCCTCCAGCACCAGCAGTGAAGGGGTTAATACCCCCAGCTGCTGTATTTTCATTTACCACTAGGTGTCTCCTCTCCACTTCTGTCTCCCTTACTTTGATAGCAAGGGAGACAGAGGCAGACGAGACAGGCAGAGACAGTATGCTTTCTGTACTGCCTCTGTCTCTCAGAATGCTGGTACATGTGATTGCTGCTACGGCGATCTCATGAACTGGCACAAGCAAGAAAGGCTGAGACTGAATGCCCCGGTCTTGGAGCACTCAGTCTCAGCCTGGAATTAATGATAGCAGCGTGCACGGAGTCACGCTGCTATCATTTAAGCCATGACAGTCCTGGACCGTCATGGGTCCTTAAGGGGATAACAACCCATGATGGTCAAGGACCATCATGGGTCCTTAAGGGGTTAATGTATTAACTTTGCCTAATAAAGCATTTTATATATTTTGATTCTTTACTGGGTTGTGTGCCTCAGTTAAAGGGTCTTCTTAATGTAAGGGGTCTCTTTCCCCTTATTAGTAGTTTAAACACCCCCCCTTGTCCATAAAGTTGAACTTTAACCCTCAATAAAAATCACTGTAATAGGTCCATCTACATTGTTTATTTATTTATTTTAAATTACACTAGTTTTATAGAAAAACCTTTAGGAAAAATTACCTGGTAATGTCATCATATAGGCTGTAGCGCACCGCACTATAGAACTGCACTCTCTGTCCTCATTTCTCCACCCACCACCCATCCCAGCTATCCTCGTGCTCCTTCAAGTCTGTGCGCTCAAGCATTGCAAAGCTGCAGATCAACCAGCTACGTATGTAGCTCACAATGACAGCAAAGCAGAGCTGCAGACCCATAATCCTGCCAGATCATTCTGTAATAAGTAACCCAATTAATGCATTGGATACACCTCTGGCACTCAAAGGGTTAATGACATACCAAATCCAGAATAACAGCTGATCCTGGGGACATAGGACCATACCTGGGAACTTCCAGTTGAGGGCTACCCAGAGGGGAGTCCGCTGTTCAGCAGGGGGTGACAAAAATGACGCTAATCGCATCAAAAAGGGATGGGGCTTGACGCAAGTGTGGGGGGGACAGGGCTTGAAGGTATCACACAGAAGGCTGGGGACAGAGGAACAGCGGGAGAAAAAGCAGATGTGGCAGAGTTTCAATAGAAACTCCCCACATTCTGAGGAATCAGCCTCTGCCCCAGAGACCTGGTAAAGCTTTGTCAGAACCGGAGTCTCTGGGGCAAATCCAGAGAGTTCCCAGGTATGCATAGGACATAGAATAACACAAAGAGTGAGTGAGCTGTGAGTGTATAGTATTGTGTGTACATTTTTTGCACCCAATCAAGAGCCTGACCTGAGTTAAGTGGTAAGCACTGGGAGAAAGATTGGATGCTAAAATAATACACTTGGGATGTAAAAATCCAACGGCAGAATATAGTATTGAGGGTACTGTGCTGTCAGAGATAACAGAGGAAAGGGATTTGGTGGTAATTATTTCTGATGACTTAAAAGTAGGCAGGCAATGTGACTAAGTGGCAGGGAATGCAAGCAGGGTGGTGGGTTGTTTAGCTAGGGGAATTAGTAGCAGAAAAAGGGAAGTGGTCATGCCACTCTACAGATCTCTAGTTAGACCTCACCTAGAGTATTGTGTACAGTACTGGAGGCCCCATCTCCAGAAGGATATAGATACTCTAGAGTATTGTGTACAGTACTGGAGACCTAGAGTATTGTGTACAGTACTGGAGACCCCATCTCCAGAAGGATATAGATACTGTAGAGAGAATTCAGAGAAGGGCTACTAAAATGGTGACTGGTTTACAGGAAAATAAATATCAGGATAAACTAAAGGATCTGAACATGTATAGCTTGGAGGAGAGAAGAGAGAGAGGGGATATGATAGACACATTCACATACATGAAGGAATTCAACACAGTGCAGGAGGGAAGTACATTTCATAGGAGTAAAAATGTTAGGACAAGAGGCCATAGTCTAAAACTAGAGGGACACAGGTTTAGATATAAAGTAAGAAAGTTTTATTTCACTGAGAGGGGAGTAGATAATTGAAATAGCCTACCAGCAGAAGTGGTAGAGGTTAATACAGTGACGGGATGTAAGCATGCACAGGATAGGCAAAAGTCTGTCCTGAACACAAGACAAGACCGTTCCAGAAGAGACTGACGATGCAGGTGCACAGGCTGCAGTAACCTGGCCGTCAGTCTCGGAAGCTTAAGGATAACTTTATTCGTGGGCACTTTTGAGAGGTAATATAATGATTAGTAAGCTAGTCTCCACCTGCCTAAGTATTGCAGGGCGACTTTAGTGGAGGTGGTAGGTCCGCTTTAAGAGGTACGTTTGATGATATTTTGTGTAAAACACGAATGGGGACTAGGGAGGTAAAAACATGAACGTTCCACTTTAAAGGGTTCATTATACTTTAATAAAGGCAACCTCCATTTTGACGTTATATATTCTGCAAGTGCAAATAACATGTAAAGTCAAATTGCCTATATTTTTTCATCTTAACCTACTTTTTTCATACTTTTAAGTCCCTGTTCTTGAGGTCCTTGGATCTGTGTTTCCAGAGAGCATTTAGTAGAGGATTGTGAAAGCAGAGATATTTATGCAATGTTGCAGTCTCCATGCACCTCTAAGTTCTCTGTAAGCTGTGAAGGTGACTTTTCTACATTGTTTCAATGTCTTTTTTACATTGTTACACTCGGTGACAAGATACTAAGCCTTGACTCGTGATGGGAGGAATGTGAATGGCCTGGGGACCAGGCTTGGGACTGGTGGTTTGGGCCAGAGATGGATGAGCGAGGTATGGCAGGTTATGTTGCTCTGGTGATGAGGAAACAGAGCACCCACAAAATAAAGGTCAAGCCCAGAGCTCTGTTCCACATAATCAAGTCTTCAGTAATTCCAATATTTTGTGCAGTGCTGGGAATATTCCCCCCACACATACACTGAGCCCACATATTTACAGCCCCAGGTCTCTGGGTATGGCAGCCCAGATTGAGCACCATGGATGGTGCTAGAGAGATTCAGCACCAGAGACAGGGCAGGAAAGTAGAAATGGATACTTTGTTATTTGGTCATTTGAATTGGGTTTCACCATGCTCTGTGGATATAAGCTGATTTTCTATATGGCACCTTTGATTTTCCCAGGATGAATCTGTAAGACACCAGCAGTTTTACACATGTGTGCCTGTATTTGCCCTGAGATGCTTACTCTGATTGAAGATCCTTGTATATGAAAGCTTGGAGAAATGCACCTTTAAGGATGTGTTTCAACTGATCGGTCTGAGGAATGTGTTTCTCAGGGGTTAACTTCATCTAATTTATTTGAGTTGAATCTGTTTTAATGTTTTTTTGTCCCGGTTTGATCTCTGTAGATAAGTTATATCTAGAATGAGGCTAATGTGATTGCAAGTGGCCCTTTGATTGGTTGCTATACAATTCAAATTGCCCATAGTATGTGTTTGATCTTTACACCGATCAAGAGTAAGCGCTGGGTTGCGAGAAACATGTTGATCTGAAAACTTTGGCATCTGAAATATGAATGGTACCCACTAACAAATCTCTTCCGCTGTTCAGGCATGGACTAAGGTACACGTGTTTGTTTTAACGTTTGCATCAATAAAGTTGCTTGGCTTATGATTGCTTTCGTGATAATGCACCTGTTTTCTGGAATTGATACAGGAAAGTGTATTGGCCAGGCACAGAGACCAGCCCAGCTGTTAGGAGCAGAGCGCCAGGCAGTCTGTAAGCACACAGAGATAACATTAACTCTGGGTTTAGATTATTTGAACAATGAATTCTGGGTGGAATATCTATCCCTGATGAAGTGCCCGGGAGGCAGGAAACGCATTAGATGATAGCCACTTGTTCTTTAATTATAACAGAGTTCCCAGAGGTGGAGGTAGCTGTCCAAGTGAGGAACAACGGAACCTCAGTAGTAGCAACAGCGTTTGAATACATAGGTGAGCTGAGAACCAATTACTACAGATTATTGGAGATTGGAGTCTGACAACGCTCTGCCTGCGTACATACACGCTCATACCGAAAGGGAAAGCCCTAGGATACATAACCGCTGTGGCAATAGAAGGCTGAAGAGGAGAGGGGAAATGTGTTTTTGATACTTTCCGGTTTAAAGTGAAACTCCAGCTAGTGGAAGGGATAACCCATATGTATTATACTGCTGTGGGGGCACAGAGGAAAAGGAAATAACGCCATCACCTTAACATCTGGATGACCACTGCGGAGAATCCAAGGGAGATTTATAGTGCATAGGAGCAACGGAGGACACAGCACGTCGGCTATCAGGGGAAGGATCTGTTCAAACGCTCACAGCCCAAGAAGGGCTATTGTAAGTGCATTACTTTTATTTCGTATCTATTTTTATTAAATCTTACTACACTTAGATATTGCCTTTTTTTCTTGTGTTTGCGCTGTTTTTGAGCTTTACTGGATCCAAGTTCTTGTAAGGTGGACAAGGCCACCTGTCGCATCTCATCCTGCAGCAAACATCAGAGAAAAGTCTCTTCATCATCTTCATTTCATCTCATCATCATTCACTTATTGGCTGGGTCCTTCCATCAAGGAATTCTTCAGCTTTTTCATTAACTTTTTTCATTTGTTCATCCATCATCACTAACTCACATCTCATGGTATCTCCTCCTTTTTATTGTGATATACATCCATTTCTATATTCGTTTCAGATTCATCAGATTTTTATTTTTCCCAATATACTTTACCTAGTATTATTATTGTGATACTATTGTTTTATAATTTTTTCTGTATTGTGTACCTGTTTGTGAGCGCTGTATTAGTTTAGTGTTTATTTTATCTTTATACTTGCCCTACCTCTCAGAACAATAGCCACCACTCCCTGGGGTCATCAGGATTGAGGGGATTGTCTGAAAGACACAATGGGGGAAAGGGACTTGCCCCCTGACTCCTCAACCATTTAGCGCTGACAGTCTGTGTTGAAAAAAAAACATTAGCCACTGGCTTAGGATGTGGCAGGAGGTGAATCTCCTCACCCGAATCAGATGAGAGATCAGTAGCTGGAGGGGGGCATCAAGAGAGGTCCTGTTGCCCCACCACCATGTCTGGACAGATACCAACATTCCTCACTGCTCTCCATCCCACTTGCCAGCCAGATACTAAAGTTAAATAATACTCTCCCTTCCCACCTGCCTCACCCTGCCAGCCAGATACTAACATTCCACACTGATCTTCCACCTACCTGCCTCTCCCTGCTGGACAGATACCAACATTCCTCACTGCTCTCCATCCCACCTGCCAACCCCTGCCAGCAAGATACTAACGTTCCATGATGCTCTCCCTCTTACCTACCTGTACTTGCCAGCCAGATACTAACATCCCACTCTTCTCTCCCTCCACCTGTCACTCCCTGCCAGCCAGATACCAACATTCCATACTGCTGTTCCACCTATCACCCCCTGCTGGACAGATACTAACATTCCACACTGCTCTCCCTCCTACCTGCCTCTCCCTGCTGGACAGATACTAACATTCCACACTGCTCTCCCTCCCACTGCCTCTCCCTGCAGGACAGATACTAACATTCCACACTGCTCTCCCTCCCACTGCCTCTCCCTGCAGGACAGATACTAACATTCCACACTGCTCTTCTTCCCACCTGCCTCTCCCTGCAGGACAGATACTAACATTCCACACAACTCTCCCTCCCACCTGCCACTCCTTTCCAGCCAGATACTAAAGTTCCATAATGTTCTCACTCTTACCTACCTGTTCTTGCCAGCCAAATACGAACATTCCACATTGCTGTCCTTCTCAACTTCCTTTCTCTGCCAGCCAGATACTAACATTCCACACTACTCTACCTTTCACTGCCTCTCCCTGCCAGCTAGATACTAAAATTCCACACTGCTCTCCCTCTCACTGCCTCTCCCTGCCAGATAGATACTAACATTCCACACTGCTCTCCCTCTCACTGCCTCTCCCTGCCAGCTAGATACTAACATTCCACACTGCTGTCCCTCTCACTGCCTCTCCCTGCCTGCCAGATACAAACATTCCACACTGCTCTCCCTCTCACTGCCTCTCCCTGCCAGCCAGATACTAACATTCCACCCTGCTCTCCCTCTCACTGCCTCTCCCTGCCTGCCAGATACTAACATTCCACACTGCTCTCCCTCTCACTGCCTCTCCCTGCCAGCTAGATACTAACATTCCACACTGCTCTCCCTCTCACTGCCTCTCCCTGCCAGCTAGATACTAACATTCCTCACTGCTCTCCCTCTCACTGCCTCTCCCTACCTGCCAGATACTAACATTCCACACTGCTCTCCCTCTCATTGCCACTCCCTGCCAGCTAGATACTAACATTCCACACTGCTCTCCCTCTCATTGCCACTCCCTGCCAGCTAGATACTAACATTCCACACTGCTCTCCCTCCCACTGCATCTCCCTGCCAGCTAGATACTAATGTTCCATACTTCTCTCCCTCCCGCTGCCTCTCCCTGCCAGCTAGATACTAATGTTCCACACTTCTCTTCCTCCCACTGCCTCTCCCTGCCAGCTAGATACTAACATTCCATACTTATCTCCCTCCCACTACCTCACCCTGCCAGCTAGATACTAACATTCCATACTTCTCTCCCTCTCCCTGCCTCTCCCTGCCAGCTAGATACTAACATTCCACACTGCTCTCCCTCTCCCTGCCTCTCCCTGCCAGCTAGATACTAATGTTCCATACTTCTCTCCCTCCCACTGCCTCTCCCTGCCAGCTAGATACTAACATTCCATACTTCTCTTCCTCCCACTGCCTTTCCCTTGCAGTATGATACTAACTTTCCAAACTGCTCTCTCTCCTGCTTCTACCAGTCAGTCATTGCTAACTAATCTGCATAAACTTACCAACTGACAAACATTCAAAGCCTGTCAAAATATATGCTCTCACTGAGGTGGGAATAAAGACAGGTGTCAGTAGCACTTCAAATGTTGGGCCCATAATAAACCTATTTGAGTGGCTTTTCCCTGAACTACAACTCCCACAATCCTACTCCTGTGGCATATTCAAGCAGCCTGCCCTCCAAGTAGCAGTTAAGACTGTTGGCAGTTGACTGTTAGAGATGAGCTGGGAAGATACAGAGACTAAAGGAGAGAGACCTGGATGGACAGAGAACTGCACCTTAAATCTGGATGATGCTTTCAATCAGGGACACAGGGACTAGAGACAATCCGCATGTATTAAACCTGATTTGCACTTTTTTCATTTTAATTTTTGGGTCCCCAAGTTTGTGCTGCCTACAGTGTAATCATATAAACAGTATGAGGCTGGACGCATTTCAGAACTATTTAGCAGATCAGGAATGGCAGGACAGGAATAATTATTATAAAGTTAAAGATGTTACTAAAGCAGCTTATAAGGAACTACTGAAATCATATGAAGTAATTAAAATAGGTAAGAGATAATATTATAAGAATGACAATCATTTATATGCGATACTCATATAAATACTTTTTTTATGCTGAATGAGTCCGGCATTAATGAGAAATACAACTCGTTCGGGCGGGCAACAGCGCAGACATCTTGCAGAAAAGGCATCTGCAGGTCTACGCTGTCCATCTCGTTCACCTCCAGGAATGTTGAGTGGAGTTGTTTTGTATGTATGTATCTTTATTTATATAACGCCATACATGTACACAGCGCCTAAAAGAAGTTGAAATAATACAATACAAAAATACAGAACTGGGTTAAGAGCATTAAGCTTAAAAGCAATCATTTCATTAATTGTGGGGGAAAGTGCAGCAAGGGAATCATAGATTGGGAAAGGGACCCTGCCCCAAGGAGCTTACAATCTAATTAGAATTCATGATGACAAACACAGACAGTAGGAGGAGGATGATTATAAGTGCAGGTACAAGGTGTGGTGAAAGAAGTGCAGAAGGATTCTGGTGTGACTATCTGTGCACAAGAGGAGGATATTGTTATTGAGATGCCTCCCTGAGCAGGTGGGTTTTGAGGAGATGCTTGAATGTGATGAGTGTGGATGATTGGTGAATGGTGATAGGGAGGGCATTCCAGAGTCGAGGAGCAGCCAGTGAAAAAGCTTGTAGCAGAGAGATGGCTCGAGTTGTGTAGGGAGAGGACAGGAAGAACCCTTGGGAAGATCGTAGGGGACGGGAAGGGGTGTAGCGGGAGATAAGGGCAGAAATGTAAGAGGGTGCTGAAGAACACAGAGACTTACAGGAGAGGAGGAGAATCTTGTAAGAAATACGATACTTTATAGGTAGCTAATTGAGGGATTTCAGGAGGAGATGAGAGGGAAGGTATCTGGGAGCAAATGTGCTGATTCTTGTGGCTGAACTGATAACAGATTGAAGTGGAGAGAGATGAGAAGCAGGAAGACCGGAGAGTAGAATGTTGCAGTATTCAAGTCTGGAGAGAATGAGGGCCTGAGATAGCATTTTTGCAATATTTTTTAGGAAGAAGAGTTCCTTGATACCTTAAAGGGATAGTAATACTTCGTTTTAACTTTATTTTATTTTGTAGGCATTAAAAAAACATGAAGAATGATATAAGTCTTATCTCTCAAACCTTTATGGTTTAAGAGATATTCACAAACAAAGTATCCCCCCCTGTTCAACCAGATCAGAAGGGAGGTGCCCAGGTAGACTGCAGAGAGGGACAATCTTCAATTAAGATAATGGAAAAACCTGAAAAACTTGTCAAGGGGGGGCAGGGCTTTCATTGTTCTCATACAAAGAAGATTGTCCCCTTCTGTTATCTGTCTGGTCTTACAACCAGATTCACATCTGAGAAGAGATGGCTTACACTAGGTAAAAGGGGCGGGGAGGGGAAACTTTGCTTGTGAATATCTCATAAACCATAAAGTATTGAGAGATAAGACTTATATCGTTCTTCATGTTTTTTTAATGCCTACAAAATAAAATAAAGTTAAAATGAAGTATTACTATCCCTTTAAGGTACCGGAACAGACTGATGGTGCAGTCGCAGAGAGCGTCTACAGCAAGATCCCTGCCGCTGATGCCATCCAAAGAAGTTGTATTTCTCATTAATGCTGGACTTATTCAGCATAATAACATTGTGTATATGCTTATCGCTGTGGTAATAAGGATTTGGGGTGCAATTTAATTTTGATGATAGATCCGCTTTAAATTAATGAGAATTTTCATTCGTGTTTGACATCTGTTTTATCTTTTAGAATTGCAGCTATTGTTTGTAAAATGTAAAGAGACAAGATGGGGGTTATGCACTAAGGTGTGATAAAGAGAGGATAAAGCTGAGATAACTTCTCCAGTGATATCACATCTCTGGTTCCTATGTTATTCTATTGAGCCTATGCACTAAGATCTCAAAACAACTGTATCAAAGTCACTGTATAATATAATAACCAGATTTTTTACCTCTCCCATCCTTATGTACGCTGATGTTGTAAGCGGGCAGAGGTGCCTTTGTTCCTCCCGTCTGTACAGATATAATATCTGGTGATGGCATTAACGGGCAGAATATGTGGTCTTCTCGATCTATGGTTATGTCAGTGACTACAGGTATAACCGAACTATAGTTTTTTGTCTTCGGACTCCTTTGTAGCTGGAGTCTGAATATCTGACGGAGTCTATTTCTTGCCAGCTGTTTATATGATACTCTGTAGCTAATGACTCTATAAAATCTTGTTTTGGGGTAGATCAAAGTGTATATATATCTCTTCAGAATAGTTGGACTCTATATATTAGAGAATGTACACTAGACTTGTGCGAATCAGTTTGCCCGATTTCAGAATTCAGACAAATAAGGGTCATTCTGTGTCATTCGGGCCGTCCGAAAGGGAAAAGCCGTTTGTTTTTTTTTAAACTGAATCCGAACAGCCCTGGTCAGAATCTTTGGCATACATTTTGGAAATTTGGATGACGGCTACCCGTGCGTGATACTTTCCCTCCCTCTCTAGTCCAATTAGCTTCTTCATTTCATGATGGGGGTTGGACTAATGATACGTCTGACACCCAGACAGCCTGCATTTCCTGTTAGTCCATTGTTGGAGCTCAGAGAGAGCAGAAGCAGATAGAGAGTGTCCAGTTGTTGTGTAGGCAGGCAGTAGGATAGGCAGGCAGCCAGCATTAGCACCTTATTGCCACTGCAAGGGAGAGTCATCTTTGTTCCTGTGCAAAATATAAAAAATATTAGGAATTTGTTTTAATAGTTTTCAGAGTGACACAACCAGTCTCACAGTTGTGTAGGCAGGTAGACAGGCCTAGTACCTTATTGCCACCGCAAGGGAGAGTAATTTTTTAAAGTATATTAAATTTGGCCGAATAATTCAGACTATTGTCGGATTTTGTCAGAGTCGAACAGGTCTGGTCCAAAATGCAGATCCTCTGAACGACAGAAAAAAAAATTTGCCCGAAATCGAATTTTACTGAAAAAGTTTGCCATGGACAAGTCTAATGTACTCCATATCATCATATGTTTAAAAAAAAAATTGTTAGGTGCATTAAAAAAATCTATTACAAACATACTTTTGTTATTCATCTGTAGGAAGCTATGAACTGATCATTTGATCCATCTTTGTTTATACAAGTGATAAGGACAATGATAGGAGTTCTAGGGGCGTTAACTGGGTGGGTTCTAATCTCAAAGAAGTTATCACTGCTTATGGTTTTATCAATTTTCTTGACAGGTCTAATACAAAATGGCCAAAAGTGGCTAGTTTTACCCTTTTATTTTAAAAGATTTTACAACTTTTAAACAGAAGAAATAAAAGCAAAAAAAATGCTGTCAAAAAATTGAACCCTTTTCATTATTTTGGTGAACCCCTTTGAGGCTGATCCTGATCCCTCTGCTGAGGGCATGATCAGGGATGTTTTAAACAACACTAACCTTCCCTTGGTTCAAGAAGTTTCTTTGCACCCCTCTGATGTGTTTCAGGAGCCTAAGAGGCCCCATACTCATTTTCCACCTAACCCCACTCTTGACCGTTTAGTGTCTCCAAGAAATTTGCCAAGCTTTACCCCCTTTCTGATGCTGTGCTAGCTCAGTGGTTTCATCCCCCCAAGGTGGATGCCTCTGTTTCTAGGCTTTCTAAGTCCACTGCTTTGCCAGTGGCTGATGCTTCTGCTCTTAAAGACTGGACTGACAAGTAAATTGAGGCTTCCCTAAAACCATTTTTGCCACCGCTGGTACCTTCCTACGCCCAACGTTTGCTGCGCCCTGGGTAAATAGGGACATTGCAGTTAGGACTCAACATCTCACTCTTGCTGTTCGTCAGGGAGCTCCTACTCCTCATATGTTGCAGCTACTTGCCAACATTTCTGAAGCCCAGCACTATGTATTTGCTGCCTTGTTTGATGCCATCCATTTGGTGGTAAGTGTTTCCACCATGTCTGTGGTTCCCAGACGAGCTCTTTGGCTCAAGGTCTGGTCTGCTGACACTGCTTCTAAGAAAGCATTGTTCTCCTTGCTCTTTTAGGGCACTTCTCTGTTTGGGCCAGAACTTAAGGATTTGATTAGTGAGGCCACAGGGGGCAAGAGTACCCTCCTGCCTATGGTTTCTAGGAAGAAGACGCCTATCAAGCGTAATCGGCTTTTTCGTTCCTTACAGATTGAGACACGCCCGGCGAACCAGGCGGTTCCCTCAGGCTTCCAAACCATCTTCGGCATGACACGCCGAACCCAGGTCCCCCTCTGCTGTGGGTGGCCATCTGCGCCACTACTAAAGCGTATGGGAGGACTCAGTGGTGGACCCATGGGTTTCGCAGGTGGTGATGGAAGGGTACAGGATCCCTTTCACCTCTCTTATTTCCTTCCGGTTTTTCCCTTCTCACATGCCTCAGAGCGTGGAGAAATTCCATCTGTTCAACGGCGCCATCCAGGCCCTTCTGGACAAGGAGGTTCTGGAATTGGTTCCTGTTCAGGACGGGTTTGGGTTTTTATTCAAACCTGTTTGTGGTTTCCAAGAAGGACGGCGGCTGAAGGATCTCAATTCCTTTGTGGTTAAGACTCATTATCACCAGGAGTCCCTATGGACGGTGATTACTGCCATGTCCCCTGGGGAATTCCTTGCTTCTCTGGATCTTCAGGACACGTATCTGCACATAGCCATTCATCCAGAGAGCCGGCAGTACCTCAGATTTGCATGCGACCAAGGGCATTTTTGGTTTTCCGCTCTTCCCTTTGGTCAGACTACAGCTCCTCAAGTCTTCAATCGTGTCCTGGGAGCCTTAGTGTCCATCCTCCATCAGAATGGCATCAGAGTCACTCTATACATGGACGACCTGCTTCTGAAAGCCCCTTCTCCGGAACTCCTTCATCAGCAGGTTCAGGACTGCATTCATACACTCACTTATCATGAGTGGATCCTCAACATGGACAAGTAGGATCTTGTCCCATCCCAGCGGCTGGTCTTCCTACGCCTTCTCTTCGACACTCAGCAGAGCATGGTGTTTCTCACGGACGAGATGGCTCACCAGATCGCCCACATGGTTTCCGCTGTTCTGGCTGGAGGACTGCACGGTCCGGGTCCAGTCTGACAATGCCACGGCAATGGCTTACATCAACAAGCAAGGTGGAACAACAAGTCTCGCAGCTTTGTTAGAGGTCAAGTCTATTTTGTCCTGGGCAGAGGAACATGTTCCTGCCATATCTGCAGTTCACATTCCTGGAGTAGACAATGTCCTGGCAGACTTCCTCAGTTGACACACAGTGGACAGCGGACAGTGGCAACTGCATCCAGAGGTGTTCAACCTCATTGTTCAGAGGTGGGGTCATCCATGCATGGACCTGATGGTGACAAGACACAACCAGAAGATTCCAACGTTCTGCTCTCGCTGGAGGGATCCTCTAGATCTAGTAGTGGGTGCCATGTCCATTCCTTGGTTATTTCCTCTGGCTTACATCTTTCCTTCCATTCCCATGTTTCACAGGGTGATAAGGAAACTGAGACTGGAGCACTTTCTAGTCATTCTGATTGCTCCGTACCTGCCTCGGCAGGCTTGGTTTCCAGAGCTTCTGGATCTATCAGTGGTGGAGTCATTCCGGCTCTCTTGCCGTCCGGATCTTCTTCTACAGGGTTACCTGTGGAAGTAGGATGTTCATCATCTAGCTTTGATGGCTTGGAAATTGAATCCTCAGTACTGAGGAAGAAGGGTTTTTCTTCTGGTGTGGTGGCTACTAAGCTTAGTGCATGCAAACCTGTTTCCTCTGAGGCCTACCATCGAGTCTGGTTGACATTTCTCTCTTGGTGTGCTTATAGGGGCCTATCTCAGGATTCTGATCTTCCTACGGTCCTGGCCTTCCTGCAGGAAGGTGTGGATAAGGGCCTCAGTAGAGTTCCCTTAAGGTTCAGACATCTGTGCTCTCTGTTTTCTTTCAGAGGCGCATTGCTATTCTTCCTAATGTCAAGGTTTTCTTCCAGGGCGTTGCTCATACTTGTCCTATTTTTAAGTCTCCAGCTCCTCAGTGGGATCTTAACCTGGTTTTGGGCATCCTTCAGCACCTTTGAGTCCTTGGCTACTATTCCTCTATGCCTGCTGACATGGAAAATGGCTTTTCTCCAGGTGATCGTGTCCGTTCTCCGGGTCGCGGAGTTGCATGCTCTGTCTTGTAGACCACCCTTTTTGATGTTTCACAAAGACAAGGCGGTGCTTCACACTTCGCAGGAGTTTCTCCCGAAATTGGTTTCTGAGTTCCACATTAATCAGGAGATTGTGGTGCCTTCCTTCTGCCCTGACCCTACCTCTGACAAGGAGAGGGATCTCCACTTGTTAGATGTTGGTCATTGTCTCAAGTTTTATGTGCATCACACTGAGTCCATTCAACAGTCTGATGCGCTGTTCATCATTCCTGAGAGTCCTAGGGCAGGGAAAACTGCATCCAAAGTGACCATTGCGTTTTGGATTAAGTCCGCTATTCGTAAAGCTTACGAACTAAGGAAGAAGCCTGTTCTCTTTCGGGCCTCAGCTCATTCCACTAGATTTATTGGAGCATCTTGGGCTTACAAGAATCAGGCCTCTGCTGATCAGTTGTGCAAGGCTGCCACTTGGTCGTCTGTGCACACCTTTTTGAAGCATTTCGGTGTTGATGTGCTGGCATTGGCTGATGCCAGCTTTGGGAGAAAGATCCTGGAGGCAGTCTTGCCTGTCTAGGATCTTCTTTGGTTCTTCAGTGCTCCCTCACTTTTGAGCCCTGTTGGCTCTAGTGCAGTGTGCTGTGTAACAGTTTGGGGTGTTGTTACCCCTGTTCAATGTCTGTTGACACTTCATTTGTTTTGTTGGGCTATCTTTGATCTGATGGTTCATATCTGCTCTGGTGACTTTGGGGGCCCTGCGCCTGGTCCTTGCCTTACTTCCCGCCTCTGGGAAACTCAGTGGTTGGACATCCCAAAATTACCAGTAACCTATATTGGACGACAGAGAAAAGAAGATTTTAGTCTTACCTGTTAAATCCTTTTCTCTTAGTCCATATAGGTTACTGGTCTCCCACCCTTTCAAGGGACCATGCTTGGCTTTCCTGTGGCAGAACGTGGGGGTCCTTCGGGGTCATGCTCACAGGAGTCTTCTTTCCCTTCTTACTATCTAGTCGATAGTTAGTGTCTCAGATCTTACTAGAGCTGATTGGCTAGCTGCAGCCAAGGAGGGAAGGTAGGCTCCACCCCTGCATTCACTTCTAGAATTGTTCCTGCGTACTTAAAGGGGCAGATCGCCTACCCAAAGTTACCAGTAACCTATATGGACTAAGAGAAAAGGATTTAACAGGTAAGACTAAAATCCTCTTATCCTTTTAAATGCTAAAGAGGTCTAGTATTCTAAGGCTTCAATGGCGAATTTAACCCCGAATTTAACGCCTTCACAATGTGTTGTACACCCCTCTGGCACTCAGCAGATTAAACTGACTGAAACGCTGTTTTGAATTTACATATTCTGGACGTGCAATGTATGAAAAGTCAAATTAACAGTACTTCATTTTATCCATTTATTTATCATCTTTACGTATTTATCTTTTAACACTTTCATGTCCCAACTGTGAGCTAGCTGAATTCTTTTTTCTTTTTCCAGAGAGCTTTCAGTCAGGACTTTGAAGCCAGAGACAGTGTGAAACAATGTAACACTATTCATGCAGCAGAAAAGATGGCTTCCAGTCTATTAAATACATCATATAGAACAGTAAGTGCTGCAGGGATCATGCAGTAGCATTATACCTGCGGTCACAGTCCCTGACAGAAAGCTGCCTGGAAACAGAAAGTCAGTGAGCTCCCTGTCAGAGGCAAAAAATTATAAAAAAAAAAAAAAAAATTAAAAGTATTGGCATTCTGACTTTACAGATTATGCACTTAGAGAATAAGTAGTCATAGAAGAGGTTGACTGTGTCTAACTCAACGGAGATATTTATTTGCCTTTTGTGGTACGTTAACCCTTTGAGTGCCAGAGGGGTACACAACGCTTTGCTAAGCAATGCGTTGTGTACCCCTCTGACACTCAAAGGGTTAACTTTGCCCCTGAATTGCTCTGATTTTTTAATACATATTTATTTATTTATTTTGAAAATGTTTCACCAGGAAGAATGTTTTTACTACGAAGCCGAGCACTCACAAATCTAAGTTAAAATGTAACTTTTACTGAAACACGGTAAAACCTATGCTGATGCGTCAAACATTCTCATTGTCTAACGTTTCAATCCTCATTCGGACTTTCTTCAGGGACACATACAATGCGTATATAGGTGTCCCTGAAGAAAGTCCGAATTAGGACTGAAACGTTGGACAATGAGAGTGTTTGATGCATCAGCATAGGTTTTACTATGTTTCAATAAAAGTTACATTTTAACTTAGATTTGTGAGTGATCGGCTTCGTAGTAAAAAATTGTATCCAAGGTTTTGAGCTGGAAGCACCACAGGAGAATTAATGAAGTGTGTGCGACAATCTTGGAGGTAAACTCACCAGGAAGAATACAATGAGAGTTATCTTGTTTTCAGGTATGTCCTGCATAGTTTATAGTAACGAGTTACATATTTACACAAATAAATAATTATATATATATATAAACATACATACAAAAATCTATATACAGATAACATATTAGTTTTAGTTACAGAGAAGCAGTTATGTTTATGTCCCGTTGAAGTACAATTGTCCCTTTTTTTCCCCAGATCCCTATGGCATCAAAGAGATGACGGATGAATTTAATAGAATGCTGGTAATAATTCAAACGATGGACCTATCGGGTAACTGGTCCATACAGAAGCAAGTAGAATAGGAAGGGGTGTTATGCACTAAGGCGTGATACAAAGGTGATAAAGTTGTGATGACATCTCCAGTGATATCACTTCTCCAGTTCCTATGTTATTCTATGGAGCCAACGCACTACAATTTCTCCAGCTTTGGAGATCTTAGTGCATAGAATAACATGGTATCCTTTTAAAATGTTGCATCAAAAAGTGCGAGCAGCTAAACGGAGCATTCACCATGTCACCGTGATGATAAGGGCGACATGAGAATCTTACCTGCCTCAAAACCGTGAGATTCTCAAGTCGCTGCCTTACGCATCGCTGCAACCCGAATCCATAATATCTTTTAGTTCCCTGCATTCCTTAAACCTTAATTCAACCCTCAAGTGGCAATGGGAGGCCCTCCAATTCTTCTCAATCTAGATAAATAAAGCCATATGTTTCTGCTCCCCTTAATGGATTGAAGCAGTGTTAGTGAGAATGTAAATCTTTAACCCTTTGTGTGCCATCGTGCAAATTGGCTGGTGGAAGACTCACTACACTCGCAGCATTTTCAAAGTGAACTCTGACGGTATGGCACACAGAGGGTTAAAGCTGTGCCGTTGAGTTACATTCTCACTAACACTGCTTCAGTCTTTTAAGGGGGGCAGAAACATATGGCTTTATTTATCATGCTTGAGAACAGCTGGAGGGCCTCCCGTTGCCATTCACGGGTTGAATGAATGTTTAAGGTATACAGGGAACTAAAAGATATTATGGATGCGGGTTGCAGAGATGTTTAAGGCAGCGACATGGGAACCACGTGCCTTTGAGGTGGGCGAGATGCTCATGTCACCCTTTTCATCATAACGACATCATGCTGCTTGCACTAACATTTTAACAGTGAACCAAATAACATAGGAACTGGAGAAGAGATATCATTGGAGAGGTCATCTCCACTTTATCACCTCTTGATCACATGTAGTGACTCTCCCTCAAAGTCTTTGGACTGTGCTTGTGTGTGTGTGTGGGGGGGTATGTGTGTGTGGCAGTATGTGTGTGTGTGTGGGTTTATGTGCGTGCGGATATGTGTGTGTGTGCGTGTGGGGGGGGGGTGTGGGGGTTTATCATACATGGAACATAGCAGTGGCATAAATTGTATGCTTGCAAATGCCAGAAATTTAACTGGTAAAATAGGGGAATTGGAGCTGGTAGCTAAAATCGAAAACTATGACTTGATTGGCATAACAGAAACATGGTGGGATGACACACATGATTGGTCAATCAATTTGGAGGGCTACATGTTATTTAGAAAAGATAGGTCAAACAAAAGAGGTGGTGGGGTCTGCCTGTATGTCAAACCAGCATTATTGCCTCATTTGCGGGAAGATATATGTGATGACAGTAGTGAACATGTGGAATCCCTGTGGGTTGAAATAGTCAATGGGGTAAAACTGCCCAGAAAATATTAGTAGGTATTTGTTATAAACCACCAAACATTGGTGACCTTGTAGAATCACAGCTATTAATGCAAATAGAAAAGGCTTCTCAAATAGGGAAAACTATAATTATGGGGGATTTTAATTATCCAGAAATAGACTGGAAAAATGGAACAACTAATTCTGCTACAAGCAGTAAGTTTCTGATCTTGTTGAATGACAATTTTTTGTCTCAACTAGTGCAGACCTCAACCAGAGGGAATGCGTGTCTGGATTTGGTAATAACTGACAATGAAGAACTTATCTCTAACATCCAAGTAAGGGAGCACTTGGGGAATAGTGATCATAACATGGTATCGTTTGAGATTAATTCAAAAAAGCAATTTGGTATGGGCTCCACCAAAACAAAGAATTTTTAGCAGGTTTAATTCATCCCTTGGTCTCATTGACTGGGATAGAATATTTTCAGGAAAAACACAGAAGGTAAGTGGAATGCCTTCAAAATAACATTGCAAAA